>RWGZ01001536.1:387298-795237 GCA_009725065.1 Utricularia reniformis
AGACATTTCTGGTGTCTCATTCTGATTTCCTTTTTTTGGTATTTGGCTGGAACATTTTCAATGAATAAAAGCAAGCAGACCCACATGGGATGATTTTAGCTGGAATTATTTTTTTATTTTGATAATCATCCATTTCTTTGTTTTTTTACCGGGGATTTTGTATTGCGAATTCTTGATTTTCTTGGATTGGACGCAAGTGGGTTTTTTAACAAATGTTGGAGGATGTTTTGTAGACGGAGATAAGTTTTGACCATGACCATGGCCTTCAGGGTAGAATCATTGGTTTGGTTGACCTGGTGATTGATGGGATCTTTCGATATTTTAAAAGTTATGAGATTCAGGACAGGTTTGAATTTGGCTGGGATATTTGACTTATTCAAATCATCCGCCAAAAAAGGCTCTCATTCGTCATGTTGAATTTAAGGCCATGATTCAAAATTTATTCGTGGAACGAAGAAGATCAGAATTTTTTTCGGGATTTAGCTCTTTTCTTTTGAAATTTTGAAGTTGAGATTTTGGAGGCTAGATGATTGTTCCATTCATTCATTATTTGTTCATGGAGTTTTAGAAATATGGCAAATATGAGATTTCTGAGTGTTGTGGGTAATTCTTTTGGATGTTCAGCATCTGGTGAACGTCTAGTCTCTGCTGCAAGAGATGGGGATTTGTTAGAAGCTAAAGCTTTGTTAGAATATAATCCTCGTCTTGCACGGTATTCAACCTTTGGTGTTCGCAATTCACCATTGCATTATTCAGCCGCTCAAGGCCATCATGAGGTATACAGAATCCTGAATCATTACAAATGTTCATTCTTTTATGGATGTGTATATGATCATGATCTGTATTCGCTTTTTTTTGTCTTTAGATTGTTTCTCTCCTTATCGAGTCTGGCGTTGATATCAATCTACAGAACTATCGTGGCCAGGTAAGCTTATATTCGTTTTTTTTGTGGAAGCTTTAGTGTTAAATCGACGTATTTATTTTTACATGTTTTTACAGACTGCTCTGATGCAAGCTTGTCAATATGGTCGTTGGGAGGTTGTTCAGATCCTAATTCTTTTGAATGCCAATGTATGTATAGCTTCATTTGCATTTTTCCTTTTATAATCTCGAGCTTTGCTTCTCCGAATCAGAAGTGCCTTAAGATTTGTCTGATTTTTTTGTTAAGATCCACAGAGCAGATTGTATGAATGGAGGAACAGCACTTCATTTTGCTTCTCTAAATGGCCATCCTCAATGTATTCGTCTTCTTCTTGCTGATTACACTCCTAGTATTCCAAATTATTGCAGTACGTCAGTAGAGAGATTGAAAAATAATGAATCTGATCCCACTGTTGATAGAAGGTATTAAAAAATTTAACTAGTAGCACACACAACAAAATATGTGATATTTCTTAATTTTTTCGTAGCACGCTCTGTGAAATAATCAACCGTTGTGCTGATGGTGGTGTCACTGCTCTTCATATGGCTGCATTAAATGGATATGCTGAAACTGTTCATCTTTTGCTAGACCTTGGTGCATCTGTGTCATGTAAAACACTTGAATATGGAACAAATAGTGATATAGTTGGTGAGATTTTTTTATTCTTTTTCTGTGCATTATTTTATTCTTTGTTTAACTTGAACAAAATTTTGATGAGGTTACGATGTAGGTGCGGGAAGCACTCCGCTCCATTATGCGGCTTGTGGTGGAAATGCACGGTGTTGCCAGGTTAGTTATTTGATTACCTCTATGAGGTTTAAGCTCTCAATATTATGCTGAAGATATTATGTTTTTCCAGGTTTTGATAGCTAGAGGTTCAAGTTTGACAGCTGAAAATGCAAAAGGGTGTGCAAGTTTCTATTCTCTATTTCCACCTTTGTTACCGATGTCTTATCGAACCAAAGCTTTGTGTTTTTTACGAGAAAATGACGTGTTTAGTCCCCAATGTTTTGTGATTTTGGCAAATTTGGTCCCTAAACTTTAATTTTGCATCCAGTCCCCATATTTTGACATTTTTGGCAAAAATAGTCCTCGAAGTTTTCAAAATTTCGTAAATTCGGTTCTCGTGTTGCAAAATTAGTCTCCGAAATTTGAGGACCGATTTTGCCACGATTTGCCAATATTTACAAAGTATGAGAACTAGTTTTGCCAAAAAAACAAAGTTTGGAGACTAGTTTTGCGTTCAAAAAACTTTGGGGACCAAATTTACCGAATCATATAAACTTTGGGAATCTTAAATGCATCCGCCCGTTTTTTACATTTAATTTTTCCTGTTTCCTCATTTATCAAGTTCTGCAAGCTTTGTGACTATCTTACCAGTGCTGTGTAACCGTGTACGTAGATGGACTCCATTGATGGTTGCTCGCTCGTGGCACCGAGATTGGCTTGAGGAAACTCTAAGCCAGAACTCAATAAATATACCGAACATTGGTCCTTCACAATATATTTGTCATCCTCTTAGAAGCATTATACTTATAGCTAGGTTTGTGAAGCTACATTCTTTAGTTTTACCATTATATGAAACTCTATCTCTAAGCCTGTGTTTTTTTATTCTTCTTTCAGAGAATGCGGATGGAGAAGCGACAATTCTTCGCATTTTGATCCATGTGTCGTATGTTTAGAAAGAAAGTGCTCCGTTGCTGCTGAAGGTACACATTTCTTTTGCAATTCTCGGTACAATTAACTATACGCCTCTATTGAAACCGATTGATCGAACATTGCTTTTAAAATCTAGACGAAAATGTGTTGTTCGGATGAAAATGTGTTGTTGGGATGCAGGTTGTTGTCATGAATTCTGCACTCAATGTGCATTGTACTTATGCTCTACATCCCATGTGACGAATGGACCAACCGGTTCGATCGCATGCCCTCTTTGCCGTAACGGTATTGTCTCGTTCATGAAGCTTCCGGGAGGAAGACCTGTAGTGAAAGAAATAGCAAGAACAAGATCATTATCTTGTTGTAGAAGCTGGTATAATGAACCTCATGAGCAAATGCCATTGTGCTCATCGAATTCTAGCTACTCTTGTCTTGGTTGCGCCGAGTCAAGTAATGCCGATGAAGTCCGTGGTTCTAGTGGATCGAACAAAAGGGTCGTTCGATGCTTGGGATCCGGTCATCGACGCTCCAACTCTCAAGATGATGGAAGGAAATGGCTTTGCTCCTTCTCAAACTCCATTGGAGATTGATGGTTTAGGTTCATTCCAAGAGATCTCTATACAATTAGACTAGTCATACATGTAATGTAATGTAATGTAATGTAATCTTCTTTAACATAAGGCTATGGGTTTGGTTGAGGTATACAATTTTTTAAAATTTGAGGGAGACTAAATTTGAGTGGTAATCTATGTTAAACGGACACCGTTACGGTGTCACGGGACTCAGGGATTCGGACTCGGGGATTCAGATTTGTTAAAGAGTTCAATTCGTTAATATTATTAATTATTTTTTAATTAAAATATAAAATTAAAAAAAATGTGTGGTTAACTTAGATTAATAATTAATAATAAATAAAATTATGATTTATATAATTATATTATACAAAATAATAAATTATAACCACAAATATATATGTTAATTAATGTTTAAAACCGATAAAATACCGAAATAATTGGTATAAACTATATTATATCTCAATAATACCGATATATCACCAATTTGTAAACATTAACGAATTTTATTAATATATATAAATATAATAATTTTAAATCATAACTATTTCAAAATAAATAATAATAAATTTTAATATAAAAAACGGACTCGTGTCTAACAACTGTCCGAGGAGAGTCGATGTTCGAGAAGAATCCGACTCGAATTCGACGTCCCCGGAGAAGAGTTCGCTTAACATAGGTGATCATTTTGGTTTCTTTGATTCTAACAATTTAAATCAATCTTTATATTTTTTAAGTTTGTAAAAATCAATTTCCAATAATTACTTTATTAACATAATAATTTTTAAGATTTTCAATTTTAGCAAATAAAGTTTTCAACAAAAAAAACTCAAATTTGAAGGATCTATTTTGTCATTTTAAAATACGAGAGAATTTGAAATTTAGACATTTGGAATCGAAATAATAAAAACTATACAAATTTGAGAACAAATACCCTACACGTGAATCTTGATATTATTTTTTTATTAAATTTTGGATATAAACATATATTTAATTGTTAGAAAGAATGGGATCATCATCGAATCGATTCACTCGTTGGAGGAAGCGCCATTTTAGCATCTGTTTGACCATTGGAATTTTGGTGGAGTTCATATTTGGGAATGGAGTTATCTCTTCAGTTTGCTGATACCCACGTCCATATCCATTCTCGCTTGGTTTCACGTTGTCGTCCCGGTAAGTTTCATGATTTCGGCCCAAACCCTTACCGATTATGTGATTACGTATATGGGGGTATTATGTATGCATATGGGCGTTCGCGGTTAGGTGCTTGGTTTCTGGAAATATTTTCTGATTTTATTTCGTGGTTTTACCGATTTTGCAGGCAAAGGTCAAGAACAAGTGTATTCTGGGTCCTCTCCTCGACAAGTAAGTTATTATCTTTACCTTTTTCCATTGATTCGATTACGCTTATGAGTGTGTTTTATGTATGGATATGTGCTTTATCTTCAATGGAGTTTTGTTTTTAGCTTGATTGATTGCCGTATTGTTGAATTTGAACCAAGCAAGTTGCTAAGGCAATAAGGAGATTGATTTCACTACTTTTCTTGGTGAATGAAAGTGTTATATATTTTATCGAGCATTTTGTGGTTTCTTGTAAACTTTTCCTTATATATTAGTGTGCAATGAGAAGAGGCATAGAGAACATTATATGTTATTTGTTATATATATTTTTCAATATTTGGTGACATCATTCTTGACGAATAACATTCTGAACAGTTGTCTTCTCGTCAAGGTGTTCACTATGGATGTTTTCCTATCAAAAACTCACTTCAGAAATGCTCAAACAAATGTGAGTAAATATCCGTTGAGGAAGACGCCTTTCATTATTAACTCTCCATTTCAAGTTGTCTCTATAGCATATTGGCATTTGATATTTTCACATGTATATTTCGTATGCTTGACTCTTGTATTTTGGCGTGTAGACTTTCTCGCACTTGGCATGTCAAAAAAATATTCTAAAAGAAGGCATTACATTCAGATTCAAAGGTCTTTTTACCATAATCCTTGTGAGTTTCTGTTTCGGCAAAAAAAATCCCTAGACATGGTTGCTAGATCTGAACTTGCTGATGCTGAGTATAGTGATGGTTTACATCGATGGTCCGGTACGTTGAAAATTCTCTATCCACGATAGATTTTTATGTGATCATCATCACAACTTATTTTTGGTCCTTGAATTCAGATATTCAGCTGAATTCAAGAATACGTGGATTTCTATTTTATGCTGTTACAGCTTGTGCTTCCATTCTTCTGATTATGCCAATGCTTTTACAACATCCATTTGTTCTCTTATTTGACCGGTACCGTAGAAATGCGCAATATTTTATAGCCAAAATCTGGGCTTTTCTCACAGTTGTGCCCTTCGTAAAGATTGAGTATAAAGGATTGGAGAATCTCCCATCTTCAGATACACCAGCAGTGTATGTTTCGAATCACCAAAGCTTTTTAGACATATACGCACTTTTAACTATTGGTAGAAGCTTTAAATTCATTAGCAAGACGTCGATTTTTCTGTATCCGATCATCGGCTGGGCCATGTTTCTTCTGGGCGTGATCCCTTTGAAGCGAATGGACACTAGAAGCCAAATGGTAATTGTATTCTTTTCATTGCATATTCATTCATTATCTCATATCATTACTGTGTTTGTACACTCAGGACTGCCTTAAACAATGTATGTCTCTAATAAACAAGGGATCATCAGTTTTCTTCTTTCCCGAAGGAACACGAAGCAAAGATGGGAAATTAGGTGCTTTTAAGGTAGCAAATTCGATTCTTCGATGATCCTGATCGGTTTTTAAGTGATTTGGGCATGCTTTCTTTTGCAGAAAGGTGCATTTAGTGTCGCCGAAAAGACCAGTGTGCCTGTAGTTCCGATTACTCTAATTGGAACAGGCAAAATTATGCCTTCAGGGGAAGAAGGTACAGTGAATCAGGGATCAGTAAAAGTCATCGTTCATCCTCCTGTTGCAGGAACTGATGCAGAAGCTCTATGCAACGAAGCAAGAAATGCTATCGCTCAAGAGCTCGCTCGAGCAAGCTAATTAACAACAGCAAAGAAGATCAAACTTTTTGTTGAGGTACATATTTTTTGTAGAGCATTACAATATCGAAATGACACTAGGCATTTGAACACGAAAGCACATTCGAATTGTCTTTATGAATGTTGTTAAAACGGTACAAAGACTTGAGTTCGTTCACATCCAATGATAAGCAATACATCTAGTCGATCTTAACGGAAGAGTAAATGAGCCTTGTAAACAGGAAACAAGCTAAGAAACCGATTGTACCGGTGAGAACAAAGAAAGCGTACGAACCGATAAGCATATAGCCAAAGTAGAGTATACCCGAAACTGGTTTTGTGATGTTAAGCTTTGTGAAGAAGTAAAATGCAGCATAAAGAAATAGGTATAATGCTGAAGAACCAGATGTAAGGTAGGATCTCCACCACCACATGTAATCTTCACTGCATAGTTGAAAATAACATAGCACTATAGTGATCTCTGCGCATGTTACGAGCAAAATGATGAAGACGAGGAAAAGGAAACCAAATAGATAGTAGAATTGATTCAACCAGATTGATGTAAGGATGAAAAATAGCTCAATGAACACTGCACCAAAAGGGAGAATCCCTCCAATCAAAATGGAAATAATGGGGTTCATGTACCAAGCTTGATCTGGTATTTGCCTCGGAATTTTATTGGTTTTCACTGGATGCTCGATAGCGGGTTTTTTGAAACCTACATAACTGCCAACGAAGACGAGTGGAACTGAAATTCCGAACCACAGAAGAACAAGTATGAACATTGTGCCAAATGGAACAGCGCCTGAAGATTCTTGACCCCAAATCAATGCATTCAAGATGAAAAATACCATAAAGATGATACCGGGAAACATGAAAGCTGTTTGAAGTGTGATTTTCTTCCATTCTGTTCCTTTGAACATTTTATAGAGACGGGATGAGGTGTAACCAGCAAGAATACCCATGAAGACCCAAAGAAACAGCATTGCTGTCATTAAACCTCCTCGGTTAGAAGGCGACAAGAAACCAAGAGCAGCAAAAATCATTGTTACTAGAATCATTCCGAAGAATTGAACTCCTGTTCCAACATAAACACATAGGAAATCTGAGTGAACTGGCGGCCTGAAAACATCACCATGTACTAATTTCCATCCGGTTTCCTCTTGAGCTTCTTCTTGAGTTTCTAACTGGTTGTACTTAGAGATATCACGGTAAAGAGTGCGCAGCATGATCATAGCAACCATTCCGGATAGAAAAAGAACGATCATTAGAGAATTTACTATTGAGAACCAATGTATTTGATCATCAGCCATGTAGAGATAGGCATCCCATCTTGAAGCCCACTTGACTTCACTTTCCTACACCAAATTGAAACTTAAGCCGACATTGAAATTTGAAAATTAGAACTATAGAAAGAAAGAAAATTACCTGAAATTCTACATCATATGTGAATATAATTTCATTCTTTTCTTCAACCTCCTGAGGTGAATCAGAAGTAGTTACAGTGCGTTTTGCATTCCGGTCACATGTCGTTAATTGTTTAGTATTGTCCCATTTCCCTTCATATTCATGCTTAACACTGAATTCAAGGAAAAAAGTAGCAAAATAAGTAAAAGAGATGACAGAATGGAACAGAACAAATCAAAATTTATTACCTGAATGGTTTTACTTCAAATCCAACAATTCTTGCAGCGTCAGTTTCTTCGTTCCGATGATACTTTATGACAAACGCCAAGTGATTATGGATAAAGTACTTCTGTTCAGTTTTCTGATAAGCAAGGGGGAGGGAGAGCGCATTAGGATCGTAATTTAACTTAAGAAAATCAAGTAAAATACTTACTCCAGCATATTGTCCTTTCAAACCAACAGGGAAACCATGCTCATAAATAATGGAATCTATATCAGATCTTTTAAAAGGCATAACTAGAGGGAGATTGTCCAAAACCCTGTTAAAAACCAACAGAAATGGAAGCAAGTGAACATGGAATACAATGTTTTCAAAGGATGTGGCTTACATATTCACCCGATACTCATCATCTATCTTTTCCTTCAAATATTTTGCATCTTTAGCATCGAGTGTAACCCGGCAAACAACTTTACAGATCTGCGGTTCTCGCATATTAAACTGCACAAATATATTCTTGATCAATTGTTTCATTTCAAAGGAAAAACATGACTAAATTTCAGAAGAAAAGAAACTTGAACGATGAAACAAAATGAAGGCCTGGAAAACAGACCATATAGGGAGAATTTTCTATACGATCACCACGAAGAACTTCTCCAAGATTCTCAGCACTATCCACAATTTTATCCGGCTTGCAGTAAGGAAGGGAATAGTATGAATATGGAAGCTGAGTTTTCACAGAAGTGAGCTTGTTGACCTTCACCTTCATCACATCTCCCTGAAGAAGAGCATTAGAGACATATAACAACACTCGGAAAAACAAAACAAAACAAAACAAAACAAAACAAAATCAAAACCGAGATTTTGCCATTCAGATCGAGATTTGGTGTTTCTTCTTCCAAATCAGACTCCAAAACACCACACCCACTTCATAACTACCTTAAACCCAACATCCCCAAAATGTAATACTCAGAAATGCACGAGATCCAGACTCCAGTTCAATGGTACTGTTCAAAGGAAAAATAACTACCTTTCCGAAATCTTGAGGAGCGACCCCAGGAAGATAGAAGGAGCGAGCGCCGCCGACGAAAAGCAGCAGCGTCAAGCACACACACAATCCAGCCGCTTGAGGCCCACTCCCCACGAAATCCATCTCAAGGAACACTTACCAATTGCAAGATCGAACTTTTATCTATCAGATCCACAACCCTAAAAAAATCGCAAATCTCGGACTGTCCCTGCAGTCTGCAACACTGTCAACGCGTATCACGTAAGATGGAAGACAGCAAAACCGACCCTTTTAAGTAAAACAAGCGAATACATGAAAATTACACTAGAGTCGATACTTGTGTTAAGATCTTAGTGAAAAATCGATTTTTTTGTTGATAATTTATAAAAGGGAAGCTCGAGAATATTAGAAACATAGACAAGAGCAATTTGATATTATTGTTTAATTTAGAAAAAATCCGAGTTCCAAAAAAAGGAAGAAATAAGAAAGCCAAGAACATCAAGAAAACAAGCATTCTAATAGTTCCATAAGCGAAAAGCAAGAAGCCAGAGCTGCAAAGTCATAAGGGCACTGGAAATCAGTGTTAGTTCTTGGTGCCAATGTCTTTCAGAGCACAGATCTGCTCTTCTCCCATTGCGGACATAACCGAAACAACGAGATCCTTTCCGTCCTCAAACCCAGTCTTAATCTGCAACCACAAACAGAACGTTTAATCGAAAAATACCGAATAATATAACTGAGAAAGAAAGCGCTCTGTTCTTACCTGGTTAAGCATATTTTCGTCAGTTGGGAGCTTCAGATCATCTTTGGTATTACCATTTTCTGTCAGGAGAGAAACCTACAAAGTTAAGAAGTTAGCAGCATGCTTGTGGTTCTAATCATGGCCTCCATTTTCATATGTGCAATCACTAGTTGCAGATTATATTACTATTAGTATGCATGCATTAATTTGAATGGATACGTGCCACACAAAATTTGCTTGTAATGAGGGTGCGTTGGATTAATCGGTAGAATATAAGCAAAATTGCATGTTGAGCTTCCCAGAAGTTACTTACAAAGCCATCTTCAGATATGTCGATGAGCTGATAATCAGTACGATTAACATGAGGAACCTGAGACAAAATCCGATAACATGAGGTGATGCTCTACTGAGAAAAGCAAACCTTTAGTTGGAAAATATAAACAAGTGCAAATGCGCAAAAGGAAAGTGGAATATTACATCACAATTGTGGGAGGATGGTACTATATCTTCAAGCTTTTTGCCATTGAATATGTCAATAGCGACAAAATGGCATTTGGCATGACCATGCTTGCCAGTTTTTGAGGTAGAGACTTCCACCACCTATAAGAATTTAAATCATAAAATAAAAATGAAAATAAAAACAAACAGAAGCACAAAGCTAATACTTCTGTCACTCTGAACCGTGAAGATTGGATTTGGTGAAATTAGTTCCATTTACATAAGGTATAATACAAGGGAATCGTAATATCAAGTAAAATATCGGTGAATTAAAAAAAGCAACAAGCTCCATTTATATGAAGAAACTGATAAGTATATTTGACTAACGTAAAGCTCCGAATTTATGGAGATTTAAAAAGAGAAAAGTCTTTTTATTAAGACTGTCTAATAGTATCAAATCTCAAACAAAAAGGGGAAAACTGAACAATCAACGAGAAGCACAGTGCCTCAAAACCTAACTAATCCACTACGAAACAACAACGCAAAGATCTGGATACTAAAAAAAAAAAAATTAAATAGATCATAAAACCAACAAAGAAACAAAATTCTGGAAACAAAACAACATCCTTCACAAACCCAGTAAGAGGGGAACACACATAGAAAGGGGAAATGACCTTGCAAGGCCTGGATTTTATGACTATGTAGCCATTCTTGCGGATGGTTCCGGCCTGCTGAGGGTAAGTTTTGGAAGCGCCGGCGTCCGCCTTAGACTCAAAGTGATGCTCCTCGTCCGACATCTTCTCTCTAAAATTTCCAGAAAGTTTTTTTGGTCTCGAGACAGATAGATAATGCACGTCTTTTTCATAAATATACTTTATTTCAATATTATGGGTTTCACCAAAATGGGCCAGGCCTCTTTAATCGATCCAAATTGAGCGATACATAAATTTGATTTTACTATTTTCTATTTTGAATTTTAGTATCACAAGTGTCACATTAAATCTTTTAACTTTATTTGTGATAAAATTAGTTTTCTTATTTTGTGATGGTAAATTTAGTCCTCTTTAGTCTTTTCATATTTATCAAATTAAGTCTTCCAAGTTTTATGTATATAGCAAATTTGGTCACTAAAGTTTGTAATTTGTCATTTTTATATAATACGGAGACTAATTTTACCATTATGATCAAACTACCGGGACCGGTTTTGTTCGATTTCATTTGGAGAACTAAATATGAAATTTGGGAACCGATTTTGCCAAATGTTCCAAAATAGCAGGATCTATTTTGTTAAATGTCCAAAATTAGATGACTGAAAATGTCAAAATAAACTTGGATGACTAAATTTACCAAAATGATCAAATTACGATAATCAAAAACACCATTTTCTCACCCAAATTATATGCTCAATATCACTACCTATTTTAATAATTAAAAAGTGTCTTCATGGATAATATTCGATTGAGTTAAAAAATTCGAATTTGGGTTAAAATTATTACAAATAATATAAATTTCAATATTATTGATTTTTTAGAAAATTAAAGTTAGAGTTTTGCTAGGTTGCATGGATGTGGATACATGGTGTATGATGTATTGATGCGAAGTACGATAGTGTGTGGTACGTAAAATTTTTATTAGGATGTATTATATTATTTAATAAAAATATATATTAAAAAATTAATTAAAACATTTAAAATTTAATAAATAATCAAATTTACAACTATAATATTTTGATAGTGTTATTCATTTATTCTTTAAATTTGAGTTGTTAAAGATAAATGCATTTAACATCTATAGATTTAAGATATCATCTTTATTCAATTTGATTATTTTTCATTAATAAAAAGATAAATATATTTAATATTTAATTATATGTTTTTTATATATAGTTATATATATCTATTTGATATTTCTACGTACACAAGTAAACGAATGCGAATGATATTCAAGTTTAAGATTTAAACAATAAGTTTTATAATGACGCACCCAATAAAGATTCGTACATCTCACACCCTGTGTATTGTGGGTGCGTGAAAACGCACGCACCCCACGAATCCGTGCAATATAAGAGTTTTGACTTATTAGGAATTTAAACTTTAATAAAGCTCGATTCCAAGTGAATCTAGAGTTAAATATAATTATGACATAAAATAAAGTAATTTAATTATAAAAATGTCATATTTATGAAGTAAAATTTCTTATTAGTCTCTCAAATTTATTTCAAAATCAATTTTGATAATTCAACTCAAAAAAATCAAATTAAGTTCTTCAAATTTAATATATTTTACATTTTAGTCTAAAATACCCTTAATTTCAAATAATTATAGTTAAATTAAGTTTCATCTCTTATAAATTAATGTTTTAACCAATATTTTCATATCGGACGGTATAGATTAATTATACGGTACGTGAAATTTCGGGTAATATCGATTTTTTTAGTACCGTCCGATATCGGTTATTAGGGTTGATTTCTCGGTTTTTTTGGGTCCTAACCTAAAAAACAAATTCAATATTAATTTATTTAAAAAATAAAATAAAATAAAATTTGGTATCGATCGATATACCGCTCATACCAATTCGGACTGGTATGAAATATTGGTTTTAACTACAAATTTTTTTGCTCAATTCTAAAAATAATTTTCCGATAAACGAATGAAATTTTATCAAAATTTCGGACTAAAATTCAAAACGCATATTTATGTATTAAACATTGTTTTTATATTATTCATTATGTCCCCGATATATTGACATCTACATCAATATAAGGTGGTACCACCAGATATCATATTGTTTGGTCGGAGCACGTGTTAAGAAATAAACATATTTTTTAAAAATAAATATTTGAATATTAAAAAAATTGGTGTGATACATTTCATTGGCCTAAAAACATTGATGTTAAATAAATTTGTATATATATTAATAATTTTTCATAGAAATTGCGCTACGCATTATTATACAACGTGTTCTTAGATATTGATCAAAATGTTATTTATTTTTAAAAAATGTGCATATTTAAATAATTTCTAAGTTAACAATTAATATATATACTCGAAATAGTCGGTATACCGACGACATATTAACCGATATAAATGTGATGTTTAATACACTTTGCGTTTTAAATTTTGGGCCCGAAATTTTTACAAAATTGCATTCGTTTTACCGAAAAAATATTTTTAATATAAAACCAAAATTTTTCGTTGTTAAAATATTAATTTATAAATGATGAAATTTAATATAAATATAATTATTTGAAATTAAGAGAATTTTAGTAATTTTGACTAAATAATATATTAAATTTGAATAATTTAATTTAATATTTTTTTAATTTAAAAGTGAATTTGAGACATCAATGAAATGTGGTGTGTTCAGACTTCACACCGACGTGTTGGACTTTGATTGGACATTTATTTTAGGGAATTAGTTGATATACAGAGATACTCGCTTGGCGAGTTAGGGTTTAGAGATTGGGCTCACACAGCGCCTCCGAATTCTCATTGGACATCTCTTCATCTCTACACGCGAAACTAGGAAAGATCATAAGTTGTATTCTGTTGTTGTTTCTTTAGTTGAAGTATGATGGGGTCGATGCTAATGGATGCGTCGTCACCTAATCCGGAACTTACCGAAGAACGGGATTCCGAATCAGCATTGTTTCAGCGACGGATTGAGTTTCATTTAGAAAGGAAGCCGTTCAGTGGTTTTTGTGCCGATGGTGGTGATGGATTCAAACTAGTTACTCTGAATCCTAATGCGAATACACCTAAGGCCTCAACATTGTTCAGTAAACCTGAGAAACTGGAGCGATTGGAAAATGGGTTTGATCCTGATCTCACCGTTGAGATATCTTTTCGGAGAATTGTGAGTTTTTTTGCATAACCGGTGATGGTTTGGTGTGATTAGCAGTATTTATTATCGGTAGTTTCCGTAAGATTGTGGGTTATCTTTGGAATAAAGAAAGCAACAATTCTTTTCAAAAAACAATGAAATTTATAGTTTAGACGTATGTGGAAAAATAAGATGGTATCTGATTATTTAGGAGTTGGAAAAATTAGGTTCTGGTAGTCTTGATCCCCTTTCAGCTATTTCATTATGCATAGGCGTGCAAATTGAAAAAAATACATTTGTTGTTCCTACCCTACCTCTCCTGTAGTGAATCTACGAGCTCTGATATATGCTTTTTTATTTCAGGGTGCCGGCTTGCGCAATCTTGGAAATACATGTTTCCTTAATTCTGTGTTGCAATGTTTAACTTATACTGAACCGTTAGCTGCTTATTTGCAAAGTGGAAAACATCAAAATTCTTGTGAGTCCCACGCCTGGTTTCTTCTGCGTTTTTTTTCTTTGATATTACTAGTAAATGTATGATATTTTTCCTATTGTGTTGTTTGAGCGTTTTATAATCATCAGGATTTGGCTGATTTAGTCTGACCAACATTTCATGGTTTATTAAGGTCGTAAAGCTGGGTTTTGTGCTCTATGTGCCATCCAGAAACATGTAAGCCGTGCTCTACAAGCGACTGGAAGAATTTTGGAGCCTAAGGATCTTGTTTCAAACTTGCGCAGTAAGGATTACTTGCCTACATAACTTCGTTCCAGTAAAATAGGAATTGTATTGCATAGCTCTCAATTCAAAAAGTATCAAGTGGATGTTTTTTATTATATTTGCATCACACGTTAATTCTATGATTTTAATTTGGACTATTTACCAACTATTTAGGCATTTCTCGGAACTTTCGAAATGCCAGGCAAGAAGATGCCCATGAGTATATGGTTAATTTACTAGAGTCAATGCACAAATGCTGCTTACCATCTGGAGTGCCAAGTGAATCACCAAGTGCTTATGAAAAAAGTTTAGTTCATGGGATATTTGGTGGCCACTTACGGAGTCAGGTACAAAAAATAAGAATTTGTGTTTTTTCATTTTTAAACTTAGTGCCCATTTATTGCACTTCCAATTTATTTATTTTGACTAGTTTTCTTAAAATTTAAGGTCAAATGCCTGCAATGTTCGTTTTGCTCCGACAAATTCGATCCATTCTTGGATTTAAGTTTAGAAATAGTAAAAGCAGACTCTTTAAGAAAAGCACTTACTCATTTCACGTCCAAAGAGCTATTAGATGGTGGAGCTAGGCAATATCAATGTCAGCAATGCAAGCAGAAAGTTAAGGCCCTTAAGCAGCTTACAATTCACAAAGCTCCTCATGTACTTGCTATTCACCTCAAGCGATTCAGTGAGCATGACCCAGGGCAGAAAATCAATAAGGATATCGCTTTTGAACCAACCTTGGACCTGAAACCTTTTGTAACTGGTCCCTGCGTAAGTTGATCATGATTCTATTGGGTTTGTGAATATAAGTGGTCTTTTGTTTTGTACCTATGCAAATTTTGTTGATATCTCCTTTTCGGTCAATGTAATTGCAGGATGGAGATCTAAGTTACACACTGTATGGTGTTCTTGTTCATGCAGGTTGGAATACACGTTCAGGGCACTACTACTGCTTTGTACGTACATCCAGTGGCATGTGGTACTCCCTTGATGATAACCAGGTATCAAGAGGTCATGTTAGCATGATTAACAAGTCCCAAGATGCATATTTTATGATAAAATATGTTTAATTCCCTGTGACTCTGCTTCAGATGAATGATCTTGAATTGCTAGTTACAATTTTGAACCACTTATGATTCTGATTTTCTTTGATTTATGTAGGTTATCCAAGTTAATGAGAGAAAAGTGCTGGGTCAAAAGGCTTATATACTATTTTATTTTCGAGATAGGAAAACTATGTACACTAAGAAATCTGTCGAAATTATCAAGAAAGAAAAAATGGTCCTGAATGCCCTTGGGAATGCAGCCAATCAAAAAATCAATGTTGACTTGAAAGAAAAGATCCAAATTGGCTCAGTTGCTAACAAGTTCGGTGATGTTGGTCCACTCTCTGTAGCTCAAGAAATCCCAGTATTTTGTTCTGCTCCAAAGAAACCCAGTTTAGAGAAGGAATGTGCTGACAAGTCAAGAGTCTTTTCAGCTAATGGTAGTTCGGGCATTCATTTTGAAAATAAATCTGTGGCACCTCAATCAACAGATTTGTTGAACAACCGTGGTTGTGCTACTATTACTTCTGTGGGTCCTAAAGAGGTTCCATGTTCAAATTCTGAGGGTGTTGGTCAGAAGCATGGTTATGTTGAAGAAAATGTGGTGATTAAGAATGCAGCAAGTCAGAATGGATCTGCTGTTATATTCAGTGAGCGCGAAAATGTTCCGCCAACTCATGTAGTTGTTCAGAATGGTAATGCTGTAGAATCAGCTCACAAGGAAGGTCAAAGTGATATTCATTCTGTTAGTACTGGTCAATCACATAGTGACACTGCTGTTATATCTGCAGAATTTCCCGAGAAAACACTTCCTGAGAAAGAACAGAATGATGCGCATTCCCTGCAACCTAAGTCAGAAGATGCTGTCGAAAATGGTGTGCTTGCTCATGCCATAGTTCAGAATGGTTCTTCTTTTATATCTGGAGAGTGCATTGTCCCTAAAAAAGCACATTGCGATGTGCTCAACAATGTTCATTCTATGCAATCAACTTGTGTTCCCTGTGTGGTTTCCCAAGTCAGTCCGCATGTACCAGCTGAGCAGATTTTGGATGAAGTTATCGGCTCTACAGACTTGGTACACCGGGGAAAGAAAAATAAAAGCAGACTCACAGTCAAAAGAACGCCCTTAAAGAACCATGTTGCAACCACATCATTCAGCTCTAGCATCTTCCTCGGGCTTCTCATTGGCACCTGGAATAAGCATCATAAAAGAAGAAAGCACCATTCTTCGAAAACGAAGGATTCTCTTACGAAAGATATGGCAGATGGAAGCAACTCCAAATTGATCAGTGCCCCATCTGTTAAATTGCAAAAGGAGATAGATTGTGATTCTGCTGCTGTAGATCAATATTTGAATTCGGAAGGCGACAAACCCGGTGTATGTAATGAATCTGCTGATCCGAAAAGCAGAGTGATAAACAGTATTGATTCTTCAATATACTCAACTGGAAAGCCACCACAACCAGTATCCGAATATGTGAGAAAAACAAAGAAAGCTGATGTAATGAAAATGCTCACCCAAAGCATAAACGGTAATAAATACTACATTTTCCTTGATCATCTACATCTGCTAAAAGTCACTGTTTCTTATGTTTTCTGTATCAGTTGCAAGATGGGAGGATGATGATGTTTCTCCAGCAGAAGAAATGCACGCTAAGCCTGCTAAAATGGGTTACGTTGGCGGCGAATGGTGAGTAGCCACATAACAAGTTGTTATGAAGCGAAATTGCATTCATTTTACTCATCAGTGTCACCTCAAAACATCCCTTTGAATACATTATTAAGCTGAAAATGTTCTTCATCTGCAGGGATGAAGAGTACGATAGAGGGAAGAGGAAGAAAATCAGGAGCTCAAGGATCATGTTCGGTGGTTCGAATCTATTCCAAGAAATCGCCACGAGAAAGTTGAAGAGAACGAAGCTGCAGCACACGTCGAGCTCGGACAATCGCCCTTTCAGGATACAATGAAGCTATCCATATCCACCAGAGAGAGGATTCTTCAGCAGGTTACTTCATTCATTTTGTAGGCATTGTATGTGAGTTTTGCTGCTTGAGTTTGTGAAATCTTGTATGTGAACTCTTCCTTTTTATTTATATGTAAAATAAGCTCTCTAGGTTATTATAATTGGATCTGTTTATTTTAAACTTTATAAATAGGTGAGGTTTGGTTAAGGTCTTCCAAATTATTGATTTTGTAAATGATATATTATTTATAATAAAAGTATATATTTGTAACTCTTAATTTCAATTAAATGAATATATAATATATCAAATTATCAATCATTTTCGTTCTTTACCATTTGGCTAAGTCCCTTAGTTGATCATACTAACGAAAAACGCATTTGTCAAACTTAATGGAAAATTGCATATTATGTTAAAAGTAAAAAAATAAATTGTATTAATACATTTAATTATCATTCATACAATTTTGTAAGTTGACTTATATGATCACTACGTTATTCGATAATTGTTTACGCAATTTTATAATTGCATGTTTAAGAAATCTAAATGTTTTGATATATGATTAATTTATATTTGAGTTTTTAAAATTTAAAGAGTATGATATTTATACCTATAAATTTTGAAAAAATAAAAAAAATCAAATATAAGTAAAACATATAAAGTAAGACGGAAAGCACAAAATTGATCAAGTATTCAAGACTACGTAATTAAAATTTTAGGAATGAAATTAACAATATGACAAAGTATAATCTTTGGATTTTTCGTTCTGATTCGTCTTGTTCAAGTTTGGTAATGTAGAGTAGGATAAGACTTCTCTGCGTCATCGATTGAATTTCTTGTGCCTAATCTTCTCTCCTCTTGAATTGGGTCTTCGGCTTTCTTGCAGCTTTCAAGCGACAGCTTCTCTTGAGGTGGGACAGATACCCCAGATCTTGTTCTTCTATTTTGTATTCGTCGATCGTCTTTGAATTTGACGAGGAATTTATATGGGTTCTTGATAAAGAACTGTGTTTAGTTGTTTTCTCATTTTAATTTTTACGTTAATAGCTATACAACCCTAACCGGCTGATTCGAGGATGAAGAATCAGCACAGATAATCTTTCTTTACCCCATTTTCAAAGTAAAGTAGTTTTTTGGTGTGTGATTTGATTGGCTTGATTAGCTGAAGGAACCAAAAACTGTTATTGTTTCTTGATGATATCATAACTATTGTACTTTTTCCAGACTCTTAATGGAAGGCACGGCGATAAGAAGAGTAATTCCTGCGGATAACAGCTGCCTTTTTAATGCAGTGGGGTATGCTCTTTATAATACCAGTTTATTTGAAGTATATATCCTCTCGTTGAGCTGTTTTTGAATTTTTTGTTTTGAAGTTATGTCATGGACCTTGACAAAACAAAGTCTTCTGAGCTTCGACAGGTACGAACCATCAACTATAACATAATTCTTGTTTGCTTGGATGTCAAATTTTGAGATTTTATCACATGAAGGTTATAGCTGCAATAGTTTCAAGTGATCTAGACAAGTATTCTGAAGCATTCCTTGGAAAACCTAATGAAGAATATTGTGCATGGATACTAAACCCCGAAAAGTGGGGAGGTCAGTCTATATTTACGTGCTATCGTATTATCGTGGACGATATCCCGGGACTTTGTACTACTTGAGGAAGTGTTATGTTATGAATTTTATGAGGAACTAAGAAATCTTATTTTGTTCATTCTAAAGGTGCTATTGAGCTCTCCATATTGTCGGAGTATTATGAACGTGAAATTGCAGCTTATGATATTCAAACTACACGTTGTGATTTGTATGGACAGGTTATTAATTAAGTTGATGTTCTAACGATTCTTTCTCATATTGAGTTCTTAATCTGATTTCACTACTGATTCATTTGTTTCACAATGCAGGGAAAAAACTTTAAGGAAAGAGTGATGCTGATATATGATGGAATTCACTATGATGCTTTGGCAGTATGTTTTCTTTCTACTTTCTGCACCTTTCGTATAGATCGTTATCCGTTTCGATATCATTTTGTTGACTTAACAAACCTTAACTGTTGAATTAATCATCATGTACTTATGAATAGATGTCACCATTTCAAGATGCTCCAGAAGAATTTGACCAGACTATATTTCCTGTGCATGAGGATTGTACCGTTGGTTCCGTCGAAACACTCATTCTCAACTTAGTTAAAGATCAACAAAGGTACAATGCTTCTCTTGAAATGTTAATGTTATAAGAATCATTTATAAATGTTATTGTTTCAAGGAAGAGAAGTTATACAGACACTGCTAACTTCACTCTGAGGTGCGGTGTTTGCCAAATCGGAGTCGCGGGACAGAAGGTTATTTTCAGAGTTGTCTTTTTCTTGTCAGTGTTAACGAGTTTTATTACACTTTCGACCATGTTTCAGGAGGCCGTTGGGCATGCTAAAGCAACAGGGCATGTGAACTTCCAAGAATACAAATGAAGGTGCAATTAATTCCTTTTCTTCTACTGATCAAGCCCAGCCACCATTTATTTGTCCATTTGTTGCTGTTGTATGATACAAATCATTGTCCTAAGATTGTATGAAACATGTGCAAATTGTCTTCAGGCACCCATTCAGTCAATGAAAAATACAGATTTTATTACATCTGATGTAAGGCACTGTAATAATATAGAGCAAAGTGAGGCTGATTAGCCAAAAAAGCTACTCAGATTCATGTGTTCAAGCAAAATCAGGAAACACTCTTTTGAGGAATTTGATTGGTTGTGATTCTTCGGGAGCTACTTCGTCAAATCCGATGTAGTTTCGTTCCTTGTCGTAAACATGGCAGACTGTGAGTATTGATTTCATCAACTTCCAATTCCATTTAGCTTCATTCATGTACTGTTAAACCATTACACAAAGAAATGATCATCAAAAAGTAGAATCTTCGATAAAATGTATATGAACCGAACCACCTTTCCCCAGTTCTCTTGAAGAGACTGATGAGCAAATCTCAGGTTGTAAGATGGTATTCTTGGTGAAATGTGATGTGGAATGTGTACATTTATATCATGACAAAGAATCTCTATCCTGCAATTCGAAACCAAGTCGATTAACGAAAAAAAACAGGCAATAATTTGGCAGGAGGATTACCATGAAGGATAATCACAATGCACAGTTCCATTGAGCTGTGCTTGAGCAGGATTCCATTCATCATATGATTTAAAAGGTATATGAGGAGCTGTATGATGCACCATTGTGAATGTGCTCATCTGAAACATACTCAATTATGTGTCGGGAATAATTCGAAGAGATGAAGTAGTAGTTAGTACCCAGAAATGGTAACCTAGCCATGGCATTAACCAGAACTTGATCCATCCTGTTATCCCAGCGCTGTAAATTATCAATGGCCAGCCAATTCCCATGAAAGCAAACACACATGCTAAGCTTATCTTCACACGGCTAATCTCATTCGGTCTGAACTTGTTCAAATTAAAATGCCATATCAACCTATTTAAACACAGCAAAATGGGCTCATTTTCAGACAAGTTTCATCATAAAATGAAACATTACCAGTGTGCTATAGACATCCATGGTCTAAATGGACCATATCCATAAATAATCGCCTTCCGAAGAACAGGTTTCGACTCAAATTCCACTCTCCTCACAGGATGCCATGCTGTGTCCTCTTCCAACCTTCAATTCCAGTGATAAAGAAGCTTAAATATTTGTTTAGCAGGGAGCAGCATAATGTAAAATTTTCAGTGAATATGATGCTTACATATTTGTTTTGGCATGATGTTTGTCATGCTTAAAACGCCAAGGTTCATAGGGGTATATGAGAGGAAGAAAGGCCAGAGTACCGATGATGTCTTCGACCAATTTGTTCCGAGAAAAAGACTTGTGAGCACAATCATGTCCTATTACAAAGAACTTCACAAGAGAAACTTTTTCAACTAAGGAAGAACTTAGGCATTCAAAAAAGGAGCATAAAATGAGAATGTAGCTAACCCCGGTAACTGCAGTTCCAGTCCATGCCCAGGCTAGAGGAAGTAGATACCATGGTGCTTTTGCTATCGAATAGATCCCAAGAGCATATGAGGTCACAGATATCAGTACCGATTTCCAGGCTTTTAAATCATCAATTTCAAATACCTAGTAAAGAAAAACAAGCTTGGGATGATGAATCATGATCAAGAGAGTTTTGAAACAATGAACCTTTTTAGGGAGTGTGTCGATTATATCCCTTAAGGTTACGTTCTCTGGAAGGGGTTCTCCGATCTGCCGAAAACCGTATTCTTGACATAATTGTTGTCTGTTCTCTGCACTGTTTTGTGGGGATGGGGATAATGGAACAACAACAGCTTTCACAACATTTTGTAGCCTGAATGATGGAACAAGTTTCTGTTGTTTTTTCCTATTTGGCAAGCTTTCCAACTTCAGAAAACTTGTACCTGGTTGTTTAAAACCACAGTAAAACAAGCAGAATGTATGAAAATTTGTGTTCAGACAACACAAATTCGATCCTTACAGCGTACTGAGAAACTAAACAGCTTATAGTTAACAGAACAAATCCTCTCCTGGAAGCGAGAAAATATTGTACTACACAAAAAGCATTCTAAAAAACCCACCGAAGTGAAAAAATGAATCCCAAAACATTCTAGGAACTCAAGAACCCTATTCTTGTGGGAATGAAAAATGATTAAAAACCCCCAACACAAGATGTTGCTCTACTTACTCCGAGGGAATAACTTGCAGGTCCCGGACTGCCTATTCTGAGATCCCTGAGAGAAGACCAAGAACATCAGATAAACAAACAAATTCCAATTATACAATGAAAATAAAAACAAAAAACGAGCAACAGAAAAAAAGGGAATATCTTCACCAAGAAAAGGAAACTCGATTCTGCAACTCTAGAAGCCATTAAGCCCAGAAAGACCAATCCAATAAACCCTCTTCAAAGCTCCCTCCCGGTGGCACCAATTGGCGTTTCAATACGATAAAACAGTCACAGTGGTGTCACAGAATAAAAATGTTCCACCCTTTTAAAGACAAAACGTTATTTTAATCGAAGAATGCTTTCACTCGGATGACATTTTCATGCTCGGGCTCAGCGCTGCATATCCATGGACTCGGGCTATGGAAGAATATGTGGACTGCATTTTTCCGGGACAAGATAGCCAACCAGAGTTCAGCTTCACCGATTTTGCATATCATGATTTCAAATTCATTTTATTGTTAAAAATCATGTATTTTTACATTTCTAAACTACTGTTAGTAATCGTGTTTTAAGAGCACAATTGTACAAATGACTAATGGATAAGATGCTGAACTTTATTTGTTAGCATTGAAATTCCACTCCTCAACGGCGACGCCATCTCTCCCGCCGCAGAAATGGCCGGTCTGGCCGCCGCATACCACCACCCATGTAAAACCCACGTTGAGAAACCTCTGAGACCCTTATCTTTTCACTTCAAAATCTTTTCATTGCGATACCCACGTCGGATTTCCTCCACCATCTCCGCTCGCTATGGAGGAGGCGCCTTCAGAGCGCCTTTTCAGAAGCCCAAACCCGTTGATGATGACGATGAAGCTCTTGACTTCTCTTCTATTACGTGAGTTTTGATACTGATTTGCTGTTCTTTTAGATAAAAAAGTTATCTTTCTGGTCACTGAATATGAACTTCTGGGGTTCAAAATAGGTCAGATACAGTGAGACTTATTGATGAGCAACAAAAGATGGTGGGTCGATCTTGTTTGTTCGTAATTCGTGTATATATGTTGCTTCAACTGTTAGAATGAACATTATGGTGTCATCTGTGACTCTTTTTAGGTCGGAATAGTTTCAAAAAATCAAGCTTTTCAAATGGCTGAAGATGCAGAGCTTGACCTTGTATTCTCCCTGTGCCTGCTACTTTATTCTGCTGCATAAAAAATTACTAAAATTGTTCTATGAATCCATTATTGTTAATCTNTTGAAATTCAAAATTTGATAAAACTTTAAAGTTTTAAGACTAAATATATCATTGGGTTTGTTTGGTACTCAAATTAAAAATGCGGTGAAGTTCCAGATCGTGATTTTCTTATGTTATACAAAACACAAGCTTAATTGCGATGTGATAATCGTTAAAAAATCACGATATCATCACACCTGTTAAAACCAACGGTAACCTCATTGTAATTTTGGAAAAGACTAATTTACCCTTAATTCTATTAATTAGAATATAATAATAATAATTATTATTATATATATAAAGGTATATTAATATTTTTACGTAAATCGCGATTATAATATCACAATTTTACCAAACATATTTAAAAATTCACGATTATCATATCACACCACACTACAATTTTAAAAAGCTATACCAAACAAACCCATTATGATTATAAGAATCAAATTTGTTGAAATTATGAAATTTTAAGAACTAAAAACGTCATTTTTTCTATTACATATCATTGTAGAACACTTGTGTAATATACAATTATAAATAGATAGTGTGAAACAAATAGAATATGTGGGATTAACAAATGTCTTAAATTTGACATGAAAGTCTACTTGTATACCTCAAGAAAACCTCTGCAGCTCCATAGTGAGCCAAAGCTCCAATAACAACAAACACATGAAAGATTTGATGACTATGTCCAGTGAGATCGAACCACCCCGGCTTCCATCTCTCCGGTATACGACAAACATAGAACATAGCACCGGTTAAGTACGAAATAGCCATCACAGATTCATAAACCAAAGTAATGTTTCTATAAGGATCATCCCATTTTAGTACAAGTGCATGAAATCCAGGTATTAATCCGAACAATCCCATCGATACAAAGAGTAAAGCACGAAACCAACGATACTTGCCTGTCGAGAAACATGGTGAAAGCAATGTGATGATTGTGAATATCCCTAAAACTGTGATGATAGTAAGATAAGTGAACTGCCAATGAGGAGTGCATTGAAAAATGTAGTATATGGGAGGAAAGAATGAGGTTATTATCATGACTGTGATTCCCATGTAATCAAATTGAAGAAGCTGAAGATTTAGCTTCTGAGAATGGCAACAAAGAAGATGACAAATGCTGCTTGTAAAGAGACAGAACATTGAACCAGCAAGGAAGATGTAAAAAGGCCAAGATGTTGGTTCAGGTAAGGAGTTTATGTCCATTTTCAAGCTTTGTTCTTGCTTCAATTTCAGTTGTTCCTGTTTACATTAAGTAATTAATCAAAAGGGTATTGTATTCTTCAAAGAAACATATAATTCTGATGAAAAGTAAGCTAACCAGAGAAAAATCTTTAGAGATGTTAGATTCTGAACTTGATGGGAATTGCCTGCGCAAGAAAACAGAACATGTTTAGATTCGAAGCGAAATGTTTAGATGTGAAGGATGAAAGTTTACCCAGTAATGATTGTGATGAAATCTGCCATCTGAGGAACATTGACGAGATGGGCAATAGTCAAACAGACAAAAACGAAAAACCCCAACAAATGGCTGCAAGAAAAAGTGAATTGTAAGAACTGATGAAATTAGGTTAAAAAAGAACCCAAATTTACTAACGTCCAAACGTTGAGTGTTTCATTATGCCATCTGAATAAGCTGACAAGTGCTTTTTTGATCGGCCATTCAGCTCTGTAATACTTCAATATAAACTCATTATCCTTCATATAATCAGGGAGTTCATTGAAAGATAAAAGCGGGTATTTTGATTTTCCCCCTTTCTTCTTCTTCAAATTACTCCCCTTGTTGCTGCAGCAGAATTCCTCTTGATTTTTCTCCATTTTCTTTCTTCTCAAATCAGACCCACGTTCATCTCTGCTTCTACTCATCTTCTTCTGAAGAATAAGAAGAAAAAACAGAGCTCCCTCTCTAAAAAGATTGAACCTTTCTAACTGCCAAACCCACAACTACTAATGGGAAAACTTAAAACAATGAGGGTAATGAAAACTGCACCAACCAACTACATTTATAGAGCTGTCAGGCCCACCCACACGCCAAGCGGCTTCACTTGATTTGAAATCATATACTACAGTTGAACCATTCCCCTGCTTTGTTTCTTTAATCAACCTGTCTTGTTAGGTTAACCGTAAATGCTCTTCCCTTTGAATTCTTCTATAGAAGAAAATTTCCCACGAGCAAAATAAAAACAGTTGCTATTACATATAATATGAAGCATTTTGCAATAGTTTGTGTGCACACATGTATCTTTCAGTTGTCTACTCTAGACGTGTCCCTAAAGATGTGTGAACCAATCATAGTGAGTATAGATGTGCTGTACAAAGAGACTAGATAATAAAGTGGGACACCTAACCTAACCTAACTACGTGCCGAATAATAAATCAAAGGGGGAATGTTCATTCTTGTTTTCAGCATATTCCACATTCATTTTCATGTATACCAAAACCTATTCTTTAAGAGAAATAAATGATGGTTAGGACACTAACAGTTGAATGTCAGATTTGTCATAAAGAGACAACAATAACTAGGGACGAGGGCTGCGGTCAGAATTAGTTAGTTGCTAAGAATTAGGAAGAAATTACATTTACATTCATCGAGTTCAATAAGAGTAAGCCCAAAAAATACACTTTATAAGTAATAATATTCATGAATCAACCAAATTAAAGATATTAAATTCCCACTTTGATATCAGAAGAGACACGAAGAAGCATCAAGACTATAAGGTCTCATCAACAACATATAACCAAATATTATCCAAGAAACTATTAAACTCGATAAATGAAGCATTTTCCCATATACATGTATCAGTTATCCAATAAAAAGTATTCACTAAAAGCTATATAAATCAATAACTTAGGTTGTGTTCTGTATAAATTATGAAAATTAATTATAAATTATAGAATGCATAATCTGTTTTTTGATACAGAACAGTATCATTTTAAATTCTGATTATAAATTATCATCATAATGCATTCTTCTATTTCAACTATAATGCATAATCAAGTTTAAACTTGATTCTAAAAATGCATTATGCATTCTGCTTATTATTTTTCACGAGAAAATTACGGCATTAGCACCCAATGTTTAAAATAATGTAAATACTATGTTCCCAAAGTTTATAAATTACATGAGAAGCTTTCGAAGTTTCAAAGTCATTCAAGAATGGCTATCTAGTGAATAATATCAGTTTTTCATCTTTTTCGTATAAATGATTTTAATAATTTATGCATTATTTTTTAATTTTTCAAAGATTAGAGATTTAATCATTTCATATTTTTAAGGTTAATTGATCAATACAAACTATTGATTGGTGGGTCAACTTAAATATTAACGAGTATTAGAGTTCAATATAAACGGTTCTGGAAGTTTGAGGATCAGCCACACAATTCTTAAACTTTAAGGATATGATATTTACAACATTTAAAAGTTTATGGTTAATATCACGTATTATATCAATTTCGGAGGTTTTGTATACTATTTACAAATTTTGGAACAATGTTTTTAAATTATTAAAAGTTTGGTAGCTAGTGACAAACAACATTTTATTTTTCACATATATATATTTCTTTTAAAATCAAATATTTATCATTTTCATAATAATAAATTCTGTTTTTCTATAATTTAATATTTATATATCATTTGTTTAGGGTTTAGTTTCTTATTCGATAATATTGTTTTCAACATTTTTGTTTTATTTTTTATTATAAGATTTTTTAATAAAAAAATGTTACTAATTTATTTTGTATTTACAAATATTATTTTAGTTTAGAATTACAATTTCAGATATAATTATTTTTTATATTATAAGTCAATTCATATTATATATTTTTGCAGAACGCTTATACATTTTATAATTCATTATATATTTACACAGAACACTACGCAGATTCTAATTATACATTCCGATTCTGCATTCTAATTATAAATTATGATTATACATTATATAATTTGTACAGAACACACACTTTGTATCTGGAAAGAATAATATGAAGGCACCTTAGTCTTTGCTGCCAGTCTATAGATCTCCGGGACATCTGCTTGCTTGTGATGTTTAGGATATGCCACTTGACCAGAAGCATTGTAAGTAGAACAGAAGCATTCGTTCCGGACATTTCATCAATATTTTCACGATTACACCCATTACTAAGATCTGCAAAATACAGAGATAAACAAATAACACAGTTAAAACAAGTTCACTTTTAAATGCTATGCTAATATTGTGAGGTTTTTCTTTGGATCTGGTCTAGCAAGGGCAAGAATCATAGGTTGTTGGAACTCATAATATTTAGTTTGCCGGTTAGAAGGAAATAGCTCCGACGAGAGGAAAGAAGAAAACTGCAGATAGGTTAAAATGCAGAAGTTGAAGTGGAGAGAATAGCGAATTGGGAATTTTCTTGTATTGCTTTCACTCAAATGTACAATACAACTGACCTCTACTTTATATACAGTTTGCTCGTGCTAATCACGTGACTAAAAACATAAAAATGATAACACGTTTCTTTCTACTCTATTGTAACCAGTTGTCTCTCTGAACAGCAAGCTTCTTGGCTCTCTTCATGTGTTTCTGTACATGATTCTTGTTCTTCTTTCCAATACCCCCCTCAAGATTTGCATGTATGTTTTTCATGCCTATCTTGGACATTAGATATTGGAAACACAATTTCGGAAGTCCTTTTGTGCAAGTCTACGGGCTGTTCCTTAGTTGCAATGTATGAAATTGATATTATTCATTTTCTTTCCTTTTCTCTTACGAAATGACAGTCCCTAGCGAAATGCTTTGTCCTATCATGCAATACTGGGTTACGTACGAGCTGAATGGTGGATTGATTGTCACAAAATATCATGGTGGTGTCAATTGGGACATGAAAATCCCTTAGTAAATCCCTTATCCATATAAGTTCGCAAGTAAGTGACGATAACGATCTGAATTCAGCCTCTGTTGAGCTCCTTGCTACAACTGATTGCCTTTTCGATCTCCAACTTATGGGACTGTCTCCTAGAAAGATACATTGTCCTGATACTGATTTGCTTGTATCAGGGCAAGTGCTCCAGTCGCTATCGGAATAACCAATGAGATTGAAGTTTACAATTGCTGAAAGGAAGATTCCATATCCAGGAGCCTTTTTAAGATATTTTAAGACTTGAAAAACAGCCTGTAAGTGGCCATCAGAAGGCTTGTCCATGAATTGTGATAAAATGTGCACTGAATAAGATATATCGGGTCTTGTAAATGTGAGATAGATCAACCTTCCCACCAATCTCCTGTAATAAGTGCTATCAGCCAAAGTATTTCCTGTACTTCGTGTCAGTTTGTGGTTCTGGTAAATAGGAGTTTCAGCAGGCTTAGTTCCTAGCAAACCATAACTGTCAAGAAGGTCCAGAGTATATTTTCTTTGACACATAACAATCCCTTCAAATGAACGAGCCACTTCAATTCCCAAAAAATACCGAGGAATGCCAAGATTCTTCAAGCTAAAACAAGAACTCAGAAATTCAATAGTTTTGTCAATGTTTTTAAGTGAGGAGCTCCCAATTATAATATCATCTACATAGATGAGGAGGGCTGTGAGGCAACCAGAATCAGAGCATGTTTTCGTAAAGAGAGAATAATTAGATAATGATTGAGTGAATCCATGAGAAACGATGGCATCAGTGAACTTAGAGTTCCATTGCCTTGACGCTTGTTTTAATCCATATAAAGCTTTCTTCAATCGACATACAAGCTTATGATCTCTTGGAGAAACTGAATACTCCCCCTCAAGAGGAAGTCCCGGTGGCACGTGCATATAAACCTCTTCATCTAAGTGTCCATTTAGGAAGGCGTTATTGATGTCTAATTGGTGTATAAACCATTGATGCTTGGTAGCCAGGGCAAAAAACAACCGCACAGTGGTTTGTTTTATAACAGGACTAAAGGTGTCGTGGAAATCAAACCCCTCTACCTGGCTGAAGCCTTTGGCAACTAATCGAGCTTTACATCGATCAAGTGATCCATCAGCTCGTAATTTGGTTTTGTAGACCCATTTACAACCTATGGTATGTTGAGAGTTTGGGACAAAGGTGAGATCCCATGTATTGTTTTGTTGCAAAGCAAGAAGCTCGGTGGTCATGGCTTCCTGCCAGATTGGTTGGCTGTTGGCATCAATAAAGGAAGTAGGCTCCACTATGAGGTGGTCCAGGGAGGAAATAAATGCTTTGAAAGGTGGACATAGGCGATTGGAGGACATAAAAAGGGAAATGGGATATGAGGTATTGTAATTGGTAAGGTTGCAATCATAGGATTGAAGGTAAGCTGGGGGTTTCCTATTACGAGTCCCTCGACGTGGAGAAATAGGAGTATTCAAAATTTTCTCAGGTGGTGTGGATGAGCTGGAATCAAATGGATGAGAGTTATTAGCAACGGAAGGTGAGGATATATAAGTCTGTTTTGGTATTGGTATAGGCTCTGAGGGAAGTGTGGGCACTGGGATTTGTATATATTCATTTGGGGTATGTGATCCAATGAATAGGAAAGTAGTTTCATAAAATGTGACATCTCGAGAAAAAAAAGTCTGTGAAGTCTGGAGATCAAAGAGGCGATAGCCCTTCACATTTGCAGGATAACCGATGAAAACACATATGCGTGCTCTTGAGTCAAATTTTTTGCGATGTATCTTTAAGGTTGAAGCAAAACAAAGAGAACCAAAAACTCTCAGATTCTGATACGACGGAGAGTGACCATGTAAAAGTTCAAAAGGTGAGATAAAATCCAGTATTCTTGAAGGCATCCGATTGATCAGGAAAACTGATGTGAGAACGTCATATCCCCAAAAACGTATGGGGAGATTTGACTGAAACAATAAAGATCGAGCCATTACAACAATATGTTGTAGTTTCCTTTCCACCACTGCATTCTGCTGAGGTGTTTCTACACATGATGTCTGGTGAATAATACCTTGTGATGAATAGAATTGACTCAATTTGAATTCAGGTGCATTATCACTTCGAATAATTTGGATTTTCTTTTCAAACAACAATATGTTGTAGTTTCCTTTCCACCACTGCATTCTGCTGAGGTGTTTCTACACATGATGTCTGGTGAATAATACCTTGTGATGAATAGAATTGACTCAATTTGAATTCAGGTGCATTATCACTTCGAATAATTTGGATTTTCTTTTCAAACAACAATATGTTGTAGTTTCCTTTCCACCACTGCATTCTGCTGAGGTGTTTCTACACATGATGTCTGGTGAATAATACCTTGTGATGAATAGAATTGACTCAATTTGAATTCAGGTGCATTATCACTTCGAATAATTTGGATTTTCTTTTCAAACAACAATATGTTGTAGTTTCCTTTCCACCACTGCATTCTGCTGAGGTGTTTCTACACATGATGTCTGGTGAATAATACCTTGTGATGAATAGAATTGACTCAATTTGAATTCAGGTGCATTATCACTTCGAATAATTTGGATTTTCTTTTCAAACAACAATATGTTGTAGTTTCCTTTCCACCACTGCATTCTGCTGAGGTGTTTCTACACATGATGTCTGGTGAATAATACCTTGTGATGAATAGAATTGACTCAATTTGAATTCAGGTGCATTATCACTTCGAATAATTTGGATTTTCTTTTCAAACAACAATATGTTGTAGTTTCCTTTCCACCACTGCATTCTGCTGAGGTGTTTCTACACATGATGTCTGGTGAATAATACCTTGTGATGAATAGAATTGACTCAATTTGAATTCAGGTGCATTATCACTTCGAATAATTTGGATTTTCTTTTCAAACTGTCTCTCTACCATTCTGCAGAAATCTGGGATTATTGTAGCTACTTCACCCTTGGAACGCATTAAAAAAGTCCAAGAATTCCTTGTAAAGTCATCCACAATACACAGAAAATACTTGTATCCCCCAGTAGCTTCGATTTCATATGCCCCCCGCGTATCAATATGAATCAGTGAAAAAGCTTTTTCAGAATTCTTCAAATGATCTGGAAAAGATTTTCGTTTATGTTTCGCTTTATGGCATGGTTCACATGGAATATTAGAGGATGAAATGGAAGATAATTCATCAATATGAGATAAAGTTATGTGAGAGGGGTGACCGAGTCTTAAATGCCAAAGGTCCCCTTTTGAAATTTACACATTAAAAACAACAGAATTCATATCAGCATGATTCCAAACAGTACTAATTTATTTGTTAACAAAAGACTTGTTCTTGCTCAAAACATATAAGCCATTCCTCTGTTCAGCAATACCAATCATCTTCCATGGAGAGATCCCCTGTATCCAACAATGCTGATTATTCATCACAAAACAAAAATCAGAAGTTCTTGTGAGTTTAGAGACAGATAACAAATTATAATGGAAGCATGGTATGTATAGAACATCTGATAGAGTTAAATTATCACATATGGTCACAGTACCAATCCAGCAGATACTTACTTCATCCCTAGTGGGTAGTTTAACAACCATGTCAGATCCCTGTCTCATATTAGAAAATAAATATTTATCATAACACATATGTTCAGTAGCTCCTGAATCAATTATCCACGAATTCATATTCATTTTACCAAGCATGCTGAAAGCTTCATAGTTTGTAATTCCAGAAAGAGAGAGATGCTTACCCTCAATAGAGTGTTCTGATTTTCTTTCCTTTTGGTGAGCAAGCGTAACAATATTAGCAGTTGGGGTGTGACTGGCAGTGGGATCAGTGGGTTGTGGTATGTTCAGAAGGGATAACAGACGCTCCATTTGTTCAGCAGTTAGTCCCGGTATGTGAACATTGGGCATATGGACAGATTCTGCAGTGACTTGATTAGAGGAGGAATACCCTTGTTTCTCTTTCCCTTTGAACTTGTAATCTGCTGGAAAACCGACCAACTTGTAACATTGTTCTTTCGTATGACCTTTCTTCTTGCAATAATTACAGAAGAGGTCCCTCTTATCCATTGACTTGCCATACATGGCAGCAATATCATTGTTCGAAGGAGTGACAATAACATATACTTTCCTCTGTGATTCTTCTAGCATTATGATGTTATATGCTTCATCCAAAGAGGGAAAGGGCTTCTGAGCAATAAGTTGTGATCGGATTGCCGAGAAGGAGTCATTGAGTCCATTAAAAAACTTAAAGACTCGGTCCTTCTGCTGCATTGTCACGAAGTATTCGAAGCATTCTTGGGAGCATTTTCCACAAAAACAATGTGGGTCAGGACGGTAATTTCCAAGTTCTTCCCAGAGTGTAGATAGCTCTGTGTAGTAATCAAATATCGAACGTCCTCCTTGCTTGACATTGCAAATTTCAGAGGATAGATGACATACCTGTTGTCGTCTGGTCGAGAAAAGCGTTTTTCTACAGTCTCCCAGATTCTTTTAGCCGACGGAATGTAAAATACAGTCTGAGCTAGAAACTGCTCCATTGATTTTAGAAGCCAAGAGACAATCAAGTCATTACAACGTTTCCATTTAGGATAGTCGGAATGATTCATTTTGGGTTCATTGATTGAGCCATCAATGAATCCCATCTTGTTCCGAATCGAAAGTGCTAACATGAACGAGCGGCGCCATAGAACATAGTTGTTGCCATTAAGTGTGGGACTGATTGTTACCAAAGAGAGATGTATGTGAAAAGGAGAGTTCACATCCTCTGCTTCCGTGAGAGCAGCAACTCCAGTAGCTTCAATGGTGCTGTCATTTCGAAGGGTAACGTTCTTGCCGTCGTCGTCTTGCTCCGATACCATGTTGGAACTCATAATATTTAGTTTGCCGGTTAGAAGGAAATAGCTCCGACGAGAGGAAAGAAGAAAACTGCAGATAGGTTAAAATGCAAAAATTGAAGTGGAGAGAATAGCGAATTGGGAATTTTTTTTGTATTGCTTTCACTCAAATGTACAATACAACTGACCCCTACTTTATATGCAGTTTGCTCGTGCTAATCACGTGACTAAAAACATAAAAATGATAACACTTTTCTTTCTACTCTATTGTAACCAGTTGTTTCTGTGAACAGCAAGCTTCTTGGCTCTCTTCATGTGTTTCTATACATGATTCTTGTTCTTCTTTCCAACAAGATATGAGGTAGTCTGATTGCTCATGTAATGCAAAAGAACTTGCACACAATTTGAAGTGCTCATTACTCAATCTTCCCACACACATGTTCGAAACCAGTAAAGTCAAAACCATATGGAATGGACGATTCGATCGATTCAACCACAAACTAGTCAAAAATTCGATATGATTCTTAATAATTAGAGAATCAACAACACGAATTATATCAATTTCTATAATCTTATATGCAATTAACCAACTGGAGTCCACCTTTATATTATTTTAAAATTTGGGTGCTACTAGCAAAACATCACTCATTTAAGTTATAATACTAACTAAATAAAAAGAAAAAAAACATTGAATGGTTTCTTTGTTGAACACTCAATTATCAAACAAATAAAATTTATACAAAACAAGAATATACAATTTATAGTGCTAAACAAAATCAAAAATTAGTTAAGGTATGAATGAGAATGAAAAATTGGATTTCAACAATGAACACTTGAAAAAGGGGTTTAATTCAGTATTGATATATCAAATTACACAAATTATCATTTTTCATTCCTTAATTTTGAATAATGTATTATACATCCCACAATTAACAAATTTTGTCAATGTTGATACAAATTGACGAAAATGCCATTAACACATTTCAAAACACACGAACATTATACTCGTTTGATTTAAGTTGTGAAAACAATACTTACATGTATAACTATTGCAAAAAAATATCTACAACCCAAACATCTAACACAAATCTAATGTTTTTATGTCTCAACATACATAATTTTATCCAAAAAATATTTACTTTTACCCAATTTTGTCATATCGGTCCGTACCGGTATGATCGGTACAGCCGGTATACCGATCGGTATGTATAATTATTTTTAATTTTTTTCCAGATCGACCAGGAAACCCGTTACTGGACGGTACCGGTCCAAATATTGATATGCCCGGTTTTCGTCTCCGGCCGATATGAAAACATTGATTTAACTTTGTTTAATCCAAAATAATATAATATTTGTGCAAAATAGTTTTCATATTGTGTTATGAAAACTATGGATATGAGAATGTGATTGCAGAATAAATTTTGATAATGCGATTTCAGATGTAGAATGCGTTGTGTGTTCTTTAAATTGTATTTTGAGTTGCATAATGAAATCATGTTATGTATGAATAAAATTGATAATGTATTTTTAGTTAAGATATGCATTTTTACCCTTATATGTATAAATATGATGAAAATATCTTAATTGAAATTAAAATACAACAATCTTGTTTGCATTCAAGTCCGTACTCAATTTATCAGCAGCGTCGACTAGTATGCCAATAATACTACGATGGTCTTCCATAATACTTCACAAATATTGTCCCTTATTATCTCCATTACTCCATAGTGACATTAGAATAATTATTATCTGGTTCTTCATATGTTTGACTAGTATACACACAATTTTTTTTGCGTATTCTCATTCGTTGAAAATTTCTTAAAATTCGACTATTTTAAGAATCTATTTGTTTTAAAGATCAATTTTCCAAAACATTGTTGAAAACTATTGAAAACTAGATTTTGCTGTTTGTGGCAATCTGTTTGTTGAAAATTACAGATTCCAACATAAGTAAAACATATTTTCATTCAATGATGAAATATCATGCTACAATTCTTTTAAATTTGTTGGCAACAACAATTCTATGGGCATGATTACATCAAATTGTGTGATTGCATATTTCTCATATATCAGTCATGAGTAATTTGTAATAAATCTAAATCAGTAGCAAGAATTTCAATCTCTAGCATAGTGAAGTTTGATCAACCTAAACCCTAAATCATAAACTCTAAAACTAATTTAATTCAACCTTCGTAAAACCCCAATATAAACCAATAATCTAGTGAAATTCCCAACAAAGTCATGAAATTCCCAACAAAATCGAATTCTTCAACAAAATCAAAGAACTCGAAATTCTCAACTAAAAACGTAGTCGAAATTCTCAATAAAATCGAAAACTCATTTGAATTCTCAACAAAATCATGAAAACTTACCGACAATGACCGAATTCCGGTGACTTCGATCGGCCTTAAGTGATTCAAGTTGGAAGAGAAACTTTGAGAATGATGTTGAAACAAAAACTTGTGGCTTACAAAGCAAACCTTAATTTTAGAATTATAAGGGCAATAATATAATTGGAAAATAAAGAATATATTGTCCATTTTCAAATAAACTAAAAGGATCATTTTGCATTCTATGTATATTTTTTCATAATGGAATAACGCATTATCTGTAAAACACAATGCAATCCAGTAAGTGTTCTGTAAAATTAATCAAAACACGTTTTCATATCTAAAATGCATTCTCAGATCGGTTGCAGAACACAGTCTTAGAGTCTCTGTTGGAATGAAGAAATTGATTTTGTATGAAAACACTTATGATCGGAACTCTAACATAAAATTTGTCAATTATGTTGATTGCAAGATATTTTTCTAAGTAAAATTCACCATTATCCTCTAGGGTTACGACTGAGAGAAGATCGCCGTAAGGATAAAGAAAATGTAGCGACGAAATGAATAGAGAGAATGGGGTATAAAGAGGTGAAATTAGGGTTGGAGTTCCATTTTGGTCTAGGCCCAAATCACTAATTTTATATATGAGTTACAATATATCTTTATTTAATGGGTTTAATTCTATTGATCCATGAAATTACACAAATTATCATTTTTTATTTTATAATCTTGAATAATGCATTATCATGTATCAATCAATTAACAAATTTTGTCAATTTTGATATAAATTGACAAAAATGCCCCTAACATATTTCAAAACTCTGTACTTGACAGATTTGATGACGACTCAACATTCTATGACAAGTACAATGAGAAAAGAAGAATGAGTTTCAATTTTAAACCTAGAAAAATGTCTTGCGATCAATACGGTCAACGAATTTTAGGTTAGATTTTCGACCATGAGTCTCTTATGACAAAATCAATATCTTCATTCCGCCGGGGACTCTAAAATTATTTTGCACAAATATTATATTGTTTTGGATTAAACAAGTTTAAAACAATGTTTTCATATAGACCAGAGATGAAAATCGGGCAGCATCAGTATTTGGATCGGTACCATCGAGTAACGGGTTTCCGGGTCGTCCATGAATTTTAAAATAATAAGATGTACCGACCCGCATACCGGCTATACAGCCATACCGATCCGTACCGATATAAAAACATTGGGTAAAAGTAAACATTTTTGGATAAAATTATGTATATTGAGGCATAAAAACATTAGATTTGTGTTAGATATTTGGGTTGTAGATATTTTTTTGCTCATAGTTATACATGTAAATATTGTTTTCACAACTTAACTCAAATGAGTATGATGCCCGTGATTTTTGAAATGTGTTAGGGGCATTTCCGTTAATTTGTATCAAAATTGAAAATTTTTGTTAATTGAATAATGTATAATGCATTATTCAAAATTGATAGATAAAAAATGATAATTTATGTAATTTGAGGGATCAATATTGAATTAAACCCCTTATTTAATAAACATAAAGTTATTTAATGAAATATTGTTTAATAATAATTAAAATGAAACGACAAGCATTTTTTGTCGTCATTGTTTCCTAATTTTTGCAATTTTAATCCATTTGGTTTGCTAATTTTGGCAATTAAAATTCCTAAAGTTTTAGTATAGCAAAACAAGTCTCTATAATTTAGGTATTTGGTAAAACCAGTCCACAAAAATTTGTGTGTGTGGCATAATTGATACTCCTACTTATTTGATTGTAGCAATTGAGATTCTCAAAGTTTAAATAGTCAATTTCAATTTCTTAATTTTGTTGTATTTGACAAATTCAATTCCAAACATTGGGTTGGCAAATTAAGTGTTCGGATGTGCAATTAGTATATATAATCTCCACCGTTTGAGAATCAAATAAGGTTTCTTATATGTTTCGATTCGAACTTGTAAACATGTCAAAGTCGACTTTAACAGTAATGTTAACGGTGTTAAAATTGATCGAGGACCAATTTTGCTAAAATTTACGAACTTTGAGGACTGATGCCATTATGTGTATACTGTGAGGATTGGTATTGTTACAATCAAACTTCGAAGATCTATTTTGTAATTTTGGGGATTAAATTCATCACATTTTGCAAACATAGAGCATTAAATTTGTCAAAATATATAAAATATGAGATTAAATCTGCCATTTCAAAATATGAGGATCAATTTGTCAAAATCAATAAAATATGATAACTAAAGTAGTAATTTTCACAATTAAAATGTGAAATATAACAAATTTGAAATTACCTTAAGCAAGAAGGCGAGTAATATATGAAATAAACATTATTTAAAATGTTAATAACAAAACTAAACACCCTTTTACAACCATTACAAGAAACTCATCCTTTAATATTTTATTAGTTTTATTTTGATTCTTATTTTTTTATTATGATAGTTGAATAAAAAGAAAATCTAAGGAGCAATTTGGATTTTAATATTATTAGAATTAAAAATATTTACTAATATATTATTTATTAATTTCCTTAGGCCAAATAAAAATCCCCAAAATGTAGGGATGTCTAACTGATAGGTCCGGACCCCAAATTCGATATATCGAAACACAGTCTTTGAGTATTGTTTTTTAAATTGAGTCTCGGGTTGAGTCAATGTGTATTATTTCCCTGATTATTTAGGGTCGGGTCAAAGTTTATTAATTATGATATAAATCAATACCCTAGAATTCCATGTTTTCGTTTTACTAGCACAAATCACGAAACAAATAACTACTAAATTATATCATGTATTTTATCACTCTACAATTTATAATAATTATTGTACCAAATAAGAATGATATAAAACTTATCGAATTGTGGAAGAATTATAAATGATTCTTATAATATACTAAAAGAAAGATAAATAATATTGCTAATAGGTCCTCCCATTTTGTTATTATTATTTGAAATAATAAAAGAAAAGAAGAAAATAACTGAAGGCTCATGTAATGTAAAAGAACTTGCACAAAATTTGGAGTGTTCATTACTCAATCTTTCCAAACATATGAAGTTGAAATCAGATTGGAATGGACGATTCAATTGATTCAACCGTGAACGAGTCAAAAATTTGATTCATTTCTTCAATAATTGCAAAAAAAGCGTAAAATTGGTTTAACTTCTAAACACCTCGTTCAATCGCAAAAAATTAGTTGAACGGTTGAACCATTCAAAATATAATTTTATTATTATTTTCAAATTTATATTCGATGTATGGTATGATTTATACAACATTGTTCTATATGATAATTTGCTGATTAATACATTACTCAATATGCATTGTTATTCCTCCTTTGAGAGTAGTTGCAAAATACAAACTTCCAAACATCATATTGGGTCTTGTTACCCTAGGTACACTAATTTTATCAAGAAGCTTCATTGTTGTTCAATTAATTAAATAGGTAAAAATATGATTTATAAAAGATTACCAGGATGAAAGATAAATATGATTAAAATTGGTAAATTTATAGGAATGATTGTATGTCCCAAGATTAAACCTCCGGAAAAGTACGAGAATGCACTGCTGCACGTCAGGTCAGAAAAAATTGGTTCAATCATGATCTATATATTAAAAATCGGTCAAAATCAGTTCAACTAAAATTGGGCTCGGGAGAATTTCATGAATAAACAACATTTTTAAATAATTGCAATACTAATTATCTTGTATTATTTTATTAGTATCTTTATTTATTATCTAATCATTTAATATTGTATTCAAATTATTAGGTTCACAACAATATTTTCAAATGCAGTTAGTTTATTTGTTGAATCGTAATTTTTACCAAATTGGAGAACCAATGAATTCTATCACAACTTGTTTATTTTTAAATAATTATTATCATTATTAACTATTTTAATTTTTAAAAAACAATTATAATTAAATAAAATTTAAAATATATTTTTAATTTTGTTAAACTAACAACCTACCCTACTAAAATAATACAAATCTATACTACTTGATTGTCTCTCATTTTCGAATGATCCCATTTGAATAGAAAAATAAACTCTGAAACAAAACACATTGAGTTTTAAATTTCTTTTGACGACAAGAAATATATTTTTTCCTTTTATTACTTTATTTCGTTTTTTTTACTTTTCATACTAAACTCATTATTTAAGTTATAATACTAGTTATATAAATAAACATTGGTATCTTTGCTGAACACTCAATTATCAGACTATACAATTTATAGTCCTAAACAAAATCACAAATTAGTTAAGGTATGAATGAGTGTTGAATTTATCCCACATTGCTTAAAGAAGTGAGATTGAAAATTCCATCACATAATGACTTCTTCAAGTCTTTTAAATATGTGGTTTCATCCCCTTAATCCCGTTCGTTCACGTTCTCCCGTCGTTATTTCGACCAGACTCTATAATTCCAACATGGTATCAGAGCTAGTTCGGTTCATTTCAAATCGAAATCTTATGGTTGGATTTGAGGGAGAGTGTTGAATTTGTCCCACATTGTTTAAAGAAGTGAGACTCATTGGGTTTATAAAGATAGAATTTCATCGCATAATGATTTGATCAAGTCATAATTCTAACAATGAGAATGAAAAATAGGATTTCAACAATGAACACTCGGAAAAAGTAATGAATATTTCCATGTATTGGAACTCTAACCACGAGTAATACGAATGAACTATGAAACAAATCTAACTAATAGAGAAGAATATACACAAGAGAAGGATACCATTTTGCATAGACTAACACTAAACTAGTTAAAATGACTTCCCTCAGCCTTGTAACCATGTATATTTTCTTTACCCATCTTCTAATATATTTTCTTACCTCAAGAATGGTTCGATGGCAGCATTTGAGGGAAGACGGAACCAGCAAGTTCATCGTTTAGCTTCACCGGAAGCGGAGGCATGTACTTCATGACAACCGGTGTTTCGTTAAAGCTGTAAGAAAATTTGCTAAATCAAGCATAAAATCCCATAACAAATATTCAAGTAGATGAATTTGTAGCGTGGAGCAACAGATAAATAAAGGAATGAAAATAAGCAAAAAATAACAAAGACAAAGCGTATGGCGCTAGAAAGCCACAAGTTGCTACTGCACATGATTAATCTTCTATAATTTCATTGGATCAAAACCATGATTGCAATTTAGTAAACATTTCGAAAAAGAAAAGTAGATCAAGTGATGGAGTCTTTGGACATACTCATTCATAATGGAGAGAATACTTGATCGAGCTTGACGAAACAGATCGACATTCTCATGAATCTGTAAGAGACATTTTTTTACTAAGGTTAATAAAGACATGAGCAATAAAAATTTAAGACCCAACAATGAAAAGATAAATTGACACTGATAAGTCCAACATCCATTTTGAGCGTTATTTCAAAATTTAAACCTTAATAAGTCAGTCGATGTTCAAGAGAAGAGATCAAAAGACTGACAAAAAAACCATCTTAAACAAGCCCCCATTGTATGTTTATTGTTTCCTTTCCTTGATACAAAAGACAGCAGTGTTTTGTCCCACGATATTGTTAATTAAAAAATGAAATAATTATAACATAACTCAGGTAAAATGTACAATCTAAGAATAATAATTAATGGAAAAAGAAGGAAAAAATACTACAAAAAGCACTAGTTCAAGCAAAACATATCATAATCAAATGGTAAATTTCAAAACTGCGGCAAAAAAGTGTCCCCAATAACATTAATGAAAGAAGGTTAGATGCACTTTCTTAGAGAAAATTCAGTTAAGTGCCACACAGCCAAAAGTACCTTGCCCATATTAAAGTTAGAGGAAATCTTTTCCAAGGCATGAGAACATTGCTCAAGAAGCTGTCCAGCAGTACCACCAATTGCTGAGATGCACACATCACAAGTTTTAAATGCAAAATAATAAAAAAGAGAGAAGAGCCGTGACTTCAATTTTATTTTTATCTGGAATTTTGTGTACTATTTATTAAAGAAGAGCATTTTAGAGAATTTTAAAAATATTATTTGGTGTAAAGCATATGCAGAACAAGACTGTAGAGGGATATATAAAGAGAACTACATAGAGCAGTATGAGAACTATAATTTTAAATGTACTTGGCGAAACATGAAAACCAATCAAGAAGACCAAGATACAAGAAAAAACCACAATAAGCAGAACTTCAATGTTGACTGACCTTCGAACGAGACATCGTCGTTGTCCATCGGGACAACCGGCTGAACATAGGGAGGAACATCATTATGCTTTGGAACATGAGAAGGCCTTTGCGTCAAATCTGGAACCTTTTCGTGAAAAACTCCAAGGAAATTAGTTCGTCAAAAGATCAAACTGGTTCATTGGCACATGTTTCGAACGTGAATTAACAACATAATAGAGAAGTAAACTAAGCAGAATTGTTTCTATCTCTTTCACATTCCTTTTTCTTACTGAAGATATCAAATAGAAAAAAGATAAAGGAAAATAACTCATCAAATATCTCTCTATACGGTTAATGAAGCAGGAAAAAAAAGTACCTTCTTATCTTTAGTTTTCTTTGATAAGTAATTGTCATCTTTCCTTCTCTTTCCAATTTCCTTTTTCTACAAGAACATAAGTTATTCAGACAACTTGCGAACACCAACCAGTTCATCATTCTTCTTATCAGGATGTCGCAGAATATCATTCTAGTGTCTAGTAAACAATATCAGGGCATAAAAAATCATACTGCAACCAAAGTAACCTAATACTCCAAACTGTTACACAACAATGGTCGTGTAAGTATATGGTGTGACTTTATGATAAAACAACTTCCCCTTGAATACCTATAAACATAATTATTGATTCAAAGCCATTTTACCTTGCATTATTTTAGTATATCTTTCTTCTAGCTGACTATCGTATTATTCACTCCAACTTTTCCACAGATGAATATGCAGTCTTGTATTAGTTCACTTGCTATTATTCAATAAAAACCCAATCCTCCAGCAGTTTCATTCTAGACACATACATGACTAGAAACTATTTAGTACGAACTACTCAAAAGAACTCTTCTTCTTTACCAGATTAAACAAGGGTTCAGCTTAAGAATTACACAAAAATCTGTTGTAAATTTGAAAGGATATTATGTCTAAAACTCAAGCAAGTGGAAGAGTTCAGTACAAAAGTTCTTAATAAAAAACAGAGCACTTATGTAATTGCATACCTTTTGATGCGTTCAAACATTAAAAAATAGCACAATCTAGATCTACAATAAGAAAATGCCATACGCAAAATTGATTATTTCAACTGTAGACTATTTTCATAGAATTGTTCAAACATTAAAATGCTTACACTCATCCATCGGGAACGCATCGCAACATCCCTAACCGTTTTGTCATTTAACGCGTTAGCAATTAAAGCATAGCGCATCAGAGGAATCTCCGAGGCGTACCTGGAGAAATCTCACAAATAATTACCTCCCGAGATGACATTAATTTGTTCTACTTGTGAATTTCAATGCAAAAGCACAAAAAAATTGAAATGTTTCTCATAAGATGCAGAAGAAAAATTAAAAATGAAGAAGAAAACGGAATAGAACTCACTTCATGAGCAGCTCTTCGAGCGTGGACTGTTCTTCCGGCGACCAATCAACCGATAAACTCACTTTATGACGCAAAGCCTCAGGTCCTTGCCCCACAACGGAATTTTCAGTAGCCGTAAGACCACCGCCATCGCCGGTAGCATTCTCCTGTGCGTTCACACTACCATTATCTCCATTGCTGTTGTTGCTCTGACCTTCAGCGGTGGGGCTAGCGCTCGCCGCCATTAACAAGTAAAACACCAAAATTAAAAAACCTTGGGCTCCTGAATTATGAACTCAAATCAATTTTAACCGCTCTTCATTGGAAGGAGACAAAACGACAATCACTTTCAGCAATCAACAGAGATAAAACAGTAACTCTCCACACCCGAACTAAAAAACGGACTGGATTTAAATTACACTATTCTATTTTATTCAACTCTCAAAATCATGTTTCTACTGTAGATGCTAAAATCTTTGTTTAAAATGGTCAATTTGTATTTAGTAAAATCATGGCATATAAAATTATATGAGAATATAGTTTAAAATAATACGAAGTATATTTGGTAAATGATATAATTTTTAGATAAAATAATGAAAAATTTATTTGGTATTTTTGATAAAATAATTAGAGAGATATTTTTGTCATTAAATATAAACCAATATCACGTGATTCTTTAATCATGTTAAATCTTTGAGATACATTTACTACATAGATTGGCCCATACAAAATTAAGATTATTATAATTTAATCATTTCTACCAAGCATATGAATATTTGGATTGATATTATTTATCTCACTCAATCCTATGAACCAAACTTCCCTTATAGTATTATTTATATAAAAATATCAATATATTTAAATAAAAAAATACTCATATCTTGATTAGAATATCAAACATCCTCATTATATTTATATTTTAGTAAATTTAAAGTACTATTCATCTAATAAAACATGAAACACTTTTTTGTCATGCCACATTATAATCTAAATTGATTCGAGTTTGCGGTGAAGCTCAAAGATTGATTAACATCAAAGATTTAATCGCATCCCTAATTTGACTAATCTCTCTTGATAAAATATACATATATTATCCAATAATATCTTTAAAAGATTATGTTAAATATCAAGAGAATATTTTAATATATTAAATTACCATAAATATGTTCATGTTTCTATATAAACAATTCAACCATCTTTAAAATAATTACAATCCATTATGCAAGAATTTCAGGTTCCATCATTGATACTCGAGAGTGTTCTAGACTTTCCGTGTCACGGTTACTTCCATCAGAGATTGCATGTCAGCCATATCACCTCCGATGATGACCTGAGTACCCAAATTCCGACGACCTGGTCCGAATTAAAAATCCTTATTGATTTGAAGTGCCAACACTACGGTTCAGAGAATGCTTTTTAGAGTGATACACCTCATATTTTCAATAGAATGACGATGTTGATATTGAAGAGGGTATGAGTATGATGAGAACACAAGGATTTGAGATGCTTATGTTAAATATTCAAGCTATTATGTAAGGTCTTAGTTTAACACATTACAAAATGAGCTATCTCCTATTTATACTACAAGATAGATGATCCTAGCTTAATCTACATTCTTCTAAAGTAGATACAATTATCATAGTACATAGAAAGTTCTAGATGTTACTTTACTTCTCCAAAAGACTCCATTTGCCACTTGATCTTTCTAGAATCTTCTTGATTATGAAGAGATTAGTATTCAATCTTCTATAGGAAAATCTTCAGGTGCTGTAGCTTTGTATAGATGGAAAAGTGATACGTCAGCATAATCCAACACCCTCCCTTGCTGATGAATCTCTTGAACTTTGTTACTTGCAATGTCGACCACTCCACAAAGCATTCTTAGATGATTGAATCTTTTTGGGGATAGAGGCTTTGTAAGGAAGTCTGCAATTTGATCTTCTGTAGTGATATACTTGGGTTGAATTATGCGGTCCTTAATATAGTCTCTAATTGCATGAAATCTTACTCTAATATGTTTTGTTCTTCCAAAGCTTATAGGATTTAATGCTATTCCAATTGCTGCCTGACTATCTGTCCATAAAGTGATCGGTTGATTCATAGGAAGACCAAGATCTTCGAGTAATTTGTAGAGCCACATAGCATGATTTGCAGCTGATGCCATGGCTACATATTTAGCTTCAGCACTTGATCGTGCCACAAATTCTTGCTTTTTTGTACTCCATGCGAATGGTGATGTCCCAATGGTGAAAATATACCCAATAGTGCTTTTGCTATCAATCAAGTCCCATGCATAATCACTGTCCACAAATCCTTGTAACTCAAAGATTTTTCCCTTTTTAAACTTTAATCCAAATGAGGTTGTGCCTTTTATGTATCTCACAATTTTCTTTGCTGCAATGTGATGCGTTTCATGAGGTTCTCCCATGAATCTTGAAAGATAGTTTACCGCGAACATGATATCAGGTCTAGTTGCGGCAAGATAAAATAGACTTCCAATTAAACTTCGAAATTCCTTGCTGATAACCAAATCAGAGTCATCATCGTGTGAAAACTTAGTGTCAGAGCTCATTGGAATGGGACTTGGTTTGGCTTCATTCATACCAAATTTTCTCACTAAATCTTCTGTATACTTTTGTTGGGATAGACATATATACTCCTTTTCTTGTTTGATCTCTAACCCGAGGAAGTATGACAATAAGGCCCAAATCAGACATTTCAAAGTGATGCATCAGATTTTCCTTTAGGAGATGGTCTTCAGAATCATCTCCACCGGTAATTAGTAGATCATCAATTTAAAGTGAGACTATCAGGACTATCTTATTCTCATTTTTCTTTGTGTAGAGAGTAGGATCATTCCGACTCCTTATAAGTCCCTGATCAATGAAATATTGATCAATCTTCGTATACCAAGCACGTGGTGCTTGTTTAAGTCCATATAGAGCTTTGTGGAGGAGTAAAACATGATCTTCTTTTCCCGGCTCTTCAAAACCTGGTGGTTGTGAGATGAATATTTCTTCTTCGAGGTCTCCGTTTAAGAATGCTAATTTAACGTCCAGGTGTAAGACTTTCCAATTCATACTTGTAGCTATGGCCAATACTAATTTGATTGTATCCAATCGCGCTACCGGGGCAAATGTCTCTAAGTAATCAATCCCTTGTAATTGTGCGAATCCTTTTACTACCAGCCTTGCTTTTANTTTAACCGCTCTTCATTGGAAGGAGACAAAACGACAATCACTTTCAGCAATCAACAGAGATAAAACAGTAACTCTCCACACCCGAACTAAAAAACGGACTGGATTTAAATTACACTATTCTATTTATATTCAACTCTCAAAATCATGTTTCTACTGTAGATGCTAAAATCTTTGTTTAAAATGGTCAATTTGTATTTAGTAAAATCATGGCACGTTAGTTGGTTTATCAGATAGAATTGTGTAAGTTTAGATTAATTTTAGATTTGTCATATAAAATTATATGAGAATATAATTTAAAATAATACGAAGTATATTTGATAAATGATATAATTTTTAGATAAAATAATGAAGAAATTTATTTGGTTGATAAAATAAAATTATATATGTAAACAAATGACTTTATTATCTTTAAAAGATGAGGTATGTGTCTTCTTTACTTGTTAAAAGAATAATTATAGAGGTATTTTTGTCATTAAATATAAACCAATATAATGTGATTCTTTAATCATGTTAAATCTTTGAGATACATTTACTACATAGATTGGCCGATACAAAATTAAGATTATTATAATTTAATCATTTCTACCAAGCATATGAATATTTGGATTGATATTATTTATCTCACTCAATCCTATGAACCAAACCTCCCTTATAGTATTATTTATATAAAAATATCAATATATTTATATAAAAAAATACTCATATCTTGATTAGAATATCAAACATTCCCATTATATTTATATTTTAGTAAATTTAAATATAATTTAAAATTTAAAGTACTATTCATCTAATAAAAAATGAAAGCTTTTTTGTCATGCCACATTATAATCTAAATTGATTCGAGTTTGCGGTGAAGCTCAAAGATTGATTAACATCAAAGATGTAATCGCATCCCTAATTTGACTAATCTCTCTTGATAAAATATACATATATTATCCAATAATATCTTTAAAAGATTATGTTAAATATCAAGAGAATATTTTAATATATTAAATTACCATAAATATGTTCATGTTTCTATATAAACAATTCAACCATCTTTAAAATAATTACAATCCATTATGCAAGAATTTCAGGTTCCATCATTGATACTCGAGAGTGTTCTAGACTTTTCGTATCACGGTTACTTCCATCAGAGATTGCATGTCAGCCATATCACCTCCGATGATGACCTGAGTACCCAAATTTCGACGACCTGGTCTGGATTAAAAATCCTTATTGATTTGAAGTGCCAACACTATGGTTCATAGAATGCTTTTTAGAGTGATACACCTCATATTTTCAATAGAATGACGATGTTGATATTGAAGAGGATTGTTGATATTGAAGAGGATATGAGTATGAGAACACAAGGATTTGAGATGCGCTTATGTTAAATATTCAAGCTATCATGTAAGGTCTTAGTTTCATACATTACAAAATGAACTATCTCCTATTAATACTACAAGATAGATGATCCTAGCTTAATCTAGATTCTTCTAAAGTAGATATGATTATCATAGTACATAGAAAGTTTAGATGTTATTTACTTCTCCAAAAGACTCCATTTGCCACTTGATCTTTCTAGAATCTTCTTGATTATGAAGAGATTAGTATTCAATCTTCTATAGGAAAATCTTCAAGTGCTGCAGCTTTGTATAGATGGAAAAGTGATACGTCAACATAATCCAACACCCTCCCTTGCTGATGAATCTCTTGAACTTTGTTACTTGCAATGTCGACCACTCCACAAAGCATTCTTAGATGATTGAATCTTTTTGAGGATAGAGGCTTTGTAAGGAAGTCTGTAATTTGATCTTCTGTGGTGATATACTTGGGTTGAATTATGTCATCCTTAATATAGTCTCTAATTGCATGAAACTTTACTCTAATATGTTTTGTTTTTCCAAAGCTTGTAGGATTTGATGTTATTCCAATTGCTGCCTGACTATCTGTCCATAAAGTGATCGGTTGATTCATATGAAGGCCAAGATCTTCGAGTAATTTGTAGAGCCACATAGCATGATTTGCAGCTGATGCCATGGCTACATATTTAGCTTCAGCGCTTGATCATGCCAAAAATTCTTGATTTTTTGTACTCCATGCGAATGGCGCTGTCCCAAGGGTGAAAATATACCCAATAGTGCTTTTGCTATCAATCAAGTCTCATGCATAATCACTGTCCACAAATCCTTGTAACTCAAAGATTTTTCCATTTTTAAACTTTAATCCAAATGAGGTTGTGCCTTTTATGTATCTCACAATTTTCTTTGCTGCAATGTGATGCGTTTCATGAGGTTCTCCCATGAATCTTGAAAGATAGTTTACCGCGAACATGATATCAGGCCTAGTTGCAGCAAGATAAAGTAGACTTCCAATTAAACTTCGAAATTCCTTGCTGATAACCAAATTAGAGTCATCATCGTGTGAGAACTTAGTGTCAGAGCTCATTGGAATGGGACTTGGTTTGGCTTCATTCATACCAAATTTTCTCACTAAATCTTTTGTATACTTTTGTTGGGATAGAGATATATACTCCTTTTCTTGTTTGATCTCTAACCCGAGGAAGTATGACATAAAGCCCAAATCAGACATTTCAAAGTGATGCATCAGGTTTTCCTTTAGGAGATGGACTTCAGAATCATCTCCAACGGTAATTAGTAGATCATCAACGTAAAGTGAGACTATCAGGACTATCTTATTCTCATTTTTCTTTGTGTAGAGAGTAGGATCATTCCGACTCCTTATAAGTCCCTGATTAATGAAATATTGATCAATCTTCGTATACCAAGCACGCGGTGCTTGTTTAAGTCCATATAGAGCTTTGTGGAGGAGTAAAACATGATCTTCTTTTCCCGGCTCTTCAAAACCTGGTGGTTGTGAGATGAATATTTCTTCTTCGAGGTCTCCGTTTAAGAATGCTGATTTAACGTTCAGGTGGAAGACTTTCCAATTCATACTTGTAGCTATGGCCAATACTAATTTGATTGTATCCAATCGCGCTACCGGGGCAAATGTCTCTAAGTAATCAATCCCTTGTAATTGTGTGAATCCTTTTACTACCAACCTTACTTTTAATTTATTCATAGCGCCATCCGGATTCATTTTTGTTCGGAATACCCACTTGACCCCAATCGGTTTTTTTTTCTTTGGTCTTTCTACGAATGTCCATGTTTTATTCTTGTTGATCATGAATAGTTCGGTCTCCATAGCTTGCTTCCATCCCTTATGTTTTAAAGCAATTTCTAGACTCGAGGGTTCCGTGATCACAAGACACCGGCTGTACACATCTTCTAGGCTTTTAAACTTGGTAGTGATCTCTTCATCATCACTATCATTGAGGATTTCAGCTCGTTCATCTTCTTTTGGTGTCTCGATATTCTGTGTTGAGTTATGGTTTTCAGGTGAGAGTACTTGTTGATCCAAGTCCTATCTCTGGGTTTCATCAAACACGACATCTCTGCTATATTGTATCTTGTTTTTAGAGAGATTCAAAATTCGATATCCTTTGATTTGTTCTCCGTATGCTAAGAGTATTCCTTTTTCAGCCTTAGCATCAAGTTTCTTTCACTTTTCCTAAGGTATATGTATGAAACACAGACTGCCAATATCTTGATGTGATCAACTACGGGCTTATGACCAAACCATAGTTAAAATGGTGTTTTTCCTTCCAAAACTCTTGTGCCTAGCCTATTTAACAGATAGATTGTTGTATTAGCCGCTTCTGCCCAGTAGATCATTGGTAGTCCTTTGTCTTGAAGAATGCATCTAGTCATTACTACAATGGTTCGGTTTTTCCTTTCGCTTACACCATTTTGTTGGGGAGTAAAAGGATTGGTAAACTGACGTATGATCCCTTCCTTTTCACATAACTCCTTTATTTCATTGTCCTTATACTCGCCGCCGTTATCAGATCTTAAACACTTTATCCGACATCCTATTTGATTCTCAATAAGAGCTCGAAAGTTCTTGAAATAACCAACCACTTCGGATTTTGTCTTGAGGAAATAAATCCATGTATAACGTGAGTAATCATCAATGAAGATGAGAAAGTATTTATTAACTCAAACATCAGTGTGAATTAACTCAAGTTTTTCTCGAGCTCTGTTGTTGCTTAAACTGAAAGGGGGTCGATGCATCTTTCCTTCTTGACATGTTTCACAATGTATGTCCGGACATTTAATTTCAGGAATTCCAATGGTATGATTACGAAGTTTTTCTACTGCCTCATGGTGATAATGACCAAGCCGTCTGTGCCAAAGGTTTTCTGTTTCTGTAGCATTTAAACATACTGGGACTTCTAAGTTTTTGAAATCGACAAGGAAAATTTTTCTCCTCATGGGTATAGTGGATAGGAGAATCCCCTTTTTGTCTGTTATCATGAGAGTTCTGTCTTTATAGTACACTTCGAAACCTTCATCCAAGAGTTGTCCAAGGCTCAGCAAATTGTGTGATGGTTCTGGTACGAAAAGAACATTTCTTATAGTTACAGAACCTTGTTCAGTTGATATGACGACATCGCCAAGGCCAACAACTTGCATAGTGTTGCCATATGCTATTTGAAGGGTTCTGTATTTTGTTGAACGGAAATTATGAAACAATGTTTTGTCTCTTGTAAGGTGGTTGCCGCATCCACTGTCCATCAATCATTCATGTTTCTTGTTTGAGCTCTTGTTTTCCATTGATGCCAGAACGAGATCACTCACACTTTGAGTAACTTCAGTTGTGCTCAGACTCTTGCATTTTTGTGGGCAAACACGATCGATATGTCCTTTGTTTTCACATATTTTGCAAACTTGGAATGGATTCCACCAGCAGTCAGCATGCTTATGATTTTTCTTTTTGCAAAATTAGCACGGTGTGAATTGCCCTGTCTCATTTTTCCCGCTTTTAGATTTGTTTGAGTGGCCAAGCTTGGTTTGAAAAACTTGGTCTGGGTCATCTTCATCGTATAACGCTAATCTTCTTTCCACTCCCCGAAAAGAGTTAAGGAGTTCTTGTGATGATATGGTGTTTAAATCTTTGGAGTCTTCCAAAGCACTTACTTTTAGTTCAAATTTCCTAGGCATACTAACCAAGATCATATTAACCACTCGAGAATCTTTGATTTCTTCACCGAGTAGTCTTAGTTGGTTAACGATCTTGGATAAGCTGGTTGAGAACTCATCAATTGTTTGGTTATTCGTCATTTTGAGGATATCAACACCAATAAAAGTTTATTTCAGCTTGTCTTGATCTCTCTGTGCTGTTGTATTCAAGCTTCAATAAGTCGCACGCTTCCTTTGCAGTTTTGCAATTTATGATGGTCATATAGAGTTCATCCGACACAGAGCTGTTTATTACTGTTTTAGATTTATATTGTTTTTGTATTGCCTTTTCATACTTTTGTCGTTCTTCAAGTTTTGCCTATTCTTTTGGGACTTCAAGTTTGTTGTCTTCCAAGACCTGCTCCCATAAACCTAGTGTCTTGAAATAGTCTTGCATTTTGTTTGACCAAGCATAATAATTTGTTCCATTGAAAATTGGAGGTGACTGTATGGGTATGGTGGCCATGATTGTTCACAGCGGAAATATTTCTCAACTTTCACATCTTAGCTCTGATACCAGTTGATATTGAAGAGGATTGTTGATATTGAAGAAGATATGAGTATGAGAACACAAGGATTTGAAATGCTTATGTTAAATATTCAAGCTATTATGTAAGGTCTTAGTTTCACACATTACAAAACGAGCTATCTCCTATTTATACTACAAGATAGATGATCCTAGCTTAATCTAGATTCTTCTAAAGTAGATATGATTATCATAGTACATAGAAAGTTCTAGATGTTACTTTACTTCTCCAAAAGACTCCATTTGCCACTTGATCTTTCTAGAATCTTCTTGATTATGAAGATATTAGTATTCAATCTTCTATAGGAAAATCTTCAGGTCCTGCAGCTTTGTATAGATGGAAAAGCGATACGTCAGCATAATCCAACAGACGATTGCTCTCAATGAAGAAGATATTAATTCACACGTGAATCCACACACATCATGTTATTCAATAAAATTAATGAATGGCCACTCGAAGATGAACTTCTTCACGGATTAGTAAATTTCGTGATCACTCAGGCTGCCGAATTGTTCTCAAATGCACTAGATGGAGTGGGTGACATTACTTGCCGTGTGCGTGCTGCTGTGGAGCATACTCATTATTCTTATACTGATCATCCGGATGAATGGCCGGAAGACTCTGATGAGGCCGATGAGGAGTGTTGAAGATGACGATCGTCTGAAGGTGTTGATCATGGGCTCACCGAACATGCAAAATACCGATCATGCAAGTGTCGATCATGGACTAAGCAAGTGACGATGGGAGACTGTCGATCATGTTGGAAAAGTGACGATCGGAAGAGCTTTATGTTTTATGTTATTTTAAATTATATTTTGTGATGATGTGTACAAGTGGTTCTATTCCACTATAAAACATTCGGTCATTGTAAATCCTAGTACTAATTTTACATTCTGATGATATTCCGCCGTTGCTCATATTTCTTCTTCGTGTACATCGATTTTTTGTTCTAATATGAAGAAAACAACATGGTATCGGAGCTTCCATCTAGTCGAAACTTATGGATCTTGGGAGCCAAATAACTGAAACTTCAAGCAAAATGTCAGGAGCTCGAGCTGCTCAAGCTCCCCCAATTTTGGATGGGGGAAACTATTTTACCTGGGTTATCAAACTCAAAACAATACTCAAATCAAAGGACTTGTGACAAGTCATACAAAGTGATACTGTTGCAACACCGTCGGAATCAGAAGAAACACTGAAGAAACAAAAAGAAGACTACGAAATACAAAAATACAAAGCCATGACCATACTCCACGATACAGTAACAGAGTGTATGTTTGACAAGATCGCCAACTTTCTGACTCCTAAGGAGATCTGGACCGATTGAAAGAGTTCTATGAAGGAGGAGATTAAATTCGCAAAATCCACATCAGAAATAAAATGACGGACTTTGAAACCAACAGAATGACGAGCCAAGAAACATTACAAGAATACTATGATAGAACTATCAAAATTGTGAATGAAATAAGAGCTCTATGGGGAGACCTCCCTGATGAGAAGATAATAGAGAAGGTCATGATGAGTCTCCCTAACAAATTTGAACCAAAATTATGTGCAATGGAGGAATGTGAAAAACTCAAAAAGCCAGCAGGCATAAAGGAGAGCAAAATTTCATTCAAAGAATTTATCAGTTCGCTTCAATCATCGGAAAAACGAATATCCCTCAGACAACATGAGATGGATGAAATACCATCACGAAAAGAAATAGCCCTGTCAAGCCAAGAATCACTCGAAGCTGCTGCCATGACAGTGAACAATGCAAAATTCACAATGGATCAACCCCAAAACCATACGAGGATGGTCACAATTCAAAACTGGAAAGAAACGAAGGAAACAAATGTCACATGCCCACACTGTTCCAAGACGAACCACAGACCTTAAGTGTGTTGGTGGTGACCTAGTGCAAGATGCACATTCTGCAAAAATTTGGGACATATTGAAAAATTATGTCCCACAAAGAAAATGACGACCGATCAAGCAAACTCAACAGAAGTATCCTTTTTTGGAGACATTTGTGATTTTGAGATTACCTTATTAACGATATTTGATAATCACTCCGGCTGGATTTTGGATAGCGGATGTTCTAAGCATATGTGTAAAGATAAACAATTGTTTAAAACTTTCAGATTTATAGAGAGGAGACCCGTAAAATCAACCACTGGACATATAGCATATGTGGAATAGATCGAGTCTATACTACTTAAAGGAAACTCAGATACATTACGAATTGATGAAGTACTATTTGTTCCATCTTTGAAGCAGAACCTGTTGAGTTTGGGACAACTTATTAGAAACAATTTCAAGTTATCATTTGATGAACTCAAATGCAAAATTGAAGACATAAATTCAAACAGGTACATCATATCTGAAATGCGTGAGAATAATCTATTCACCTTAAATGCTCCATATGAATAAGTCATCTACTCAGTAGTAGAAGAATCAGAAAAATGGCACAAATGCTTTGGACATTATGGAATTAAAAATCTTCGGATTCTACAAAGAAACGGTATGGTCACAAATCTACCTGATTTACACTTCATAAATTCTACATGTGATGTATGTCAAAAGGGAAAACAAACGAGACTACCTTTCAAAGATAGTACACATCGATCTAAAAAGAAACTTGAACTGATACACACCGATATATGTGGTCCATTCAAGGAAAACTCTTAGAATGACAGTAAATACTTTATCATCTTTATAGATGACTTTAGTAGATACTATTAGATCTACTTCCTAAAATGCAAGTCCGAAACATTTGAAGTATTTAGAAATTTCAAAGCTTTGGTAGAACGTCAATTAGGCAACAAAATTATGAAACTATGATCAGACAATGGTGGAGAAATATATCGAAAGTCCTTGAGAATTTTTGTAAATAGGAAGAAATTATCCATCAGTATACTACTCTATATACCCAAGAACAAAATTTAGTTAGTGAACGGAAAAATAGAACTATAGTTGAAATGACGAGATGCTTGATATTCGAAAAAAACCTACCAAAAGAATGTTGGGCGGAAGCAGCCTCCACCACTGTATATATGCTCAATGTCTTACCATCCAGAAGTATAGGTGGTAAAACTGCTTACGAACTGTGGCATAAAACAAAATTATCAGTAAAACATCTTAGGGTATTTGGCAACATATGTCATGTACTTATACCATAAGCCAAATGCACAAAACTTGATGAAAAAACAAACAATGAGTGTTCATGGGATATTGCTCTAGAGTCAAGGGATATCGGGTTATGTTTCCAGAATAAAAAAGCATATGCATTAGCAGAGATGTAATATTTGAGGAGGATAAAGAATGGAATTGGATATATCATCATGCTGAAAAGTCTAATTCTTGTTGTGCAGATGGCGAACAGACACACATTGAGGAGCCAGAACTACAAACCAGAATTTATGTTGCCGATAACGACGAGAAGCCACCTCAAAATGACAATCGAGAATATCAACAAGTCCCAAAAAGATGTGTCGACCCCACTCCCCAAAATGCTGATCGTTTCATGGAAACTATGGTGGACCCTACCTTTGACATTGGTCAAAAACAACTCATAGAAACAAGTGTCAACCCCACTTTCAATCAACTTGTAGATCTAAGTTCACAAGATGTCAATGACAGTGATTCAGAGACACATAACTCTCCAGAATTTGTTGATTCGTATCCCACACCACCTCACGACTCCGGGGAAGAAACTTCAAGTGAGAGACCTATGAGATTTTCCAAATTGATAGATATCAATAACCGAACGACACCGATTGAAAATTACTACGACACTGATGTGGGAGAATTTTGCTAAATAACATGTATGCAAAAGTTTCATTTGCCAAATAACATTTGGCAAATAATATATTTTAGAGATCGACTATATTGTCAAAGTTTGGCAAAATTGTAAGTCATGGTATCATCCATTATAAAGTGCAATTCAACGCACAAATTTGAACTCATATTCGTTATAATCGTTTTAATTACACAATAAATCACTAATAATTTAACTTGACGAGTGAATAACTCTTAAATTTTGATTAATAGTTTATGTCATTTGTTAATTTTTTTCTACATTAAGAAATACATTCGATTGAGAAAACTGAATAATCGATTTATTAAAACTACTAAATCGATCGATTTTGTATTTGTATTTTGTAATTCATAAAATACGTATTTGATTAGATTATGTTTCCGTTATAGATAATGCATTATAATCGTTTTATTAAGTAATAAATCAATTAAAAATTTAACTTGACGAGTGAATAACTCTTAAATTTTGATTAATTCCTAATGACATTTGTTATTCTATTTTCTAAATTAAAAAATGCGATCTATCAAAAAAATGAATAATCGACCGGTTGAAACAATTAAACGAGTGGATCTTATAATCTTATTTTATTATAAATAAATTAAAAATTTTATTTGTTATTTAAAACTATTATTTGTTATATTGTATTTTATTTTTAATAAAATTATACTAATTGTGGTTTCTCTCTCCTACGTGGGTGTGTTATTTGACCAATCTTTTTACAAAACAGATTAATTAACAATGCTTTAAAAACTGGTGCTATTTAGCAAATGAAACTTTTGCAAAAAGCTATTTAGCAAAATTGCCCTACTGATGTGTGTCTGACGACATTGGATCCAAAATTATTCTTTGAAGCATCAAAAAGGAGGGAATGGATTATGGCTATGGAATATGAGTTGAAATCTATAGAAGAAAATGAAACATGGGAACTGGTCGACAGACTATATGGGAAAAATGTGATTGGGTTGAAATGGATCTATAAAACGAAACTGAATCAAGATTGATCAATCAACAGATTCAAAGCAAGACTCGTGACAAAAGAGTACTCATAAATCAAAGGAATAAACTATAATGAGGTGTTTGCTCATGTTGCTCGATTGGATTATGTAAAGTTAATTCTATCTATAGCAGCAAATTAAAATTGGAAAGTCCATCATATGGACGTAAAGACATCATTTCTACATGGAGTCCTTGATAATGAAATCTATGTCTAACAACTTGAAGGTTTTGAAGTATTTGGTCAAGAAGAAAAAGTGTACAAATTATAGAAAGCATTGTACGGACTTAAACAGGCACCACAAACTTGGAATGCAAAGATTAACGACACACTTACTACCCTCAGCTTCAGAAAATCATTAGCTGATCACTCGGTCTTCATCAAACACTTGGAAGGAAAACAAATTATTATTATCTCTTTATATGTGGATGATCTTCTTATCACGACCAGCAATAGAAAATTGATCGAAGATTTCAAAAAATCTATATCAGATCTCTATAAAATGTCTGATATGGGAGAAATGTCATATTTTCTAGGAATGGAAATCATTCAAAAGGAAAACTCAGGAATTATGATATCTCAGCGGAAATACATCACGAACATCCTTGAAAAATTTGGAATGAACGATTCAAATCCAGTAAAAATCCCTACCGATCAACATTCTCATTTCGGATCTTTTGTGAGCGAAGAAGATGATGATCCAAATAGGTACAAGGGAGCAGTTGGGAGTCTACTTTATATATCCAACACTCAACCAGACATCAATTTCGTTGTAAATATACTGTCCAACTATATGCACAAACCAAAAGCTTCACATTGGATGTTAGTCAAGAGAGTTTTGCGCCACCTCAAAGGCGCAATCCAGTATGCACTCCACTTCCCATACTCTAATAAAAAAGGTACAATGGAACTTATTGGATATGCCGACAGTGATTATGCGAATACAGAAGACGCTAAGAATACCTCTGGTTTCATTTTCTACCTAAATGGATGTCATTTTTGTTGGTGCACAAAAAAACAAGAGGTGGTGGCTCAATCTACTGTCGATGCAGAATACATCTTAGCAGCATTTGCCTCAAACCATTGTGCATGGCTAAGACAAATCCTCGAAGATATTGGATTCAAGTAGGTACGATCTACAACTCTCTATCTGTATAATATGGCTGCAATTGCTACAGGGAAGGACCTTACCCATTTTGGTAAAACAAAACATATAAATGTAAAATATCATGTTCTAAGAGAAGCAGTAAAATTGGGAGAAATCAAATTGAAATACACGAACTCTGAAAATCAATTGACAGATATCCTCACCAAATGTCTGGGGCGAATTACATATGAAAGACTGAGAAGGAATCTAGGTGTCATGCCGATGACTGATAATCAAGAAATAACAAGGTTGATCATTAGGGGGAGTGTTGAAAATGACGATCGTCTGAAGGTGTCGATCATGGGCTCACCGAACATGCAAAATACCGATCATGCAAGTGCCGATCATGGACCAAGCAAGTGACGATGGGAGGTTGTCAATCATGTTGGAAAAATGACGATCAGAATAGCTTTATATTTTATGTTATTTTAAATTATCTTTTGTGATGATGTGTACAAGTGGTTCTATTCTACTATAAAACATTTGGTCATTGTAAACCCTAGTACTAATTTTACATTCTGATGATATTCCACCGCTGCTCATATTTCTTCTTCGTGTACATCGATTTTCTGTTCTAATCTGAAGAAAACAACAAGGAGGAGTTGAAGATGAGGAAATTGAGGTCGCCGGAGGAATGCTCGGAGCTTTGCGTTATCTGCTTTGAGGATTACTCCGGTAACCCAGATGCGTCGGAGATTCCTTGCGGCCATTATTTTCACGGGGATTGTATCGAGAAGTGGATTAGGCTTAATCGTTCATGCCCTTGTTGTCGATTTCAGATGCCCTAATATTTTCTATGTTCTTTGAGATTTAATTAATGTCTATTGATAATAATTGAATTCAATGATCAGGTAGGAACCAGAATTAATTAACATTTAATATTCCTTTTAGATATAAAGGAAATAATGATTGCTAGTTCTTACCTTAAACTATGGAAGTCATTCTTAGAATAGTAAGATTCTCAAAGTGTGATTTTTGAGAATTGAAATTACTATTGTTTTGAACTAAACTGGTTTAGTAAGATTCTAAACTGGTTTGTTCGGTATTTACTGAACCATAATTAAAAATAACAAATACCGATTAACTCAATAAATTCACTATCGAATTTCGACGGTTCGGTTCGGTAGAAAATCGAATTATTTCGGTACGGTTCGGTATTTACCGAAATTACCGATTAGGATATGAAATTTTAGAGATTAAAATGTGTTATAACTTAAAACACATTTAATTTCACAAAAACGTGGATTTCACAACAATAAACAACAAATATCGAATTGACTAAGTAAAATGAATCCAAAAGAGTCGAAAGATTTACCTCGATCATTGATGAATCAATATATAAATACGAGGTTGATTCTGTTTATGAAAAAAATTGGCATAATTCTCAATTAGCATAGCCATGGAGACCTCTTTTTTTCATTTTAGGATATGAAAAATTCCAATTCTCATTAAGAATTTAAATATTTTATATTTGGAAAAAATTAATTAATAAATTTAATTCAGTATTTGATAAATTACCGAACCGAAAATCGAATACCAAACTGATTTTTAAAATTTGGTGTTCGGTAATCGATAAATACCGAATAGTGCACCCTTAGTAGCGGGCAATCCAAATATATTCTCCATGCTACTTCAAAACTGGTTTAATAGCGATGATAAAATTGTGATTTTTTATTGATGAGCTTAACTTAATTTTGTTTAGTATGTAAAAATTAAGGATATTTTGGCAAAATAAGAAAGTGTGAGATTTTTGAGAAGTGAAAGTGATCAAACGTATTTTTATAGATAATTAAGATAGCAAAAATGTAATATAATATTATAGAACATGGCGGATATGAGATAATTACATCATTCACCGCTATCTGTTACGTTTAACATAGTATCTATCCATTCCTTCCTAGCCCCACCATATATTTCAATATAATAATATTTAAATATACTTCATACAAAAATAAATTAATTGTTTAGAATAATAACTTTTACTATATTTAACGAAACCAATAAAAAATATAAATATAAAATTATAGATGTTTTACATATCAAAATTTATATATATGGTACAAAACTATAGATTTTTTGAAATATTTATGTATTAGAAAAATAATGAATTAATTCACTTAAACTCGATAAAATACAAGTTAGCAAAGTAATAAAAAATATTCATATTTCAAAGGTTTTGCACGAAAAAATAAAACTAGACAAAATTTAAAGTATGATTTTTTTTGTGTACGATAATTTCACATATATATTTAATTAAATTTAAATAGATAATTAAAAAATTTGTACACAATTAACAAGTAGATTAGATAATTAGATTAAAAACGCTACATGTATTTGTAAAACCACTATCTGTATCATTTAAAATGATTAGATAATTTTACAATCTATGCATCCAACACATATTTAACTATCTAAATAAATCTCAAAGGATTCGATTTTCCAAATTTGAGGGAGTAAGTATATTAATTAATAGGAAAATTGCATAAATAGAACCAAATCTAAAGGTAACACGGTAGAAATTTACTTTGTAAGAATGATATGTTTTTGTCTTTTTAATCAATTATTAGTAACAAATTATATTTATTTGATCAACTTTATAAACAGAACTCGTCCAAGATTGATTGATTTGGACTCTGGATGAGAACGAGATTTGCGATGAAATCACACAATTTTTTCAAAGAAGCGTTGAAGGAGCATGCAATGAATGAAATGCTGCATTTCTTTGATGGGATGGTACAGTGATTTGCCATCTTATCATGTACATATTGACAGTTGACATTGAGACTTGATTTAACTTCCCCATGTTCATCTTCTCTTTATTTTTGCTGGAACCCCTTGTGTTCGACGAAATTTCGCAGAGAAAAAAATGTGGGCAATTCCAAAGATTACAGGCGCCATTCCTTCTGAAAGATGGGGACACACAGCCTGCTACTTTAATGGCTTAATCTACGTATTTGGAGTAAGTTATTCATCTGTTTTCTTTCATTCACAGATTCTTTTACTGTTCGTTAAATATGCCTATATTTTATCATCATCCATTCAGAAACTTATGTTCGTTAAATGGATATATGTTGGTTTTGTTAAGATTCACATTAGCTGAAAAAATCGCTGGAAGAGCGATTGATTTCTTCCTGAAACTTTATGGGCTTATCGTTTTTGTTCTTACATTTGCAGCGCTACCCTCCTCTAAGCTTGATTTTGGATAATATGAACTCGTTTGTTTAAATATCTAATTCGAGTTTTTTGGGTTCAATTTGCTCATGTTTGAAGATTCGATCTGATTTTTAATCCAATTTGGTTCGACCCCATTGATTACGTATTGTTTTGAGACATATTCCCCTTTTGTAGTTAAGTCTAATGGGGACACTTCCTTTTCTAACATGTGTTCTTTGTTATGCCTATTTATCACTTAGGGTTGTCGTGGAGGAGTACATTTCAAGGAAGTGCTTGTTTTCGACATGTTTACTATGACATGGAACATTGCAAAAAGTTCCGGTCCGAATCCCGGGCCACTAGACAGCCACAGCGCAGTTGTCGTTGATCATCGAATGTTTATATTCGGAGGAACGAATGGTTCGAAGAAAGTGAATGATCTTCACATGCTTGATCTTGTTTCTTTAGAATGGAAACTTATAAATTGCAAAGGAAATGCTCCTTCAACAAGAGAAAGTCACACTGCAAATGTTGTTAATGAGAAAATGATCATCTTTGGAGGAAGTGGAAATGGAGAAAGAAACTACTTAAATGATTTACATATATTAGACCTCAATAAAATGGAGTGGTTTTCACCTCAACTTCGAGGGGATCCACCCACTCCTCGTGATAGTCATACCTCGGTAGTTGTCGGAAATAGATTGATCGTCTTTGGTGGTGACTCGAGTACCGGATATCAACAAGATATCTACGTATTTGATGTACATAATCTTGTTTGGTCAAAGGTTATAACGATTTAAATTTCTTGTAAGTTTGTTCCTTTTGATGTTTAGATGAGTTATTCATCAACTTTGATTGTAGATGGATGTTCATGGCTCTTCGCCGGAGCCTCGTGCAGGTCACGCCTCCGTCAACATAGGAAACAAGGTAAGTACCAAAATTTTCATACGAATATTAGTCTCTCGGCACCAATAATATAAACTTGAGGGAGATGTGCTGAAATATGAACAATTGTCCCAGATCGTAAATATGATATAAGTTGTATTGAATTATAAGAGGGATTGTGGACCATAGCAAATGATTTGTTCAAGTATTTTATAGTATTGTCTCATCCTCTTATACGTTATATCTGACACTCTTCACATTAAATTGATCCAACTCTAGATTTTTTGTGGGTTCGGTTTGTTAGTTAAAACTGTGAATCATGATATTTTGCTCGTTGATAGGTTTATGTTTTCGGTGGAATCGGTGATCGAACGTCGTACAAAGACGTATGGATTCTCGATTTGATTAAATCTTCATGGTCACAACTTGGGGTATTTCCTCATGGCCGTTTTTCTCATACAGCAATCCTAACCAAAATAGGAATTGCCATCTTTGGCGGGTAACTTATTAATATTTCTTTAGAATCTTATTTCGATTACTCGATTTTTCTCGATATTTCAGTTGTGGTGAAGACGAACGCCCCTTGAATGATTTACTCATTCTACAAGATGAAGATTCAACTAGCAACTTTCATGAACAAGACCAAAAGAGGATTAAAATCTCAAATTTCAACTGGCTCACAAACTCATACTCTTCTTCAAAAGCTCCTCATGTCGTAATTCCGAAACATTCTAATAAAAACAAAGTCATTTTAGAAACGAATCCAGGCACATCAAGTTTGGTACGAACAATGTATTCGAAAACGTTTTATATAGAACTAGTAAATTAGTATTGTTCATCAATGCAGGTTGGTGCTGAAGTTCATGGCCAAGTCGACGGATCTTTCGACTCAGGCTACCTTATGACGGCAATCGTAAATGGAACCGTTTTGAGAGGAGTTCTATTTCCTCCAGTTGAGTTACCATTACCATAATATCAACTTATCTCATTCAAAACATTAGTCTAAAGTTTGTTTGTATTTCTTAAGGGACCTACCGCAGTTTCGCATAGGAAACATGGCAATGGCGAGCAACGAATGACGAAGGAGTCTCGGGTTCGTGATCCACTCGATGGCATCGTTCTCACTCTTGCTAACACAGGCTGTGACCATACTTAGCAATCATTTTGTGTCTACTTAAACTTATTAGGAAAAAACATTAGTAAATTAATCGTCCTACAAACAATGTTTTCAAAATGTACAACGAGAATAAAACATAAACATTGCACGAGATATTTTCCCTAGCAAAGTGACAATGATCACGTTAGATTTGGAAAGTTAAACGTGTTTATCTTGGGGTAATTCAAGAATATGTGATCCTTGTGAAGTTTAGAGTTAGAGAAAAGATAAAGTCATGATAATTAAGTGAAAATAATTAAAATTAACATAGTCCAAAATAGATAATATCGTACAAATAGGAAGATGTGTAGTTACATTGATATGAGATAACTCAATGGACATGATTTGTTTAGTGTTATTTCATCTTTGATCTTGAAGAGGTACTTTATCGTTATAATTGTAAAAGAGTGATAAATTTTAACTTAGGTATCCTATGATAAATTATGTTATGGTTATATTAACTCTCTAATTTATCAAATTGTTTATTGCTCTGCCTGTATATTTATAATATAAGCTTTAATTTAACCTAAAATTGTTTAAATATTAGATGTAAAGAACCATTAATATATTTTTTTACTAAAAAAGAAATGATTATTTCAGATATACTTTAATAGTTTAAAAATAGAAAATTGAATGTGACAATAAATGTATTACTATTATTAAAAATGTCATGTATTAGGTTGTGGTCTTGTCACTCGGGAATCATATCATAATAATAAATACAATATATAAATAAAAAGCTCCCGCGCAGGCCGCGGGTTTAGTAAATATCAGCCGTCGGATCAATCAGTTTCAACGTCAATCAATCCTCTCTGACGTGACATCTGTTTGATTGAATTTTAGAGGACGCTATTTCCCTCGCAGGCCTAATTATTTATTTAAATATATCTGTCTCTATCAATCTCCATCAAGTTGAGATGAGAAAAAATGAAATTTTCAACAAATTAATTATATTCTTAATTTTACAGCTTTTAATTATAAACAAATATAAAAGAGATAAATTTTACTTTTTGAGTTATATTTGTCATTAACCCTTAAATTTTATAATAATGTAAATGTTATGTCTCTAAAGTTTATAAATTGCATACAAAACCGCCGAAGTTGATATAATGTGCGTGATTGACCCCCAAACTTTTAAATGTTGTAAACACCGTGCCCTCAAAGTGTAAGAATTGCGTTGTTGGCCCCCGAACTTCCAAATCCGTTTATATTTGACTCTTATACTCGTTAATATTTTAAACGTCCCAAGAGTTTGTATTTGACCCATTAACTTAAAATAAATGTTATAATTATGTCTCCAAACTTTTAAAATTTTAAAAATAACGCATAAATTGTCAAAACCACTTGTACAAAAAAAGACGAAAATCGATATTATTCACTCGAGGGTCATTCTTGAACAGTTTTGAAATTTCGGGAGCTTCTCACGCAATTTACAAACTTTGGGGGTATCGCATTTACACTATTTTAAACATTAATGATCAATTACACAATTTTCTCTTGACTTTTCTTATTCAAGTTTTCTAAATTTGATCATAGGTTCATCAATTTATGTTTTAACCAGTTCGTTCAAAAGAGTTTCGTTTGATTTTTTCTTTAACCAAAATCAAAGCATTCTAACCGTGTATGTTAATTGGGTTGGCGGTTTATCAGTCTTTTGAAAAAAATAGTAACACAAATTTTATGTATGTATATGTATATTAAAGGTTAGATATATTTTACAACAAATAATTAATTTTTATTATAATGTTTAAATTAAAATGTTTATTTTAAAAATGTAATTATTAAATTACTAATTTGTTCGATTAGTTAATCAGTTTGATCGATTAACCGATAATTTACATGAACACCGATGGTATCATCCATTATAAAGTGCAATTCAACGCACAAATTTGAACCAAATTTGAACTCATATTTAGATGTTAAAAACTAATGTTCAAAAATATTAATTTTTTTGTTTTTTAAAAATATTATTATTAAAAAAGGTATTGCTAATTTTTCATTAACTATTTTCAAACAATTCCAATTCTAAAAATATGAACTCGGTCATAAAGTTTCAATCGAATTAAATATGAATTAAAATTTCCAATACAATGTTTTTTGTTTATTAAATTAACGGAGACTAAGGGTGTGTTATACACAATTTAAATTTCTGTTTTTTCATTTTATGAAATAGAAATTACGTATTTTGCAGAACATATCTTATTTCTCATTTTACTTTTGTATAAGTAAAATTTATACTTCTCAATTTTATAACTACAAATAAAAAACAAAATAAATCTTATTTCTAATTTCAAATTATACTTCATAGTATTTAAATGACTAAAATATCTCTATTTATTCTTTTTAAATAACTTTTGACATTTGAATTTATAACGAGAGATTCATCATAAATCCAACATTTGCATTGTATATTCAACCCTGCATTTCTGTGTAAGTAGAAATAATCGTGATACAATTTTTTACAAATAAGTTTATGGAAAAATTTTGGTTTACACGAAAATAGAAAAAAGTTTCTTTGTATTTCAAATCGTTTATTGAGAAACGGGTGACTTGGTTGAAGAACATCGAGATGTCACAATGCAATAATTCCTGATAACATTACTGAGCAAATATGCGTAATAGACGTTACGGAGATGGACCATCATCTCGATGATAATCTTGTTGAATATTATATTTTGTGGCAATCAGATGAAGTTACGATTAATCATTTATTATTGAAATAAATCTAAGGGTAGAAAAGTACTTTAGATAATTCAAAAATTATCATTCTATTTATACAACAGAACACTTCATAATTTTTATACATTATTTATGCATTCTAAAAATATTACAAAATATTTCATAATTTATATTTGTATTTCTATTTTTATTTCTATTTCTCTTTATATATAAATTACTTTTCAAAATTCGTGGAGAAGATACCCTAATTCTATTTTTTTAAAGGTATAAAGCCCACTATAGAGTATAGCCATAATTCTGTAAAATATACCCAAGTGATCCAGTAATATAAAGTATTCTATGTAAAATGTTTTTTACTTTAATATGATCTGTAAAATACATAACTATTTATTTATTGAAACCAGTTAAAAGTAATCATTTAGGAATGAGAAAATTGTGTGTTTGGTTTTTCAAATTTTCGTACTTCTAACAAATTTAATCTCTAAACGGGCAAAAAATTTCTGTAGCATTGTCAGATATCTGTATTTGTACAAATGTTATAGAATTATTAACTTTTCTGCAAATGTCACTAACATCGATTTTCTTACTAGTTTACCAGAGATTGACACATTTTTTATATATTAAAACCTAATAATAATTATGATGTAAAAAAGTTTCGTTTGTGATAAATTTTAAAAGAAAATAGAGTACTCTTAATAATGGTATATAGTCCGATATATTGAATATCGGATAGTCTCGATATTTTTTTGGTATCGCAAGTACCGTGTATTCGGGTCAGTTTACGAGTATTTTACGGTCCGGCTCTAAAATATTAATTAAATATTATTTTTAAAAAATAAATAAATAAAATTGGTGTAAAACATTGATTAAAACTTGTTATTTGCCTTTTAGCTAGGGCTGAATGAATGATCGAACTGAATCAAGCCGAGCTCATCACAAACCGAATCAAGCCGAATAAGGTTAATTATTTTTTATTGTTTCGATTTCATGGGTAAGTTTGATTCGAGATTCAATTGAATTTGAAAACTACAAAATCCGTTATTTCAAATTCAATTGAACTCGAGTTTGACTCAAATTCAAGTTTGGGTTAAAAAAAAATTAAATTGTATATTAGCATTTGATGGATAACGCCACACAAGTTAAAAATATTTAAAATTCAATTCGTTATATTTTTTAAGTCGATTCGATCTCATCACAAATTGAAAAAATCGATATATAACCATTAATATAATAATTAATATATTTAATACATATAAATATTAAATAAAAATACACCAAAATTTATATTAAATATAAATATAAATATATTTATATGATTTATTAATCTAGTTTTAATATAAGAATCAAATAAAATATTAATATACTAATTAATAATTAATATATTTAATATGTATACTAATTAATACTTTTATTATAAATAAAAAAATTAGTCTACTCACTGTCAATTAGTGTTAGAATTGCAAAAAAAGTTTTGTCAGTGATAAAAATTAAACATTATTTAAAGTTACGTTAATTAAGTAAATTTGACACACTGTCATGCATTTAAAAAAACTCGAAAATTTGAAGTCCGACAATACCAGCCAACCGGGGAAAAAATTTTGCAGCACAGTCAAGATACATCTTTTACTTCAATAACCATACCTTTTTAGATTTAATTTTTTTAACACTGATAACTTTTTATTTAACAAAAATAATAGTGATTTGATTTGTACTTTAACATGTTTCTTTTACTTTCTTATTGTTTACTAAAAAAAGTATACTTATTTATTCAAATTTAATATATAAATCAATAAATATTAAACTTTAATTAAATAAATTAATATTATATATAAAAATATCAAATTTTATTTATAATGAAAATATTAATTTATATAATAGTTGTATTGAAACATGTTTCACATATTACTTGTTAAAAAATTATACCTCCTATTAAAATTTAATATATAACCAATGAAATTAAAATTAAATAAAATGATATTATATGCAAAAAATAAATTTTAAAAATACAATTATAATTATAAAAATCTGAATCAATATTATTAATAGACTCGATTTTTGCCTTATCACATGTTTCATCTTCTCACATTTCATATTTTCTTCATCATCCATTCACAAAATAGGGAGTTGTGATTTCGTAAATCTTGACCTAATTTAATAACTATTGATCTAAAAATTGTAAATTCCATTTTTTTATTTTTATTCAATGTATTATAATATTATTTATTTAATTGAGAGTTTGAATTTTAATAAGAAGTATAATATTTTAAATATAATATAGTAACACAAATATAATTTAATAATATAATACATATATAAATTAAATCAATTCATTATAAAAGAAAGTACAACAAAAAGTAAAAATAGTATTATAATAAAGTAAATTCAGTGTTATTTAGATAAAGAAAAAATGGTTAGAGATAAACTAATAATATTATTAAAAGCACTCTTAATTTTGAGATAAATTTGCTCTGACAATGTTATCCTTAAAAAAAACTCGTCTCTAAACATTAATTTCTTATACTAGTCCCCGTACTTTGATCTTTTTAACAAAAATGAATCTCAATATTTTGCATATTTGGCAAATTTGATTTTCAAAGTATAAAAACTATCCACAAAATCAATTTTGCAATACAAAATAAAATTTGAAGAACAATTTTGTTACACACATTAAATTTTGAAACTTAATTTTGTCAAAATTCACCAAATATATGGACTAATTTTACTTTCAAAAAACTTATTATTAGATTTGTAAAAATTACAAAAACTTTACAAATAAAATTCAACAAATTATACAAGTTGTGGGACCTTAAGTGTGATCCACCTTTGTGAATATACACCAAGTGTGCATTAATATATTTTATTAAATCCATGATTACAAAATCAAATTAAAAATCCAAGATAAACATACTTACTAGTTCTGCTGTACCGATTCTTCAATTTTTCACATTCTCCCGTGTCGGACCGAATAGGATTCTCCGAATCTTGACATTTGACACAGAATGACGTCGTTTTGATTTCTTCCTTAATTTGATTTTTTTCTTCATCGGAAACATATATTATGTGCTTTCACGACTGTCTTATGTTGTCGATCTACTTGTGAATTCTTCGTGCAAGCGATGATGGATCGAAAAGTGGTTGATTTTGGGGAGATGGTAGAATCGACGACGATATTCATTTTTTATAATTTAAATATTCTTATATAATTGTTGTGGTTCCTTTTTAGGGGGTACCAACAGTTACCGGATTCTGAAAACCGGTTTTATTTGTTGTTTGTGGAGACAACTTGAAATATAGAAATGGAAAAAACACAGGCGATTTTAGCGTAGAAAAACCCCTTAAGAAAAGGGAAAAAAACCACGTTACCGAGAGGAGAACCTCTATGGCAAATTCATTAATGAACCAATGAAAATGTACAAATGGAATAAGAGCATCGAAAATGAAATTACAGCGGCTAGGGTTCGTCGAAATTGCCCTCCAAATGGTCCTCCTGAGCTTATCTTTTTGCTCTGTATTTATAGATGGGAGATGCGTGTAATCCACGCCCTGTAACCACCTCTGACAAGGTTGTTGGAGGTTATTTTCACATGCTGGAAAACGTGGTTGAGCCCGAGGCGTGGAACGCATGCTGATGGGTCAACATCTAGTCTACCGGGCCCTAAGCTGTCTGCTGGGACCGAAGCATCTGCTTGGCCCTAAGCTGTCTTCTGGGACCAAAGCTATCTGCTTGGCCCTAAGCTGTCTTCCGGGACCAAAGCTATTTGTTTGGCCCTAAGCTGTCTTCCGGGACCGAAGCTGTCTGTTTGGCCCTAAGCTGTCTTCCGGGACCGAAGCTATCTTCCGGAACCTAAGCAGTCTGTCGGGACCGATCGTGTCTTTTGGGTCCAAAGTTGTCTGCTTGACCCTAAGCTGTCCGTTGGGACCGAAGCTGTCTGTTTGGCCCTAAGGTGTCCTCCGGGACCGAAGCAGTCTGTCGAACCCTAAGCTGTCTGCCGGGCCCCGATCCTATACTTGGTAATTTCAGCTGTCGAATCCTCGCTTGAGCCTGACCACATTCATATTGGTTTAGAACTCATCCTTGATCCCGGTTTAATGGTTCTCAACAAGAACACATCCTTGATACACAGTTTAAGGGTTCTCAACACTAGCCCCTTGGGTTTTGTCATAGCGAGTCCGCTATGAACGGAAACCAATCACGAAAAACCCGACCCTTCAGATCCATGGATGTCTGCTGGTAGAGAGTCCATGTTCTTCTATGAGTCCAAAGATAAGCTGCGGTTTTGGGAGCCCCGGTTCTTTTATAAGTCCCAATGTAGGCTTCTAATTTTCTTTTTTGGATGAGCATCTCATTTATATTCCCTTTTCTCAGCATGTCGATAGAATGAATACCTCAAAAAATAACATTTCTCACACTTTCGATTTGGCCAGCGAGTTCTTGCGGGGAATTAAGTTCTTGGTAAGTTCTAGAACTTTCTCGACTTAGTCAGATCTATCACTAGTCCATACCCGTCCAAAACCTCCGCCGTCCAAGACTAACTCATATCCATGTGTGAAAGAATATAGTTCCTATAAAAGCATACGCCATTATCTGTTGAGAATTCGTTACCGATTGCGAGATTTGTCGCCTGCGTATTCCTCGTCGGGATAGAGACCTCAATGGGTAAATCCACAAATCGTTCCCCACGGACGGCGCCAAACTGTAAATCCACAAATTGTTCCCCACGGACGGCGTCAAACTGTTATGGTCCCCTTTTAGGGGGTACTAATAGTCGTCCGGTTCGCTTAGCAAACGAACTCGGTTTTGAATTGTTTTAGATGTGGAAGAAGATCAAAAGCTGGAAATAAATAAATGCACAGCGATGTATAGTGGAAACCCCAGGAATTGGGGTGAAAACCACTCGACTAAGAGCAGGTTATGCTCTTAGCCCATTCACTAATGAAATAACTCATAGTCAATACAAGAGAGGCTGATGAAAATGACAAGGTAAAGAAAGTAGTAAGAATTCCGGTAGGGTAACAGCATGTTCTTCCGCGTCCAAAGGGTCCTGCTATTTCCGTCGTCTTGCCCTGTATTTATAGAGTTCATAGCGTGTGTAAATCACGCTCCGTAACGGCCTCTGACAGGTTTGTTAGAGATTGTTATCGCGGGATGTAAAACGAGATTGGGACCGAGGCGTGGTCTGCGTGATCGGGCCCGAAGCGTGGTAAACGTGGGAAGGCCCGAAGCGTGGAAAACGTGAGTTGTAACCGTTCTGTAACTGCTCCAACCGAACCTAGGTGCCAGCTGGCAGAAAACGCTTTATTTCGTTAAGGTCCGCTTCGGTCCTCTAGTTGAACATCGAGCCGTTCTTCCTTAGAGGTGTAAGTGGGCTGTAAGGATTCATTTTCGCCATTTGAATTGGCCCAATCGTTGCTGGGCCTTACCCACCACAAGGTACTCGGTCCTAGAGTTCTCATCACTAGCCCCTTGGGCTTGATTGCCGATCGCAGAGGTGAAACAAGGCCGATCACATGATGTTCGCACATTCATGAGAACAAGGGACCGTACCTGTAGGTAGTGAGAGTCCAGGGGACCGAAGTTTGCCTTAGTGTATGNTCCCGGACCGATTCATTTATTCTTAATCCACCGGAGATAACATAAATATCTCCGGCCACTTCTCTGGGTGCCGCCTCATTTCGAGGAGGTTGGGCACCAGTTTCAGCAAGTGGGGGAGCAGCCTGCTCCTGTCTCCCACCCTCATTCTGCGGGGCTCTGCCGCCACGGCCCCGCCATCTTCTTCTACGGCCCTGACCACGGTTCTCACGACCGTGTTGGCCTCTTTCTTGCTCTGGAGGAGGAGACCTTCGGTCCTCCGTCCGATCGTTGTAATTTCGGGGTTGTCCCCGATTATCTCTTCCCCGCAGCCTGTGACGATCGTCACCTTGATGGCCCCTTCGGGGGGATTCCGCTCGCTTGCCCTTCTGACCATTTCGGTCGGGCTTCTCTTTACTCATTGTCTCTACTGTCTCTTTCAACAGCGGGCACTTCAAGGTCGGGTGATCGCGATTATGATGAAGCTCGCAATACACCCGATTGTCCTCCTTCTTCGAGGGGACGTCTTTTTCACTCACAGCCGCTACTTCTCGCGACTGTTTCTTCGGTATGAAACCCTATGATCACCTGTGAGCTCAGAATTCCCGCTAGGCTTCCGATACCCAAGCCCCAGCGCCTCATCTACCTTAATATATTTGTTGATTTTCTGAAGAAGTTTTCCCAAGGTAGATAGTGGGCTCTTCACCAAATTGGCCGAAAGGCCTCACGGTCCTAAGACCTGCTGTAGAATATCGATTTTATCCCGGAGCTCGAGTTTCATGCCCCGGGCGGTTCTGTTGAATTTCTCTATAAAGGACCGAAGACTCATTTTCGCCGGGATATATTTTAGCTGATATAGTTCATGCCTGCTTCGAGGCGATCCTACATTTGGAGCGAATTGCTCTGAGAAAGCCAAAATAAAGCCACCATACGACTGTATGGATCAGGCCTGCAGATTTTTGAACCATGTTCGGGCATCGCTTGTAATCCTGCCGCGAAGATGCGGCACTTTAATGAATCAGAGGCCTGAACCTTCCCCATACGTAACTCGAAATCAGCGACATGATCGATCGGATCACCATCGCCACGAAATGTCGGCAACCCCTCGGGGTTGCGATAATGCCGATCTTGGACTACTGCCCAGATTTCCTCAGAAAAGGGGAGCATCAAATCTCCCAAGGCGGCTGATACGCCTTCATATTGCTGGGATGACGTTTGAACAGCATGTAAATTATGCCACCAATAGTCATCCTTACTTCGCCTGATAGGAGCCTCCATGGCCCTGTTAAATAAACCAGGATTGCGTCCCGGATTCGGTTCGCAATCCTTCAATGCACGCATATTTTCTAACTGCCTGGTGAGCTCATCTATTCGTCGCTGCATCTGCTCCTGGTCATTTCCAGGAGCGGGAGTTAGAGCTCTGGCTGGAGGGAGAGGAGTAGATCGATATCTAGGTCTCCTCATTGTGACGCCACGCCTTATGATTTCCTCTTCATCAATGCTGCGTTCGTCAGGATCACTTTCATAACCTCTGTTTTTGGGAACAGGGCTTGAAACAGCCGGTGGTTCTGTTCCACTTCTCTCCGACGTAATTTCCAGTACCACCTTCCTTACGACAACTTCCAGATCCTGTAAAGTGAATGTTGGTGCTGGGAGACTGTCGGGAAGCACGTCACTATTATTTGTCGGAGTTCCAGTCGCCATGCCCTTGATTATCCTATCCCTGGTAGAAAACTCAAATGGGATTAGAGAATTGTCCCCACGGACGGCGCCAAAGTGTTATGGTCCCCTTTTAGGGGGTACCAATAGTCGTCCGGTTCGCTTAGCAAACGAACTCGGTTTTGATTTGTTTTAGATGTGGAAGACGATCAAAAGCTGGAAATAAATAAATGTACAGCGATGTATAATGGAAACCCCAGGAATTGGGGTGAAAACCACTCGACTAAAAGCAGGTTATGCTCTTAGCCCATTCACTAATGAAATAACTCATAGTCAATACAAGAGAGGCTGATGAAAATGACAAGTTAAAGAAAGCTGTAGGAATTCCGGCAGGGTAACGGCTTGTTCTTCCGCGTCCAAAGGGTCCTGCTATTGTGGTTCCTTTTTAGGGGGTAGCAACATTCACCGGATTCTGAAAACCGGTTTTATTTGTTGTTTGTAGAGACAACTTGAAATATAGAAATGAAAAGAACACATGCGATTTTAGCGTGGAAAAACCCCTTAAGAAAGGGGAAAAAAACCATGTTGCCGAGAGGAGAACCTCTACGGCAAATTCATTAATGAACCAATGAAAATGTACAAAGGGAATAAGAGCATCGAAAATGAAATTACAGCGGCTAGGGTTCGTCGAAATTGCCCTCCAAAGGGTCCTCCTGAGCTTATCTTTTTGCTCTGTTTTTATAGATGGGAGATGCGTGTAATCCACGCCCTGTAACCACCTCTGACAAGGTTGTTGGAGGTTGTTTTCACATGCTGGAAAACGTGGTTGAGCCCGAGGCGTGGAACGCATGCTGATGGGTCAACATCTAGTCTGCTTGGCCCTAAGATGTGTGCTGGGACCGAAGCTATCTGCTTGGCCCTAAGCTGTCTTCTGGGACCGAAGCTATCTGTTTGGCCCTAAGCTGTCTTCCGGGACCGAAGCTGTCTTTTGGGACCTAAGCTGTCTGCTTGGCCCTAAGCTGTCCGTTGTGACCGAAGCTGCCTGCTTGGCCCTAAGGTGTCCTCCAGGACCGAAGCATTCTGTCGAACCCTAAGCTGTCTGCCGAGCCCCGATCCTATACTTGGTAATTTCAGCTGTCGAATCATCGCTTGAGCCTGACCACATTCATATTGGTTTAGAACTCATCCTTGGTCCCGGTTTAATGGTTCTCAACAAGAACACATCCTTGATACCCAGTTTAAGGGTTCTCAACAATAATAAATTGATAAATATTTGTAGTTTTAAACTTGTAATTTATGAAACTTTCTACAAATTCTAACAATTATTTTTAAAATTTGATTTTAACTAATATTATTTTGTTTAATAATTCGAGCCGAGTCGAAAATCAGACTCTTAAACTCTTGCCGAATCGTGTCGAGTCGAGTCACACCGAATTGGTCGAACTAGTAGGTGCCGCATAGCTTACTAGAAACAGCCAATACACAATTTCTTCAAATAAATTATATACAAATAATTATTAATGATAATTATAATTATTTTGCATTCTATATATAAATTGTATCTAGTGTTCCAAATTAGCATTAGACTTCACCCCTTCCCATATCCCACATCGGTCCCGATCCCTCGACGAGAAGTAGGAAAAATAAAGAAAAAAAATCCCGCGAAAACCCCAACAGCCATTGGCAAATTCACATACAAAACTCTTATATTATCTCCTTCATGACTAAAGAAGCATCCCTGCACAGCATTATCACTGAAAGCAAACGCCAAGAACACAACTAATGAAACAAAAGCATGAATAAAATCAATCATTTTAATTCTATAACCCGATAAATCTTCATTTTTCTCAACGTTGAAGAGATAAAAGCCGTTAAAAGTAGCGATCCCGTAGCACAACTTCCCTTCGGAGTCGACGAAGCTATCGGTGAACGATGAAAAGAAGCAAATTAAAGCTGAGAAAAAGATGAGAATTGCTGTGAGACATTTGTTTGAAAGTAAGCAAACTCCATTGTTAGAGAATGAAGGAGTTAGGGTTTGGAAAGCGAAGATTGTACCGGTTGGGAGAAGGTTTGCGAGATTGGAGGCTGCGGAAAAGGTGATGTGATCGGAGATTTTTGAGCGAGTTGCTCCGGTTGATGTCGGGTGGCCGGAGATCATGGCGGGGGCTTGATATTTTGTTGTATTTTTGTGTTATTTATGTTATTTGAGATGTAAAAAACGTACACACAATTAAGAAATGATGTAATTCGATAGTGAAAATTAGTTATAAAGTATGAATTGGGATAAGAGTTTGATTTAATTCTTAAACCTTCCTTATTTTGGTTAAAAAGGGATCATCATAATTAATGAAGTAGTTGATTTTATTCCTTATCTCTAATTAATGTTTGTATTTTGGTATATGAAATTTAATCTTTCAAGTTTTATAGATTCATAACTTACATTATTTATTTAAAAATATTACAAACTAATTACATCAACTTATTGTGAATTATTTTCTTATAGATGAAATTACCTATATTTTTACATATTTTATGTTATATACTCGATATCAGTATTATAGTTCATCATCTTATGACAAAGTTATTTAATACTTCGAATTTTAAGATTATTTTTAATTTTAAAAATGTTAAAATTTAAGTATAAATATGATAATTATTTTAAGATTATTAAATATGGTTAGATATATGGAGCAAATAAAATAAAATTTTTAAAAACGTTAAAGTTAATTTCCTTCATAAAGACTACAACTGAAAGTTACTTTGAGTTGATTTCATTAATATGTAATATTTTATATCAAAGATGTAAATTTTGATTATAAATTTGAATACTAAAAATAAATTTATCCTTTTAGTATATAACTACTATCAAAATGAACATATTGCTATTTTTCTTATAAAGTTATGGATTCATACGAGAAAATATCGTCTCCAGTTCCAAATTTGCATAGTTTTGGCAAATTTGGTCCTTATAATTTATAATGATATAATTAGTTCTCAAACTTTAAAGTTCGGGTAAATTTGATCCTTTAAATTTGGAACATTTAGCAAATCATACCCTAAAAGTAGCAAAATAGGTCCCCGAAATTTGATTTTGACCGAGGATTTGAGTTACCAAAATTGAAAAACTTTGGGGAACTAATTAGGCATACGAACTAAATTTTGGAGGCTGGTTGTCAAAACTTACCAAGTATGTGGACCGATTTTAGCATATTCATACTTTGGGTGTGGCAATTACAACAAAAAATAAAACATTAGAGACAAAAATTGTCAAAAACATAAAATTATAGAGAACAAATTTGTGTGTGGCTCGTGAAATACATATAAAATATTGTAACTAATTTGGCAAAAATACACACCACTTTGAATCTATGATGATCAATTCAAGTAAGCATAACAGCACAAAAGCTAACATTGCTTTTAATAGTGCTCACGTGCACGCTATGAATTTGCTCATGATTAAACGGAAAAAATGTTTTATATTTTTTGTCAATAATTAATTTGTACTTTTTTTCTAAATATTTATAGTATTGATGCATCTCAATACTCGCACCTACCAATCATGTATAATTACAAAATTAAATTACATTAATCATAATCATGTTAAGAACTTATGATACTATTTGCATATATGAAATTTTAGTATTTGTAAATTAAATTTGAAATACTTCATTTTAGTTTACAAAATTGATTTGTAGAAATTGATAATTGTAAATTTTCTAATTTGAGATTAATATTTTAAAATAGATATATTGGTATTTGGAAAAAAACAAACAAAAATATTGTTAAGAATGAGCTGGAGTGATAATCAAAGGATTTGAGCTAGGGAGAGCCACTACTAAGAGTACGAAGACTCTGTTTCTTTGGTCGACATGATTGCGAGAGGCTAAGCAATGATTGGTGGGAAGAATGAACGTGGGAAAACATTACTTAAAGTGGTGATGTTGATAGGTTTGATCGATCAATATATTGATAAAAGATAATGTTCGGATGTTTGTGTTGGGTTTATTTTATATAAATCAATTTGATCAGTTGATGGATCAATCATGCAATGCTCATCGTTCGAATTCGAGTTGGATCTGATTTCGGCAATATTGAAAGAGTAAAGATTTGTTCATTGTCTAACCCACTGAATATATTAAGGATGGCCAAAACTTGAATCCAAACCCTATTAACCATACCGAATTACATTGGCATGGTTAGGGTTTAATCGGGTTTAGTTTTGGTTTGGGGCAAATAAATTAAGATACTATGTTATACCGTTTTGATATGGGTAAGTCAAAACTCAAATCGAAAGATGATTACGACCCGAATGTACAACAAATATATTGTTAGGTTTGTTTGGTTCAGCTTTTTAAAATGACGGTACAGTGAGATATGATGATCATGAACTTTTAAGTATGTTTGGTAAAATTGCCGTATTATGATTTTGATTTATGTAAAAATAGTAATATACTCTTATATATATAAAATAATAAATATAATTATATTATAATTAATAGAAGTAATGGTAAATGAGTTTTTTCCAAAATCACGATGATGCCAAAGTTGGTTTTAACAGTTGTGATGATATCTTGATTTTTTAACGATTATCATATCGCAATTAAGCTTGTGTTGTGTGTGCATTAAAAAATCACGATTTGAACATCTCACCGCACCTCACCGCTGTTTTGATCGCGGTACCAAACAAACCCGTTATTTCTTCTTGACTAATTAGATATATGTTTAACAAAAGAAATATGTTTGATGATTGTTGTGGTTAAAAAACCTGGGGTACCAACAGTCGTCCGGTTCGTTGCAAGACGAACTCGGTTTTAATTTATTTAATGTGGGGGAAACGATTATGAATAAAAAGGAAAATGACACATCAATTTTATAGAGGAAAACCACTGGAAATGGGGAAAAAACCACTTGACTAAGAGCTAGAAATGCCATTAGTTGATTCACTAATCAAACCATTAGTTACAAAGAGAGATGATTAAAAATGACTTGGTAAGAAAAATACTCTAGAGGAAACAACAAAGGCATGTCTTTTTCTCCACATCCCAAGTGTTCATTTTATATGCCTCCCTAGCTGTATGAATGCGAGTGTGTCGTTTTGTGCTTGTCTCATACGGCCAGGTCAGCCTATGTCGGGTGGGGACGTTGCCGGGCGTGACTCTATTTGGCTGCGCGGCGTAAGGCCTTTCGGCGCTGCTAGCCAATTGTCTCCTGGCCGAGGAAGGTTTGTACGGCTCTGGCAGGCACGCTGTCTAGCTTGCCGTGGGCTAAGTATGCGCCTCTGCCCTGGACAGGCGCTGTCCTCCCTTTTTCCGGCGTCCCTGGTTTCTTTTCAGACTTGGTTCGATCGGAATCAACTTGGTTGATACGACCATCCGCCTTTGTCCCCTGGCCTAAAGTGATCGGAGTTTGGGGGTTGTTTTCACACGTTGGAAAATATGGCTGGACCCGAGGCACTAACAACGTGACTAGGCCCAAAGCGTCGAATGCGGGTAGAGGCCCGGGGCGTAGGATGTGTGGGAAGTAACCGTTTGGACCGATCTTCGAGCTCGGTCCTCGGATATTCCTAATTCCGCCTAAGTCCAGCTTCGGTCCTAAAATACTACTCGGCCATCGGGTCAGTTGTTTCAAATATGCTAAGCTAAGGATTCTGGGCCGCACGAGTTCGCTTTTTGTTATCTGGGTTGGCCCAATGCAACTTGGCCTTAGCCATTGCGGGATACCCGGTTTTGAAGCTCTCATCACTAGCCCCTCGAGCTTGGTCGCCATTGTAAAGGTGACGCAAGGCCTATTACATGATGTTATTTATGTTCGGGCGAACATAGGACCGAACCCGATTGTAATAAGCGTCCAAGGGATCGACCCTATACTTTGCCAATTTGAAATATGGATTTTGAATTTCAACATATCGTAACTGTCATTTTCGTGTTATTTTTATTTAAACATTAATATCCAGACCTGCGCCTTTCCGTATTCTGTTACCTGATAGGCGTGATGAGTGCATACGGACTGCAATCGCCTGCGGTAATCCTACATGGCATTTTGCGATTGGTCGGGAAATTACTATTTAAATCGGGGTTTCGGAGACTGTTCATCCTCACCGTCAATTTGCGAAAAAATTGACTACGCCAGAAACGCTCTGCCTCTTCGTTCATGCCTACGTTTCAACCCATTTCGACAAGTTTTCTTTAAGGTAATAGCCATGGCTCCTCGTAGGATGAGATACCCGGCCATGTCTGAGTTGGATATGGAAGAACTTAGGTCTAAGTTTTCGATTCCCGCTCATTATTCCATTTGGAAGGGACGGGAAGACGTTTCATGTTTCCTTCCAGTCGAAATGAACGTTTCGGCAAGTGACATTCCGGTCAGTTATCCCTCCCTGAAGTACGGGTTGTGTTTTCTGCTATACCCGTTCGTAGCGCCCGTACTTCGGGAGATCCATTGCCCGACTTTTGCTTTGTTTCCGGATAGCTATGTGTACATAGTGGCGTTTATTTTTTATTGCCACGAGCAAGGAGTAGCCCCGACCTTAGAACGTTTTTTCAGTTTGTTCTTGGTCTATTCCCGAAGGGGTAAGGGGTTATTAGGGTGTCGTAAATTGTATTATATAGCGTTGCGTATCAAAGAGTGCGCTATTGTAGATAAGGAGAAATCCCTTCATGAGTGGGAGTTCTGCTATGTGTGGATCACGGTCCCGAAGGAGGACCTGTTCAAGGTATGGCCTGTTATAACCCACCCACACATTGGTAAGCTGGACCGAACCAGGTTCAACCCCTCTCGTCAAGACATCGCAGATACGCTAGCGATGTTTCCTTCTCCCGAAGCGTGTCTTAGACGGGTAGATATGCTTCTGGAGAAGAGATTAATAGAAATAGGGGTCGCGGACAGGACCGGTGCACCAGCCCCGAAGGGGGTTTTTTCTTGTTCGGATTCTTCCGAAGGATCGGGTATGGAGTTTATTTTTGACTTTGTCATTTCCTGATCCTTATATACTTCTTTTGCAGGTTCAACCGAAACAATGCCAAGCTCGAGATTCAAGCATATGGCTGCTGCTTCGGCTTGCCCTTTTGGAGGACATCATGGATCGATAGATGGTACGGGGCCCTCTGAATCAGCGACAGGGGGTACCCTGGTTCCATCGGAGTCGTCTACTGGAGGGAAGCCCCCAGTCCGAACCACCTGTGTAGGCACGATAACTTTGCGCTGCACAGGACAGCCTTCCACAGGCAAAAGGCCCGTGCTGCGGATTTTTGGAGTGGTGGAGGAGGTGATAACAGCTAGAATCCACTCCTTGAGCCTGTCTAGTCTTTGCCAAATCGGGAATTGCTCCCCCATCAGTCCTAATATAGTAAGTTTGTTGCTACAGGGAGCCGTTCCTGTGGAGAAAGTTCTCTCAGGCCCGACCCTTAAGGCGAACGTCTCCCTACCTTCGGTCCCCTTGGGCCAAGGGAAGAGGGTGGTCGAAGCAAAAGCCCCGAAGGTGCTGAAAAGGCTAAAGAAATGAGGGGATGCTTTGGACCCCGCCAATGGGATCGTTTTGAAGGACCTGCCTCATGCCCCAAGACCAACTCCAACTGGGGGGTTGCCTTGGGCCTGTTGGACATGGTCTAAAAGGAAAAGAAGATGGCCTCTTGGAGGAGTGCCTTCATTGAAAATTTTCGCCTCTACGGGGAACAGAACCCATACAATGTTCAACCAGACATGTCTGGGGAAGAAATAATAGAAGGTTTCCACGACCTCGCAACGAGGGTGAGTTTCTTTGATTATAAGGCCCGAAGGTATATATTCAGACCTTAACATTTTGTGCAGATGCTGAGGAAAGACTTCACAACCACGATCACAGTGGAAAAGAACCAAGGTGATCAAGTTGTGTCCCAAAAAGTCCAAGATCAACTTGACCTTGCTAAAAGTCAAGTTGAAATAAAGCATGAAGAGATGGTAGCGGTCCGAGAGGATCGGGACCGGCTGAATAATGAACTATTAGGAGCGGGGACGGAAATCTCCCTCCTAACATATCAGGTTTCCGACTGAGCAAAAAAGGTAAATCAGCTCAGGAGGAAATGGAGGCCAAGTTGCGGGCTAAAGATGAAGAGATGAGTCAAGTCCAAGCTCGGGTCCAGGAGAAGAGGAACAAACTTAATGAACTTCTCCTTCGGAGCCAGAAAGAAAAGGCGAGCTTGGAGGGAGAGCTGGCTCAAACCCGCGCTTCGGCAGAAAGCTCAGTCCGGGAAGCGGTCCTGGGATTCGCTCGGTCCCCGTTGTTATTTGCTTTAGCGGATAACATTCACGGAGCGTATACTGCTAAGTACCTGGACAACATGCGGGACCAGGTTACAAAGCATTTCGGGCTATCCCCCGATGATAAGAGGTGGCGGCTGATCGACCCTATGGAAAGGATGGGAATTTTCAGGTGATTCCATCCTTGAAGGAACCTGATATCACCCTGAAAAATTTATTATTCGATGACAAATATATTTCTATATAGTCATTCCCAAGTCAAGAAATGAAGCAGATCGAGATATTTTGATGATTGACATTGTTTATAACTTATCGTGATATTTGGATCAGGATGCTTATTTACAGGATCCTTGTGCCTAATTTAGAGATTAATGGGTCATTATTTATTGGACTCCATTAATGATGGGCCTAGTGAGATATAATTGGGCTGGATTAATTATCTATATAAACATGGTTAAACAAAGAAAAAAGGGGGTTTTTTTGTTGGACACTTGACCTAATGGAGCTGAGATTCTTGACCTAAGGAGGAGGCCGCTATTCTTTTCTTTTTCGCCCGGGAAACCTACGACTACGGCCATCAAAATACGATCTTTTTTCTTTGGTTTTCTACCTCATGTTCTCCTATTGTAAATCTACGAACTTGACATTTATAGTGGATTCAAAGGCTACGGCCGGGGTGGTTTTTTATCCTTTCTTTTACAGAAAGGTTTTCCACCTACAAAAATCGTGTCTTTTTACTTCTTGCTTTCGTATTACTTTTTCGTTCGACCCCTATCCGTAAAAGGGGTCTAAATTTTGTTATTGCGGATTTTTAGCAACGATAACAGAACCAGTTTTGGAGGACGATCCCTTCTTCCCTCTTTTCGATGAAATGGAAAGAGTTGTCAACCAAAAGGTTGCCGAGCAGGAAGAAGAGCTGAAACAGCTTGCGGCCCGGACCGGACTGAAGGAGAAGGAAACGGAGGATAAGGAAGAGAGGCAGATTAGTTAGGATTATCTGTGTATTTGTAACTGCTTTTGTTCCTTATTCTCAATAAAGAGTTCTTTTCCTCTCCATTCATTCTTTTCAAAGTTAGAATAATGTTATTATAACTGAACTTTAAAGTAAATAAATTGTTTGGTATAAACTTTTGTTCTTAATTTTGGTTAAGTATAAGGTCGGGGCTGACTAGAGAGTGCAAACTCTTCGGTCCCCAACCCTACCTTTGGTTTGGTTTGTTTTGATTGTCTTTAACTGAACTGGACTTATAAATGTGTGTGGATCACTCTTACTCCATCCTCGGGATCATGATTGAATCGGGGAGGCGTGGCCCTAGTTCATTATGAGTCTCATGGCAAGCTTCGGCCAAGCCCCGGTTCTGTTAAGTCCAGTAGGCTGTATTGGCCTAGCTTTGGTTCTGCATATATCCCCCATCGAGCTTAAGCTTGTATTTTGATTAGCTGACTCTCATTCGTTCTTTTGTAGCAGGTTTCAGAGGTATAAAGGTTGTTTCTGAAGAATGAAAGCCATTGAAACGGATGTTTAGTTCGTAGTGAGTTCTAGGAGCTTCGTGACTCATCCTCGGGACTAGGCAAGCGCATGAGTGTCTGACTTGTCAGAGCAATCACTGCTACTTGGGAGCCTTACAGATGAATAGATTCGGTCACCAATCCAGACTCGTCCTAAAAAATCCGACTCCAGAATCGGTCCATCATTTGATTAGAAACAGTTTGTATTATACTTATTTGTACTCTGTCTACATTTAAAAGAATGTATATTTGTTAAGCCAGAACTATTATTGATAATCAAATATTTTGAGAAATACCACCTTAGATTCATGACGTTCCAAGTTCGGGGGATCTCATCACCATCCAACGTTTCCAGTTTATAGGCGCCAGATTCCAATTTCTTCAATACCCGATACGATCCTTCCCAATTTATGTCCAGGTTTCCGAAGTGAACCCTTATGTTTCTAAGGACGAGGTCGCCTTCATAGATCTCCATTGGTAGGACCCGTTTGTTATGGGTTTGTTCCATTGTTCGCTGATAGAAACTACATCCGCGCGTAAATCGCATTTCTCTTTTCCTTAATCATCTCGAGATCTAACAATCTACTTTCACCATTCATATGCTCATTGTATTGAGATATTCGGGGAGATCGGATGGCCACCTCTACCGAGCTAACTGCTTCGGACCCATATACCAGTGAGAATGGCGATTCCAGGGTCGTTGAGCGGGGTATAGTTCGGTAAGCCCATAGAACCTCGTAAATATGCTCAGACCATTTTCCCCAAAAATATTTTAGTTTGGTCTTTAATCCTTTCATGATAACATTGTTAGATACTTCCGTAAGTCCATTAGTTAGGGATGAGCCACTGACGAGAAATGATGGGCAATGCCCAACTTAGTACAGAAATCCCGAACGGCCTTTCCGCGAAACTGGGTCCCATTATCTGATACCAACGCTCGGGGTACCCCGAAGCAGCTGACAATATTTCTCCATAAGAAGTGCTTAACAAATTTCTCAAAGATAATGGTTATTGCCTCTGCTTCGATCCACTTAGTGTAATATTCCACTGCCACAATACAAAACTTCCGTTGTCCTACTGATCGAGGGAAAGGTCTAATGATATCAATTCCCCATCTGTCAAACGGACAAGGTAAAGAGGTTACCGATAAGGGATCCCCAGGCAGCTGTGGGACCGGAGCATGATATTGACATATAGCACAGCGTTTGGTATACTTCTTGGCATCTTCAAGTAGTGTTGGCCAAAAGTATTCGGCCATGATAATACGATGATATAAGGATTGAGCCCCTGAATGAATACCGCATATCCCTTCATGAATATAAATCATGACAGCCTCAACCTCAATAGGGGATAGACAACATAACAACGGTCCCTCGAAGCTCTTTTTAAACAATCGCCCGTCACTTAGGACGTATCTCTTAGCTCGAAATTCTATTTTTCTGCAATTCGACTTGTTTTCAGGAAGATAACCGTTTGTTAAATATTTGGTGAAGGGGTCCATCCAATTGGGTTCCCCGGGAGGTTCAGTAGCGTTGATATTCAAAGTCCGTGAGGTTCAACTGATTGTTCGGTCACTAATATCTCGACGAATGGTTTGTCCTGGATATGGACCGAAATAGTTCCCCGGTCCTATGTCAGGTATGCCCACGGCCAACCTGACAAGTGCATCGGCTACCTTATTCTGCTCCAACGGTACATGATCAAAAGAAAACTCACTGAACTTTTTAGATAATTCCAGGACTTTTGCGTAATATAATTTCATCATGGGCTCGTACGTTTCAAATCTCCCTGCGAATTGTTCCACCACTAACTTGGAATCTGAAAACATTCGCACTTTGCCATCTCCCATCTTACGGGCTAGGGCCATTCCTGATAATACAACTTCATATTCCACCACGTTATTTGTTTCAGCGAAAGAGAACTTAACTGCGGAGTGAATAGAATCACCTTGTAGCATTTTGAGGGTAATGCACACCCCTCTTCCTTCGAAGGTTGATTTGTCTACATGAACGGTCCATCGATCGTCCTCCTGGTTTAAAAATATGCATGATCGGGTCATTTCGACCACGAAATCAGCGAGAACTTGAGCCTTGATCGCCCTTCGGGGCAAGAATTCCAGATACATAGAGCTGAGTTTAATAGCCCATTTTGCTAATCTCTCATTCAGATCTGGCTGATTAAAAACCATTTTCAGAGGCTGGTTGGTATAGACGTAAACCATTCGGCCTTCGAAATAATACTTCATCTTAAATACAACTTTCTTCAGAGCCAGCATGAAATTTTCTAAGGTGGTGAATCTAGTCTCGGCAGGTACCAAAGAATGACTCACATAATAAACATGCATGTGAACATCATCTTGAATAGTCACTAGAGCTGTGCTAATGGCAACTTCTGATACAGCTAGATACAACCCTAACGGTTCATCGCAGGTCGGGCTCACCATCATATGAAGAGTACTTAAATAAGTTTTCAAATATGAGAAGACCCGATCACACTCTTCGGTCCAATCTAGATGACTCGCTTTTCTTAATACTCTGAAAAAGGGAGGGCCCTATCCGTGGATCTAGAGATAAATCTACTTAGTGCAGCAAGTCGGCCAGTAAACCTCTGAAACTCTCTCTTGTTTCTCGGATGTTGCATATCAATAATAGCCTGAACCTTCTCATGATTGACCTCTATGTCTTTCTCTGAAACATTTTATCCTAACAACTTGCCACTTCGGATCCCGAAACAACACTTGTTTGGATTCCGTTTGAGTTTGTATTTATGGCATACTTCAAAACAACGACACAAATAAGAAATATGGTCTTCATCATTCATAGACTTAACAATCATATCGTCAACATACACTTCCATCATATGGCCTATCAAATCTCTAAAGATTTTATTGACCAACCTTTGGTATATTGTCCAGCGTTCTTCAAGCCTAATAGCATAACCACATAGCAATAAACGTCATCTTCAGTCATGAATGATGATTTTTCTGATCTTCCTCGGCTAGTAAGATCTGATGATACCCGAAGTAAGCATCAATACTACTCATCATTGTGTTGTCAGCCACAACATCCACCAATCGGTCAATATGTGGTAGGGGGAAAGGATCCGACTTACAATTTTTGCTGACGTCGGTGAAGCCTACACACATCCTCCATTTCCCATCGGCCATGGAGACCACCACCGGGTTGGCAACCCATTCAGTATAGTGGATCCCTCTGATAAATCCCGACCACGGCAGCTTGTTCACCTCGGCCCGGATGACTTCAATTTTTTCAGGAGAATAGCGTCTCCTTTTCTGCCTGACAAGCTTAGCTCCTAGCTCAGTGTTAATCCGATGTTCACTTTCGAATCGGTCAATCCCTGGGACATAGTTCGGGGTCCAAGCAAATATATCCACATGGCTTCTCAGCAGGCGGAACAGTTTTCTTCAAATGCCGGAGCCATATTTTCCCAAATGCGTGTAGTTTTGGTCGAATCATCTTCGACCAGATTAATCAACTTGAACCCAATGGGTTCCATCGCTTGCCTCGGGTGTGGCGGCTCTTCAAGCAAATCCACCTGGGCCTTCTGATAGGTGTTAAAGTTCGGCACGAGCTCATGTAGCACTGTCTCGCTACCTTTTGATCCCCCTTTATAGAGATAACTCCATGAGCGGAGGGAAACTTGAGCATCATATGATACGTGGAATGGACCGCCTCAAACTTACTGAGACGGTTCGTCTAATAATGGCGTTGTAAGCCAAATCGACTTCAACAACAATGAATTCCAGGGTCTCCGATCGGTCCCTATTTGGATCTCCCAAAGTGATTGGGAACAAAATTTTCCCGCATGAGATAACATTCCTTTGGTCGAATACCCAAAGAGTTATATTTGCGATAGGGAGATCGTGAGCAGCAGCTCCCAGCATCTCTGCTACTTCGTAGTTATGATGCAACTCGCAATACACCCTTTTATCTTCCCACTTCAGGGGAGTGTTCTTCTCAGTTACAGCCGCTACTTCTCGCGGCTGCTTCTTAGGGTACGAAGCCCTATGATCACCTGCGGGTTCAGTATTCCCCACAGGCTTCCGGAAGTTCGGTCCTAAACCTCATCCACCTTAATATATTTATTGATCTTTTGAAGATGCTTACCCAGGGTGGATGGAGGACTCTTTACCAGGCTGGCATATAAGCCACATGGTCCCAAGACTTGCTGCAAAATGTTGATCTTATCTCTGAGCTCTAGTTTGATACCCTGGGCTGTTCAATTGAACTTCTCCATGAAGGATCGGAGACTCATTTTCGTCGGGATATACTTTAGTTGATATGGTTCATGCCTGCTTCGGGATTGTCCTACATTTGGAGCAAACTGCTCAGAGAAAGCCACCATATGATTGTATGGATCGGGCCAGCAAGTTCATGAACCAAGTCTGGGCGTCACCTTGCAGTCCTGCCGAGAAGATGCGGCAATTTAATGAATTAGAGGCCATAAAGGTCCCCATTCTCAGCTCAAAATCTGCGATGTGATCAATCGGATCTCCATCGCCACAAAATGTCGGCAACCCCTCCGGATTGCGATAATGTCGATCTGGGACTGCAGCCCAGATCTCTTCCGAAAAAGGGTGCATCAAATCTCCAAAGCAGCAGTAACACCGCCGGATTGTTGTGATGACGTTTGGGCGGCATGCAGATTGTGCCACCAGTCATCATCCTTACTCCTTTTGATAGGGGCCTCCATGGGATTATAAAATAAACCAGGTTTTCGCCCCAGATCGGGCTCGAAATCTCTCCATGCGCGCAGAGCCCCCAACTCCCGGGTAAGCTCATCAATACGTTGTTGCATGTGCTCCTGATCAGTTTCAGGAGTGGGAGTGGGAACTCTGGTTGGAGGAGGATGAGTAGAACGATACCTCGGCCTCCTCATAGTCACCCCGCGCCTTATAATCTCCTCTTCATCGGAGTTGCGCTCTTCAGGGTCACTCTCATACCCTCTGTTTGCAGGAACTTGGCTTGTTACAGCCAGTTGTTCTGTCCCACTTTTCTCCGACGTAATCTCCAATACCACCTTCCGAACAACAGCCTCCAGATCATGCAGAGAGAACGTTGAGGCTGGAAAACTGTTGGGAAGCATGTCACTGTCATTCGTCGAAGTTCCAGTCGTCATGCCTTTGATTATCCTATCCCAGGGAGAAATCTCAAATGGGGATTAGAAAATCGTCCCCACGGACGGCGCCAAACTGTTGTGGTTAAAAAACCTGTGGTACCAACAATAGTCTGGTTCGTTGCAAGACGAACTCGTTTTTAATTTATTTAATGTGGAGGAAACGACTATGAATAAAATGGAAAATGACACAACAATTTTATAGTGGAAAACCCCTGGAAATGGGGAAAAAACCACTTGACTAAAAACTAGAAATTCCCTTAGTCTATTCATTAATCAAGCCGTTCGTTACAAAGAGAGATGATTAAAAATTGCTTGGTAAGAAAAATTCTCTAGAGGAAACAGCAAGGGCCGATCTTTTTCTCCACTTCCCAAGTGTTCCTTTTATATGTCTCCCTAGTTGTATGAATGCGAGGATGTCGTTTTGTACTTGTCCCATGCGGCCAGGTCATCCTATATCGGGTGGGGACGCTGCCGGGCGTGGCTCTATTTGGCTGCACGGCATCAAGCCTTTCGGCGCCGCTAGCCGATTGTCTCCTGGCCTAGGAAGGTTTGTATGGTTCTGGCATGCACGCTGTCTAGCTTGCCGTGCGATGAGTATGCGACTCTGCCCTGGACAAGCGCTGTCCCCCCCTTTTCCCGGCGTCCCTGGTTTCTTTCCGGACTTGGTTCGATCGGGATCAACTTGGTTGATACGGCCATCTGCTTGTGTCCTCTAGCCTAAAGTTATTGGAGTTTGGGGGTTGTTTTCACACGTTGGAAAACGTGGCTGGACCCGAGGCACTAACAACATGACTAGGCCCGAAGCGTGGAACGCGGGCAAAGGCCCAGGGCGCAGGATGTGTGGGAAGTAACTGTTTGGACCGATTTTCGAGCTCGGTCCTCGGATATTCCTAATTCCGCCTAAGTCCAGCTTCGATCCTAAAATACTGTTGGGTCATCAGGCCAGTTGTTTCATATATGTTAAGCTAAGGATTCTGGACCGCACCAGTTCGCCTTTTGTTATATGGGTTATCCCAATGCAACTTGGCCTTAGCCATTGTGGGATACCCGATCCTGGAACTCTCATCAATGATATTATTCTCTCTCATATCATAGTTGTCATACCTAATTGTATGTAATATATATGAAGTTCAATATTATTTTTGTGATAACAAATTCACGAGTAATGCATATCAATTACATCTTTTTTATCGATTTAGAGTTTCCATATTAAATCTTATGTTTATTCTTTATGCATGTGTTTTACATTTTTTTCCTATCTTTAAGAGAATTTTCTCAATTTGAATATTTTAAGAAAATAAAAAAATAAGTTAATTGTAATAATAAAACAAAGATTTAAGTATAAGGGCATCAACAACGGTAGTCGGACACTCTGATGTGGTATATGGGTATCATTCGGGCAAGTGTTGTAACGATTTTAAATTTCATTTTTGTCCACTTACGTGGCTATCCACGGATACCTTCTCTCCTCTCACGTTTTCTCTCTTTCCTCTTCATTTTTTTCTCATTTTCTTCTATGCGCATCCTCTTAGCACAAAATTTCTTCTCTGCGCGTCCTCTCAATTTGCATTTTTGAAGATTCAAACTACATCATCCTCTTGTAAGTTCCTCGTTGTAACTTTTCTTTCGATTTTTATGTTATATTCTTCAATTCTATGTCAATTTATTTTTCCTAAAACCTAGTTCGAAATTTAGGTTGTTATTCATGATTGATATTTTAACGCTTCACTTTCGCTCGCTGAAATCCGTCACTTATCTCACCCACGTTTTCGTCATGGTTGTCGTTTTTTATGGTCTTTTCTAACTTGCATTATGAGTTATTTTAATTTATTGTTCGTACCCTAAATTTTGATGAAATGAATTGATTCGTAGTTTATTGAAATTTTGTAAGGATTATAGCGCATTGTACCTGGTGTAGGTTAATTTGAAGGTGATCGGTTAATGCCGTGTTGATTTTTAGAGAAATTTTAGATCTAGGATGCTAATGTCGTGTTAATGCCGTAGTCTGGCAGACTTGCTCTCGATTTGTTGTTTTTGAACTTCATGCGAAAATATATGTGCCTTCATGGTGGCTTATTTTGGGGAATGAAGTTGTGCCCTTACTGATTTGTTCATCTTTAATGTGTTGTGTTACAATATCACATGTCTTTTATGTCTTCTAATTTTGTTTTCAGATGCTGAATCCTTTAATTAACTGGTGCTGAAATTTGTTCCTAGGTTGTGAATTGTTTGAGCTAATTCTTGTGTGAAGTACGCACCAACCATGTTTTATTTACAATAAATTTTTGACTTTTTTGTGAGTTAACTTTTGAGAATATACTTGTGTTTCGGGAATGTGAGAGATATTGTTGTCAATGATTTCGTTGTTCAGTTAACTTTGGAATTATGCACCCAATATCCATTGAATTTTGTTTTGTTTATGTATCATTCTTGTGTTTTTTTATATCTATTTGTGTCATGTATTTTATTAATGTTGATGGAATAAATGTATTATGAAAGTTGTGGTAAAATGTTAGACACTTAAATATTGTTTATGTTGTTCTAGACTAAGTATTTTTCACTATAATTATCCTAGATATCTTATGACAACTTCTCAAAGATGAACTGACAATGAGGTTGAGCTTCTAGTAGCTGCATGACTCAACACATCAGTGGATGCAGTGACTGGAAATTCTCAAAAGGCCGACTCATTTTGGAAGGGAGTGGCTTCATACTATTGTGAATATATAACGTCTGGTGGAAACATTACGAGAATTCGTGATTCTGAAGCATTGAGAAAAAAGTGGCGCTATATTAGCAAATATGTTAAAGAGTATTGTGGTAGGTATGCTAGGATAGAACGTGCTCATCCGAGTGGCTATAACAGCTACGATTATATTAAAAAAGCCTTGGAGTTATACCATAAGGAAATTAAAAAGTCATTCACGTATGTAAAAGCCTGGAAGATGGTAAATTGTTTTGGTTTCAATTCTTGATTACTTTTTATTGAGTGGAATTCACGTGATATGTTTTGATGTTATTTCATTGTAATGAATAGGTTGTAGACAATGGATTATCAAGAAAAGACACAACTACCCAAATGAGCACTCCAGCAGCTATTGGATTCTCAGGTCAATCATCACAAGTGCCCAACGATGCTACCTAGTACAATCTGATTGAGAGAAAACCAATAGGACAAAAGGCGGCAAAACGAATAAAGAATGCATCAAAAGCTAGTAGCTCTGGAACAATATCTACGGAAAAAAAAAGATCCTTGCATCATACGAAAAACTACTGGTTGATCAAAATTCCAAAATATATCGACAAAATGATCTATTTGAGAATTACAATGTTATTAAATCTGGTCGTGAATTAAGGAAATTGCTCGAGGTTGACACAAGTAAGTTTAGTGAGATACAAATGCGAGTCTACAATGAAGCATTCACTCGAGTCATTTCTGGTGGGACCAATATGCCGAACTCCACAATAAATCAACCAGCGGTGAACTTAGATGATGATTAAGAGTAGACGTTTTTTCATTTTAGAATCCAAGTATGTTTATCAAACTTGTATGATGGGGTGATGTTTTTTGTTTTATGAAAACTGTTACTTTTTGAAACTTTAGTGACTTATTTGACTTATTACGATATGATAGATTGCTCTGATGAATTTGCGACTTCTTATAAGTTTGTAATATGTAGAGTTGGCTTTCTAATAAGTCTAGTTTCATGGTTTTTGGATAACATATAAGCTCTCAAATGTTATGTTCTTTGAAGCTTTAACATACTAAATCGTACATTATAGAGTTAAAACATTATGTGTTTTAACACTTAATATTTAATTTTACTGGTACCATTTGATTGTGCATCTATGAATGTGGTCTACATGGACAGACTCCATTTTGTGTCTAGTTTTATAGGAATTTTGTATTATTTGAATATGAGATTTAGTTTAAAAGTTATGCTATTTATACCCAAGTATGTGTAAACTGTAATTTACAGACGTGAAATCAACGGCTACGGATGACTTATTTGAGTTATTAAGGTATGATAGAGTGCTCTGATCAATTTGCGACTTCTTATAAGTTTGTAGTCCATTGAGTTGGCTTTCTAATAAATTTAGTTTCATGGTTTTTGGAAAACATATAAACTCTCAAATGTTATATTCTTTGGAGCTTCAACATACTAAATAGTACATTATAGAGTCAAAGCATTATGTGTTTTAACACTTAATGTTTAATTTTACTGGTACCATTTGGTTGTGCATATGTGAATGTAGTCTAAATTAACAAACTCTATTTTTTGTCTAGTTTTATAGGAATTTTGTATTATTTGAATATGAGATTTGGTTTAAAAGTTATGCTATTTATACTCAATTATGTGTAAACTGTTATTTACAGACGTGAAATCAACGGCTACGGATGACTTATTTGAGTTATTACGGTATGATATAGTGCTCTGATCAATTTGCAACTTCTTATAAGTTTGTAGTCTGTTAAGTTGGCTTTCTAATAAATCTAGTTTCATGGTTTTTGGAGAACATATAAGCTCTCAAATGTTATGTTATTTACAGCTTCAATATAATAAATATCACATTACACAGTCTAATGTGCTACACGTATTTGATAAAATTGATATATTGTTATGTTTAAAGACTGAGTTTGTAGATAGCAACCCGTGAAAACATGACATTTTACCTAAAATAAATTACCAATGCAACAACTCAATCAATCTACCATAAATTTTCCGACAAACTCATAAATAAACCAACCATCACTCCATCTACCTATATACTTTTCGCCTACCATTCAAAGTGTGTAATCTACCTAACAATCTCCATCTACCATTATTTAAGGAACAACTCAGTCCCTCAAAGTGCATACCTTTAAAAGAAATGGATCCTTCTGAAATACATGTCGGACTAGAAAACTTTAGAGCTTTGTCCCGAATGTCGCAATTCATGACTCCGGTAATTGAATATCTACTAGAGGATGAACCCTCGGTGGAATCTTCACACATAAACCACGATGCAGATCAGAAAAGCGCCGAGTAGTTGAGCGAGGTTGTGAAATCGGTCATTCTAGACTAGTTGATGATTACTTCTCTGTTAACCCGACATATACTCTAGAACAATTTGAACGTCGTTTCAGGATGTCTCAGTCTTTGTTCGAGCATATAGTTGCAGCTGTTCGCGAGGTAAATCCTTACTTTATAGAAAAATTTGATGCCACTGGTCGTCAATCTCTATCAACACTGCAAAAATGCACGGCAGCAATGCGAATGCTAGCATACAGATGTTGTGCCGATGCATATGACGAGTATGTTCGTATTGACGAGACTACTACATTGCAGTGTCTCCGTCATTTTGTATCCGCAATACGTATCTCGTTTCAAGAAAGGTATATGAGGCGTCCAACTGAGGAGGACGTTGAACGCTTGTTGGCTTGGGGAGAAGCGCAAGGATTCCCTGGTATGCTCGGAAGTATTGATTGTATGCATTGACAATGGAAAAATTATCCAGTAGCTTGGCAATGTCAATATGTTCGAGGAGATAAAAGTTATCCAAGTTTAGTTCTTGAAGAAGTTGCTTCTGCAGATACTTGGATTTGTCATTCTTTTTTCGGGACACTTGGTGCGAATAATGATCTCAACGTTTTTAGTCACTCAACATTATTTGATGACTTACATAGAGGTGTTGCTCCAAAAGTTCAGTTTCGAGTGAATGGTAATGAGTATAACATGAGTTATTATTTGACAGATGTAATATATCATGAATGACATGTGTTTGTAAAATCAATTACTCTGCCTAAAACAGAGAAAACACGTTTTTTTGCTGCACGTCAAGAGAATGCACGAAAGGATGTGGAACGGGCTTTTAGTGCATTGCAAGTTAGATTTGGTATTCTCACTTCATCGGGCCGTTTGTGGGATGAACAAATTTTGGCTGATATCATTTATGTTTGCATCATCTTGCACAATATGATTGTTGAAGATCGATGTCATGTTCTTACTCCGGATCCAATTATATCTGAGGGAGTCGATGACACTCAAGAATTGCATGAGCACTCATCACATGACAATTTATCATTTCAAGCATATCTCACACGCGCTGTGGCTTCGAGAGATGTCAAAGTTCATCGTCGTCTTAAAAATAATTTGGTTGAACATATATGAACGCGTTTTAATGGTACGGGATGAATTGTAATAAGTATAGTAGTTTGATATTGCATGTTTCATTGCTCGTTGTTGTGTTAGTTTATCGTTGATGAATAAAAGTTTTTCTAATTTATAATAACTTGTTTTTAAGTATTTATTAAAGTGTATAAAATAGTATAATAAAATAATAAGTGTTACTGTAGAATAAATAGTTAATATATTTAAATATTATGTAAATGTTGAGGAAAGAGAATTCTGATGTGGAGAAAGAGAAAGCTGATATGTATAGAGAAAAATAACTTTCCAGACGGACAGAGATACAGATGTCTTAATGGAGTGTCACAATCTTAAATCGTAACGGAGAAATAACCAGAAGAATTGGGAAGAAATAGAATAGAGTTCATATTATAGAAAATGGGAGGAAAGTATAACCAGAAGATGAGGAAGAAGAAGGCTGAAGAACGAAGATAGAAATTTGATAATTTTCATTGATATCCGAAACCTACAATTGATTAGAGTTTTTATACCCAATTATGAGTTTACAAAAGAAGTCCACTAAATAATTAATGGTTCTAAATCCAAATAAGGTCCATTAGTGTATTTGACAACGTAACATGGAGACTTGCCAGTCTAATGAAAATATTGAAAAGTCCAATAGAAAAATCGTGAAGGCTCTGGACTGAACCTTCAATTTCTATGGATGTAACTTCCATTTTGTGGACTGTGTGAATTTACTGGTGAAACGGCAACAGGGAAATCCGAATGTCCTTCGCGGTCCCATTCACGGTCCCTTATTTTCTCAGGCCTTGTTTCTGCCGCCATGACCGCGTTAAAGCTTCGTCAGTGAACACGCTTCCCAGGTTTCTCGGTAGCCGGTACTGTCTGCGGGCCACGAAGGCGTATAGCGATAATGGGCAAGGTGAAATCTTTGCGGCCGAAGTCGACTCTTTAGCTTCAGCGGTGAGCGCTCTGTCTAGTTAATTATATTAGACTGTTCATGTTTCAGAAATTTCATGATTTTGCTAACAATTTGAGAACTTGTGCGAAGGCAAATTTTGCATCCTATACATTAAAAAAGTGATGGGGTTTAGTTTATAACCATTCATTTGATCGCAAGGTGTTCGGGCGGTGGGAAATATACTTTACTCATTTTTTATGCTCCCAGAACGCAAAAATTTCATCTGTTAAAGTGGTGTCTGTTTAGTAGTTTAATTTAGAGCGGCTAAAAATATTCCAATGAAAAAATGGAATGATAATGTAATTTGTGAAACACTCTAAATTTCGAATGAATTCCAGGATCTGAAGACCTCGGGTGACAATTCATTGGATATCAATGATGCATACGTGCCCTTGTTTGTTCGGATGCTTGGACTAGACAACAGTTATTTGGATAGAGAGCAAGCTGTTGTTGCTTTATGGAAGTATTCACTAGGAGGAAAAGAATATGTTGATAACATCATGAAATATGTTGGCATTCTGAATCTCATTGTGAATCTTCTGCAGTCAGATTCCGATTCAGCATGTGAAGCATCCGCTGGTCTACTTCGTTGTATTTCTTCAATTAATTTATACAGAGAGACTGTTGCTGCTAGTGGTGCAATCGAAGCGATTTCTGATCTACTGCAACGCTCAGGGGTGTCATCTAATGTACTGCACTTACCGTGCTTGTGCCGTAGCTTGGTGTGTTGCATTATCTAATAGTATAGTTTTTTACTTGTTTGGTGGATTTGTGCAGGTCAAAGAACAAGCATTATGTACTCTATGGAACATGTCTGTAGATGAAAAGCTTCGTGCTAAAGTTTCGCAATCCGAGCTCCTCCCTCTAGTCGTCAAGTGCTTGGATGGTGATGATATGAAAATAAAAGAAGCTGCTGGGGGAATCCTGGCTAACTTATCTTTGCACCCTTCAAACCACAGAATAATTGTTGAAACTGGAGTTATTCCCAAATTGGTAATGCTTACTTGATAAAAATTTTGTTTCCGAAATTGTAGCATCAATTTTTTATAAGATTCTGTGCATTCTAGGAGAATATGGCGTTAAACGGAACATGGCGATTCATATATTCTCTTATTGTTAGTAGTATTTGAATTCGGCTTTAATTTATGCATCATATTTGCATATGAATCTTGCAGGTAATGCTCTTGAAAAACGATGCGAAGGAGGCTAAAGTCATTCGAAAGATAGCAAGAAATACGCTATTGGAACTCGCAAAAGATGAGTATTACAGATTACTTGTAATGGAAGAAGGTTTAGTTTTTGTTCCTTTGGTTGGTGCTGCTGCGTTCAAGACATTTAAACCAGCTTTGTATTCTTGGCCATCTTTACCCGATGGCACTGCAATAGAGCAGTCATCATCGAGTATCCCTTCGAGATACGGTGCTTCAGAATTACTACTCGGTTTGAATATAGACAACAAGAATGTTGAACTAGATGAATCTAAAGTGAATGCCGTAGTTGGAAGAACTCAGCAACAGTTCCTTGCTCGTATAGGAGCAATCGAAGCTGAAAATATCAATAAACATGATGGAGCATCATCTTTATTTCAGAGTCTAACATTATTACCATCAGTTGATGCGGTTGCTCGCCTTGTTTTGTTACTTCAACTTGATGATGAATCTGCTATTTCTAGAGCTGCAGAAGCAATATCTGAAGCATCCATAAGTGAGAATATGCGTTGTTCGTTTAAGGAATCCGGTGCTATAAAGCATCTTGTTACGTTAATTAGCCATCGTAATGGTGATATTCAGTTTGCCGTGCTTCGAGCTTTAGACAGGCTGTCCATCAGGTAATAATGCATCAGTACATTTATTGCTAGATCAATTCCATTGTTCTAATCGTGTCGGGAAGTAGTGTAACTTCAACTTCGATGCCGGAATTGAAGCAAATTTAGTGAAGCAAGTGGGAATTTCACTAAATTTGCATCAACTTCTACGCTTGAAGTGCGGTTAAAATAACTTCCAAACCGACCCTTACGCTCCATCATAAGCCTTTCCGCTAAATTTTACCATGCTTATCTACTCCAATAACAACATCCACTAATCCATTTGATTTTTTGTTCTTTTGTTCTTCGATAATAATGCATTATTTTAAATCTGTGGATTTGGTTTGTGATCCAGCACTAATGTTTGCCAGACAATTGAAGCAGAAGGAGCGTTGCAGCCTCTTATAAATTTGCTTAAGCAGTCTACGCCAAAAACATCTCTTAGCTTGAAAGCTGCGGTATTAGATGCTTTTTTCATCGTCATATTTTTTCGAATGTTGAAAAATAATGTTCATTGTTGAATTGCAGATAATAAGCATTCTTTCACGGATTTTAGACCCCAACAAAGAAATGAAACTCAAGGTTTGTTTGCAAGTTGTGCCTTTCTAAGCATCGTTCATGAATCTTTTGATCAATGCATTTTTTATTGTATTTTGGGACTTCAGTTTTATGAAGAGCAAATAAGTGGATCAAGAACAAAGAAAGATTCTACAACTGATCAATCATCAAGGGAAACGGCGCCAGAAGAACAGAACTCAAGGTATTTCCCAGTTTGAATACATCTGAAAATTCGTTTGCATTTGTGAATTAAATGTTTCGAACCTATCAACGCATGCTCTGTGTAGTTGATTTAAATGTGTGGGTTTCTTCTCTTAATCCCGTTCGTTCACGCTCTCATGTCTTTATTTTGGAATTTCAACAATGCATTATTGGAATTCGTTGCTCGAATTTCGATATATTTGCTGCTAGTTGTTGGTTTTTAGAGAATGGATTATAGATAGTGTTTTGAGTACAGTACAGCCACCATGCTCTGTGTAGTTGATTTAGCTTAACATTGATATTATCCCCCTTCTTCACAGTTTCTGTTCCGAGAAAAACGCCTTGATTTGTTTGGTCGATTCACTCTATGATATTCGAGTCACCTATTTTCAAAAGTTTATATTGTTTTCATGAATTGATGCAAATTTTACTATTTTCTTCTCCATCTGTTGATTTTCCGAAAACTTTTGTCTTGAGAGCTCCGTAATCTGTTCTTGCAGCTTACCGAGTATCCGAGTAGAGAATCTAGCAGACTATAGTTTCCTTTCATGTATCGTGCAAATCTTGAAAGATTCTACTCCAGATTTGCAGAGAAAAGCAGCTTCCATACTGGAGTTCATCGTAGCAATCGACATTCCTCTCGATAATCTCATTTTTTCCGGGATCGTAACTGGCTTGGAAGAGTTCTTCCAGCAGAAATGTTCAACAGGTATAATCTAAACCCTCACTTTACCTTCTACCGAAAATTTGCTCTACCAATTTTCGTTACCCGCAGAGATGGAGCACGATAACATAGAGACGGACAAGCCCGAACTTCACATTCTGAAACTTGAAGAAACTGGTCAGGCAGTCACTGCTGCTTCACATTTACTCATGAAGTTACTTGACCACGAACTCTTCCGTCTCGTATCAAGTTCCGAAGATCTTATATCACCTCTCCGTACACTCCTCCGATCAAAAATCCCTCTCGAATACAAGAACATGGTCGCTGCTTGCCTCATCAAGCTCACATCTCAATCCGGAAACAAGTTCATATTCGATAACCCGATCAGTATCGAGGTAACTCTTTATGAAACGATTCCAAGACTTATACACCTGATGAAAGGTTCTTCGTTCCCAATGGAAGTCAAAGAATCAGCTGTTTTAGAACTTAACCGAATCGTATCGGAAGATTTGGTTGATTCGACGAGAGCCGTGGCTTTGGAAGGAGGAATATTTCCGCTCGTAGAGATGATGGAGAAGGGTAGTGACCGGGGCGTTGAAGCGAGTTTAGCGATTTTGTATAACTTGAGCATGGATAGTGAGAATCATGGTGCGATTATAGGTGCGGGAGCAGTGCCTGTCTTGAGGAAAATCGTGTTGTCTGAAAGGCCGCCATGGATACGAGCTCTTCGTTTGCTTAGAACTTTGCCTACATGAACATGTACGTTCAATATTTAAATTCTTGCACATTTGGTTTTATTTTTATTAATTGAGTATTTTTAATATTATTAGTATATTTTTTGTAAATAATTTAATGCATTCTGCACCACCAATAATAGGTTTTTTACTTGAATAAATTAAAGAATATTGAACATGAAAATTTTATGTTTAGCTATTTATATAACAATCAATTTTGGTATCTTATTTTCTAAAAAATAAATAATTACAATTATTCAATTTGTATATCTAGCAATTTTAATCAAAATTGATCAAATTCATATATATTAATGGGATTGTTTGGTTCCCGATAAAATAACCGTGAGGTACGGTAAAATCTTAAAATCGTGATTTTTTTATATGTTTATAGTTAAAAAATTATAATTTTACCACTGTTCATTTGAGAAATGATTAATTTACTCACACTACTAATAATTATAATATAATTATTTAATATTTTTATATATAAAAATATATTAGTATTTTTATATAATTCATACCATAATTTTAAATAACTAGACCAAATAAAACCAATATTTATTCATTGGAGATGAGAAAAGGGAGAAGATGGGAATGAGAAAATATATCCAGTTAATTTAATTTTGTAATATAAAATGTTTTGTAGATAAAAAACGTGTTTTGTGCCTTTTATTATTAAAAAGTTAAAATTTCTTAAAAATGAATGTTTCCTGACTCTACATCGTTTTAACTAATTAACTTACTGGGGCATATGCTCTTGGCTCCCCCATCGTTCTGATAAGATAACTACGATTTGCAGAAACAATGATTATGAATAATCAAGAATAATTTTTTGTACAGAAGCTGTGACCAAAGCAAGGAACAAATTAACCAATAATTCCACTTCCGACGCTAAGGGCACGGACTATCGCCGTCGCCGGGGATATAGGTGCATGAAGACGAACCTGACGGTGGCGGGATACCTCGTAGTAGAGCCTTTAACAACAAAAAAGTTTGTTCTTGTCGTATGAGCCTCGAAGCTGCCCCGGCTTCGATCAAAAGAATAACTATGAAGAAAATAATCAAAAGGGTTTTATTCATATTTGTTTAGGGTAATGTGAGACGACAATAAACGTATAAATAGTGGGTATATAAAACCGATGGTCTTCGCTTGAAATGGGAATTTCCACGTTCATATTTCATACTCTTTGAACAGCCATTTCGTTTGATTAAGACTTGGACAGCGACAATAAAGTTAGTCTAATTAAGAATTTTATTTTTTTCTTCTTTCTAGTAAGTTCGTATCGCTTTCGATTTTTAATATTTTTCTTAATTTGGTAATATTTAGTCGATGAGTATGATTGACTTGGGATAACAACTATACTCAATTCAAAAAAACTCGGTTTGGTCGTTGGTGACTAACTAGTCATGAGTATCGATGGGCTATGTAATGATTATCGGGGAAACAAAAAATGAAGTGGTGAGTCGGTGAGATCAATTAAGGATATCAACGGGATTATTGTTATGAATATATTTTAGAACTATTTAACTTGGATCGAGATTTGAAAATATCAAAGGAAGAATATTATTTCTTTACCTAATCTACGAAATATATGGAAAATATAATCAATTTATTGAAAGAGAACATATTTAGAATATATAATTCAAATATTGTAGAAAATTTGTTTGCATATTTCATAGTTAAATCATAGTGTGAACTCTATAAATAGAGTCTCATAGACACAATTGGAGAATGACTAATATCTTAAGTTTTCTATTATTCTTGTGTTAATGAGTTTACTATCGAAGTTTATCACATGATTTTTTCCGGTTTTAGGTTTTAATGCTAAATCATATATCTCTTTTTATTTGTTCATTTAAGTTTTATTCATATTGCATTAATTCGATCCGGTTGCTAGATAAAATACTTTTAGTCTAAATTTTCCAACAATAAATACACATTGTTTACAATGCAAGTGATGCTCAAGTCGAATAATACGTAGAAACTGATCAATTTATCACTTGAAATGTATTATATATGTATTGTCAACGTATACTATTTTTCTACAAAATAACTATACATTTTATTTACTTGTTTAGGGTTGAGGTGTTTTAATTCAAGTTAGTTATTAAAGACAATTACGCCACGTTGTTGTGAGTGGGTGAAACTTTTGACTTTTAGTTATAGCCTTAAATTGACTTATTTTAGTACGACTCAAGGAGAGCATTCCAGGACTACCTCATTACTTATTTTACACGTGTCTCCGTGGTAAATTTCATGTTTTCATACCAAAAAAATAATTCAATATTATTTTTATTTTTTTTTATTTTAAAAAAATCTAATTTTGTATTTTTTTATTATTCTAATCTTATTTTATTTTCATACTAAAATAAAATATAAAATTTCGGATCGGTAAGAAAACATTAGATAAAATACACAACAAATAAAAATAGGGTAGTGATTTAATTTAGAGTTTCGAATTTAGGGTATAAATTTATGGTAATAATATTGCACAAGAAAATGGTGTGTTTTTAGGGTTTGGATTTATTGAAAAATCTAATAAACCCTAATAAAATGTTACAAGATTAGTCTTTTAAATTTTCAGTATACTGGAAATTTCGGACTTATCGGATTCGGCCGGTACATGTTTTTTGGGTCGGGACGGATTTGTGGGTCGGGTCGGGTTTAATATTACAAAAATAAAATATGAATATTTTATAATTTAATTTATTTTAATATTCCGGTACATATCCGGTATACCCGAAACATATCCGGTATACCGATCCAATAAGCTTGTCTCGTATAGCGGCCGGTACAAGTTTTTAAAACATTGTACAAAATTTCATGTCCCTAGAGAAACTTGTGCCATTTAGAATAAAATTTACGTCCCTAGTAAAATACACCACAAAACAGGGTGTTGTGCATGTGGTATTATGGTATAAGTTAGTGTTTAGGTTAGAGTTTAAATTTTATAATAAATTATACAATGCAAATAGTGTGTTTTTAGGGTTTGTGTTTAGTACAATACCGAACTAAATCATAATATAAAATATTAACAAAAACATTAATAGAAACTCGATAATTAGTCATGCACTTTAAATATATAATATAATCATATCAATAATTGATTAAATTAAATATCTAATAAAAAATAATATAATTATGAGTAAAATTATAAAATGGAAAATAATTTATAAATATAATGTATATTATGATATTAGATACATGTATTATAGGTTGGATAAGAGAACAGGTGTTCGACACTATGCAAAATATGATCTTTTAAAAAATAGAGTATATATGAAGCGTGGCTAGTGAATCTTGATTCTATAGAAACTTGTGTGTTTTAGATAAAAAGAAAAAAAATATTTAAATTTTTAATTTGGATTGTATTGGAATATCAAATTGTCACACATTCGATTTGAGATTAAATTTGGAAAACCCCAAAAATTTAAATGTGAGGGACTCCTTATTGAATAAGATTGTTAAAAAACATTTCACGGTCGAGAATATTCAACTATAATTTGAAAGCATAGTTTTTTACTATCTATGTTATGAAACATAAGAACAAGAACACAACATTTAGTAACCTAGAAACAAGAAAATCGGGGCACAAGCCATGAAACACAAGGAAAATGAAATAAAACAAGTAGCAAACCAATCGTTATAAACAAATGATTTTTTGAATCAACGGTTTTGGATTGCATGAGTTATAACCGTTGATTTTTTGAATCAACGGTTATAATCGTCCACATGAATAGGCCCATTAATGTGACAATTTAAACAATTGATAATTAATGTAAATATGATCAGATACCATTTAACACAAAGGTAGTGAATATTTTATTTGCAAATGAATTTTAATTTTTCCAAACATTTAGGTGACCCGATAATACACGATCACCAATTTTTTGATCGGGTGTCCCCGAACAACCAACCGGTTAAATATTAATTAATTTTTTTTAAAAACAAATTATATACAATTTGAAAGTGAAATATAATCACATTAGAATTATAATTGAAATTCTAAAGTTTAACATTTTAACAATTTTTTTGTTGATGCAATATAGTTGGTAAATTAATTAAATATGTATGATATCGAATTCTAAACCTAAATTATAAAATTTAAAACCATTATAATTAATATAACTTACATCAAGTTGTTGATTGAGGCTATATATTTACGCTTTTGGATAAATCATATTATATAAAATTATTAGGATTTGGATAAAAATTTAGTAGATTTTGTATTAATTTTTTTAAAGGTGGGTTGTATATATCCGAATCCTGAATTTTATTGGGTACATGACAAACCGATCCAATCGACCAAATTTGGATTGGTTTACTATGCAGTATGTACTCTATTTGTTCACCATAAACCTTTAAAATAGTGTAATTTCAAATTTTAAATATGATTTTAATCACCTATAAGTTTTATCTTGTTCGTAAAACCAATATATTATGCAAAACAATATATATATATAATTTTATGTGATTAAGCCTTGAAAATATAATTTATCCAATTCTATGACGAAAATAAAAATAGAAATTAATAAATAGGAATAAGGTAACGGCTGACATAAAACAGTCTGGGCATCGCGTTGTCGAGTATGCGCAAAAAGTAAAGATGCAAAGCAAAAATTTGAGTGGCTCACATCCTATATGCCATAGTCACATTATTACAATTATTAAACAAATTCATTATATATATAATTAGTAGTGTTAGTAATTGATCTCGAACTTGAAAATATTGTAAATGTGATATTTTGAAAAATTTTAAATTATATGCAAAAATCACAAAATTGATATAATGTGTGTTGTTGATCCCTTAATTTTTAAAGTTGTAAACATTATTAACTCAAAATTTAAGAATTACATGTTTGACCATTTAAATTCAAAAAACGTTTATATTTAACTATAATACTCGTTATTAACAGTTTATATTTGACATCTTAATCTTAAAAGAATGTAATAATTATATTTTCAAACTTTGAAAAAAATAAAAATAACACATAAATTGTCAAAATCACTTTTATATACAGAAAAATAATTTAATTTAATTTATATTTAACTATTATATACAGAAAAATCACATATAATTTAATTTAATTTATATTTAAATTGTCAAAATCACATATAATTTATATTTAAATATAAATATAATTTAATTTATATTTAAATTGTCAAAATCACATAAATTTAATTTATATTTAACTATTATATACAGAAAAATAATAATTATAATCATTTTTGAACGGTTTTGAATTTTTAGATGTTAAATACACAATTTCTAAAAATTTTGGAGTATCTTTACACTATTTTAAATATGGAGGTTGTAGTCATAATTTTTCTGTATATAATAGTTAATCCATTAAAATTTAAACTTTATTGAGTTCGAGTTGTTGTATAAATTTGATAATTATTTAATATTTACATAATTTATATAATATAAGTAATAAAATATAATCTAAATCTTATCCGTCCGTAGGTTTATTTATTTATAATATTATCTTCATTTATAATAAACCAGAACAATGTAGATTATTTTAATTCTCTAATACTTTTCATATTAATATATATCATAATTTGAAATTTATATTTTATCTATGCGTGATTAGAGATTTTCACTACCTTTTTTATTAGAAAAATAAGTTACATTTTAAAATAATAGACACTAAAAGTTCCTAATTCCGAATCGGGTCCATTTTATTAGATAATAATATTACTAAAAGTTAGTCACGTAAACTAACGACATGTTTGTCTCCATGTTGTTATTTTATTTATTACAAAAGGGTTTAAATAGTATTTTATTATTCTAATTTCTAATTGCCTATTTTGGATCAAATGAATTTAATTACAAAAAGCAATAAGTTTTGTAATTATTCATTCGAAATACTTTAATTGAAGGTATAATCCGTAAGTTATATACCTTATCCTCCGGAATGGTAGAATTTATGCCAAATAAATAGAATAAATTAAATAAAATAAAATAAACATATCCTGTTTCTTACTATTTTTAAACGGAAAATGATGGTTTTGGTCCCCAAATTTTGTTGATTTTGGCAAATTTGATTCCCAAATTATTTTTTGGCGTATAGAGTCCCCAAACTTCAATTAATTGGCAATATTCATCTCCATAGTTTGTAAAATTTGGCAAATTCAATCCCCAAAATTCATAATTAGTCCTCAAAGTTTAAAAAATGCAAAATAAGTCCTCATTATTTACGTTTGGTGGCAAAACTAGTCCCCAAATTTGGGGAATTTGGCGAAATTGGTCCATAAATTATTTAACGGCCGTTAGAGTTTACGTTTTTCAAAACGTTGAGGAACACCGTTGCAAAATTATTTAACGACCGTAATTGTCATATTTCAAAACGTTGAGAATCTCTAACACCTTTAGAGACCTTTTTTGCCAAAACTCTGGAATTATGAGGATCAAATACGCCATTGTTTTTGTTTGGGGGCCAACATTGCCGAAATTGAAGAGTTTATGGACTAATATTGCCAATTTTGATAAATAATAGAGACTAGTTTTGCCAAACCATATAAAAGTCAGGGACCTGTTTTGTCATTCTAAAACTTTGGGGTTCAAAATTGCCAAAATTTTAAAATGATTGGGACTCAATTTGCCATTATCGCTAAACAATGGGGACTATATTTGCGCATGGCCCATTTTTAAATTATTGAACTGTTTTTATCATTTTATTATTGTGCTGCGTTGTTATTTTAAGACTACCACTTCTTTATTTCAAAACAATACAAAATATTAAATGCAATGTTTTAAAAACCGGTACCAGCCGGTATACCTGACAAGCTCATTGAATCGGTATACCGGATATGTACCGGATCCGATCCGCACTGGCCGGTATTTTGGCAAAATACAGATCGAATCCTGTACGCCCGAAATTTCCGGTTACTGGAAATTTAAAACATTGATTAAATGTAGATAGCTAATTAAAATTAATTAATGTATTTCATTTTGAATTTATTGCAAAACAATATTGTATTAGAATTACTTTGTACATCAAAATGACTTGTTAGTACATCAAGAGTCAACTTTATATAATTTTTAAATTATATGGATCTTATTTGTGTATTATGTGAACTATGAGAGTCAATCATGTTAATTGAAAAAAAATGTCGATTTAACGGAAGTTCGGGTTCTAGAGTGTAAAGGATAAAAATAAACGATATTAATAAATTTATATATTATTTTTACAATTTTGTAAGTCCGTGACATTTACATAGTTAATAAGTTGAATATTTGTTATGCAATTTTCTCATTTGTTTAGATATAGTAATGATTTGATGTTAGATTCCACATATATTTTGTTTTATAATTAAATGATTAGTATATATATTATATTGTTAAATTATATATGTATCAGTGTATTATTTGTTAAAAAGTTACACTTCTTTATTAAAATTTATCTTATAAAACTAAAAAATCTCAAATTCTCAATTAAATAAATAATATTATATACAAAAATATATTGAAATGAAAATTTATAAATATAGCTTAAATTTGTTGTATCAATACTTTTAAATAAGGTAAGATTTACGTAATCACCCCTCTCGCATCGCGTCACTAAAATGAGGAAAATTAAAACATGAATAAAATACATGAGAAGATAAGATATGTGATTACGCAGATCTTGAGCTCATTAATAAGTATTTATATAACAATTTCTAAATACAATTCGATTTTTTTTTCATTTTCTTTTTGTATATAATATCAATTTTTAAATTTGAAATTTATTAGTTTATATATTGAATTTTAATAAAGAAGTATATTATTTCAACAAATAATACACAACATATAATTTAATTATTTAATATTAACTAATAATTTAATTGTAAAAATGAGTGGGTATTGTTTTTCCAATGCTCTTTTGTATATGATATCAATTTAATTATTTAAAAATTCTTAATTTATATATCCAATATTAATAAATAAGTATAAATTTTAGAAAAAATAATAAAAAATGGTATTTCTCATTCATTCTTTTGTAAGAAGTAAGAACAAAACACATTCATTCACAATATCAACTTGATAAATTAAAGATTATATTCTTATATATTTATGACAGATTTAATTTCTTGAAATAAAGTCAAGGCTAAGAGTAATAACTTCAATAATTCTTATTTTTTTAAATTTCCCAGGTTGTTTATTGCATTGGAATAATTTAATGTAATAAAGTATCAACTAACGCATCAAATAAAATATCCTTTTTACTATGGTTACCATCCGTAACGATATGATCGGTACGCTTGATTCAAAATTTTATTTTTTCAAATATTAAAATAAATAAATAAATACCTTTTAATTATATTATTAGCATAGAAACTTAGAATTCAACAAAAAAACTTGATATTAATATTGAAAAAAATATCAATAATATTCAATATTTTACATATTCATCAATATAACTAATAACTAATTGATATGAAAACATGATGTTTATCTCCTCAATGTAACAGCCACGCCCACTATTTCATTAACTCTGTTGAAAAAATGACTGCAGCAGCAAGTCAAACTAAAACCAGTAGGGTTTGGACCATCGGAGTTCCAATTCAATTTTCTTAACGGTGGGATCCTAACTGGGAGAGAATCGACGTGGCATGATCGTGAAGCTGGAGAATCACGGAATGGGAAATAGCATTATACCTTCTGTAAATCCCTTTATAAGTTCGGATCCAGTTTTCGTTAACCCTCAGCCTCAAGTTCACTCAATCCTCCGCCGTGTTACATACATTTCCGATCTGGGCTTCTGAGTTTATTGCCGAAAAGGTAATAAATAAGTAAACTTCAGCTTTTTTTGGAACTTGGGATTTCTGGGTTTTTGAGGTCAGATTCGTAAAGAGTGTGTTGTTTTCATTTAGATTCTTGTCTTTTCAGGGGATCCCCGTCGTATTAAAGTGTCACAAGTTATGTTTTGAATTTCAGGTTTTTTCGAGGTTTGATTCATGGAGGGGCAGGGGAAGCAGAAATTGCAAGTGTTAAATGCTTTAGACGGGGCGAAGACGCAGTGGTATCATTTCACGGCGATAATAATCGCCGGAATGGGATTTTTCACAGATGCTTATGATCTCTTCTGTATTTCTTTGGTTACAAGGCTTCTTGGTCGGATTTACTATCACCATGATGGTTCTCCAAAGCCGGGAACTCTGCCGCCAAATGTCTCCGCTGCCGTGAACGGTGTTGCTTTCTGTGGAACTCTCGCCGGTCAGCTATTCTTCGGATGGTTAGGTGACCAATTAGGCCGGAAAAAGGTTTATGGGTTAACGCTGTTGTTGATGGTTATCGCATCCATTGCTTCTGGTCTTTCGTTTAGCGATAAACCAGCCTCTGTAATCGCAACGCTCTGTTTCTTTAGGTTCTGGTTGGGATTTGGGATCGGCGGCGATTACCCACTTTCCGCCACGATTATGTCGGAGTACGCGAATAAGAAAACACGTGGGGCGTTTATTGCTGCTGTTTTCGCCATGCAAGGATTTGGAATTCTCGCTGGAGGTACGGTCGGAATTATTATCTCCTCCGCGTTCAAGGCGGGGTTCCCTTCTCTTCCTTACTCTGCTGATCCAAAAGGGTCAACTGTTCCTCAGGCAGACTATGTATGGCGGCTGATTCTCATGTTCGGTGCTTTTCCGGCGGCTTTAACATACTACTGGCGGATGAAGATGCCGGAAACCGCTCGTTACACAGCCCTGGTTGCTAAAAACGCGAAACAAGCAGCATCCGATATGTCAAAGGTTCTGAATGTTGATCTGCAATCAGAAGAAGAGATAACTGATGTGAAATCTGGAACGAAAAGGAACGAATTTGGTTTATTTTCGAATGAATTTTTACGCCGCCATGGCCTTCATCTTGTCGGAACAACTACTACCTGGTTTCTTCTTGATATCGCTTTTTACAGTCAAAATCTCTTCCAAAAAGACATATTCAGCGCTATTGGATGGATCCCAAAACCTCAAACAATGAGCGCGTTAGAAGAAGTATTCAAAATTGCTCGAGCCCAAACGCTTATTGCTCTCTGTAGCACAGTTCCCGGCTACTGGTTCACCGTCGCCTTCATCGACAAAATGGGGAGATTCGCAATTCAGATAATGGGTTTCTTCTTCATGACAGTTTTCATGTTCGCTCTCGCAATTCCATACAATCACTGGACACACAAAGACAACAGAATCGGATTCGTGATCATCTACTCACTCACCTTCTTCTTCGCTAATTTTGGTCCAAACGCCACCACCTTCGTAGTTCCGGCGGAGATTTTTCCGGCAAGGCTCCGTTCCACATGCCATGGAATATCTGCAGCTTCAGGGAAAGCAGGTGCAATCGTAGGAGCTTTTGGGTTTCTTTACGCCGCCCAATCGCCTGACCCAACTAAAAGAGACGCCGGATATCCCGCCGGAATTGGGGTGAGAAACTCACTGATTGTTCTGGGTTGCGTTAATTTTCTAGGAATAGTATTTACGCTTCTGGTTCCTGAATCAAAAGGAAAATCTTTAGAAGAAATGTCAAAGGAAAACATGGAAGATGATGAAGAAGAAGAAGTAAAAAACACAGAAATGGCAAACAGGACAGTTCCAGTTTGAAGTTGAATTTTATAATAATGTTGCTTTTTATCAGTAGTTTGTATTTTTGGTAATAATGGTTATCTCTCTCTTCTCCATTGAAGAACTTAACTCTTTCATCAGATATGAAAGCCATGAAAATGAAACAGAGGTCTCTGTTCTGAAGAATGAGGAAGAAGAGAGAGTCTGTGTAATACAGTATAACCGATTTATTGTAGTCTATCTTTCTTGGTCTTTTAGTAGCCCACTCTAAAAGGCAAAGTTTCTTATTTTATAATTACGAACTTTATAACACATTAATTATTTATATATTTTTAGATTACAACTTAATAACACATTTTAAATAAAATATCAATTTCATTTTTTATGAATGATGATTAAAGGTCCTAAAGCTTATATAAGGGCAAAATCGGTCTCATAAAATTGATTTTGACCAAAAATCACAATTGCCAAAATTGAAAATTTTGAGAACCAATTATGAAAATTTAAAAATTGATTTTAACAGAACATACCAATATGAGAACCAGTTTTGTCAATTGATATTTTGAGGATCACAATTACCACAATTATAAAATTTTGAAGGTTAAAATTGCAAAAACTATGAAAATATTGTCAATATTCCACAACTTTGAATTGCACCCATCTCATTAATACCTTCCTTTAAAAATCCCAATAATTGAACTTATTCCACTTGGAATGTAACTTTTTTGCTTCAATATATTAAACATTTTATCATAAAATATTGATATTCTCTTATAGTATAATTTCGTTGCACATGTATAATATGGTCGATCATAATAAGACAATAAGACATGTTGGTGCTCGACTTGTCATCGATCTGGTATCCTTGACCCGATTTAATTGAACAAATTGGATATTCGAACAAGGGTGTATTTCATAGCTTGACAAATCTAAGATTGTTTCTATGTTTGTTGTTGAAGTATTGTTTTCATACTCGTTCGGAATTTCATTCTGGTGTGGAACAATACAACCGGTATATAGTATACTAACTTATATCAAATTTATTTTTTTATATTACAAAATTTTATTATTTTTTAGGTCGGAGTTAAAAAAACTCGAATCCAACCCTATAACCTATAGTTACAAAAATCGATGATATTTGATCTTTCACATGCCGACCAATATGAAAACATTACATTGAAGAGATATATATTGGATTTCGTAGCTCCATTTCTAGATTCATTGAATATAAAAATAATAATATAATAAATATAAATGTAGAAATAAAAGCAAAATTAAATTATTTAAATATAAAATTATAAATAGAAAGAAACAACTATACATACAAAGATGATTGTTGATATCTTTCTTATGTTCAAAATGTTTCATCTCCAAAAGAATTTCATTCTAAGTCTTTCAAGATACTTTGAATGTTACATACTTAAATTTGTTTGTATTAAAAAAACGGAAAATGGCGGCTTTGATCCCAAAATTTTGTTGATTTTGGCAAATTTGATCTCCAAATTATTTTTTGGCATATAGAGTCCACAAACTTCAATTAATTGGCAATATTCATCCTCATAGTTTGTAAAATTTGGCAAATTCAATCCACAAAGTTCATAATTAGTCCCCAAAGTTTAAAAAATACAAAACAAGTCCTCATTATTTACGTTTGGTGGCAAAACTAATCCCCAAATTTGGGGAATTTGACAAAATTTGTCCCTAAATTATTTAACGGCCGTTAGAGTTTACGTTTTTCAAAACGTTGAGAAACACCGTTGCAAAATTATTTAACGACCGTAATTGTCATATTTCAAAACGTTGAGAATCTCTAACACCATTAGGAACTTTTTTTGCCAAAACTCTAGAATTACGAGGATTAAATACGTCATTGTTTTTGTTTGGGGACTAACATTGCCGAAATTAAAGAGTTTGATGACTAATATTACAAATTTTGAGAAACAATGGGGATTGGTTTTGCTAAATCATACAAAAGTTGGTGACATATTTTGTCATTCTAAAACTTTGGGGTTCAAAATTGCTAAATTTTCAAAACTATGGAAACTCAATTTACTATATTCCTTAAACCTCCCTAAACCATGGAGACCATATCTATGCATCGTCCATAAAAAAACTTATATAGTAATCAACGTTAAATAAGGAATATTAAAATTAATGGTAAATTACATAAATATTAGTTATTAAATTAATGATTATTTTGTTAACGGCAAGCTTGGAGAATAAAAAATGTTCGTCTTTGGAACCGAAGATTTTCAAATTTCAAGCTCTCTGAAAAACACAAGCGAATTTTTACTTCTTTTCAAATTACGTCTGCTGATAATACGAACAAAATGTTGTTGAGTCAAATTGCTATTTGGAGAAGATAAATCATAAATGTGAGCTCTAAAGCCTCCGCCTTTTTTACTTCTTTTTTCCGTTGAAAGTTTTCTTTTTTAACTCCCTGAATTTCAGAAATCGCAGCCTTTTTTTGCTGCATTACACTGTTTGATCATTGATTGGCTCATGGGTTTTAAGGCATTCTTTTTGTAGGTTAGATCTCAGAAGGTCTCTTGCCTTGAAACCCAATTCAAAAATGAAGCCTAGTACGCGGCTGTCTTCTGCTGTTTTTCATCTCACGCCTACGCGTACAAGGTATTGATTTCGCATGACTTATTTATGTTACATGTTTTACATTGAAGTGGTTGTGTGTATGCTTATCCCAGTCTTCGAAATGACTGTATTTGATCTTTGTTTGATTTTCCATTCGGCCTTTGTATTTTGTCTGTTTTGCACATTTGGAACTTTTACATAAGTGCACATTTGCACATTTAAGATTAATTTATGTATAATGATTAATGAATGACTTTGCTACATGGGCATGTGGGCAGTAGCTAAAGATAAACTTTTACTGTCTTTTTTATTGTTAACAGTGATCTTTCTTTTGGCTGAAGATGCCAATACTCCTAAACATTGCTTGTGTTTCACTCTGTTGCATCATATTAGAAAAAACAATGTTTTTTTAAAAAAATAAAGATCAAAGATCTCTTAGAAGTGATCAGCACTGTAAAATGTAATTTCATATATTAATGAAGTTAACTGATTTTGGAATTCTTTGCTTGGCGAAGTTTGCATAGTTGAGAGTTTTCAAATTGCTTCAGGTGTGATTTAATTATTATAGCAAGGGATAAGAAGGAGAAAATTGCTTCAGGACTTATAAATCCATTTCTTTCACACCTAAAGGTGGCTAAAGATCAATTCGCCAAGGGTGGCTATTCTATTTTGCTTCAACCTGAACATGAAAGTGATACAGCCTGGTTTACAAAAGCAACTTTGGAAAGGTTTGGTTGCAGTTTATTGTTTCTAGAGCTTATATAGCTGAGCTTACTGTGCATATTTGATGCCACTGTTTAGATAAGCATAAGAACGCTCGTTTTGACAATTCATTTCAAATTACTATACCTGAAATCCAATTGAAACATTTCTTGAGATTTCTGCTTATTGATGGAGAGATCTACTGATTTTCTTTATGAATGATTTTTGTTAGTCTTTTTCCTGCATCAAAATTGATAATACTGTATGGATATGATGTAAACTTATAGTTTCTTTTACATAATCATGTATTGAGTTGTTTTTATATGGCGATGTTGAATATTTTCTTTCATTTTTTTCAAAGAAAAAATTATACAATGCATTAAATTTTTCGTCGGCTTTCAGTTTTGAGGTGTTACTTAAGGAGTTACATTATGGTTCTGCTCCAATGATAAGCAATTTTCTAACTAATTACTTAGAAAAAACGTAAACAATGGCATCTATGAACAGGTTTGTCCGTTTTGTGAGCACTCCAGAGATCTTGGAACGAGTTTACACAGTAGAGACTGAAATCTTGCAGATTGAAGAAGCAATTTTGATCCAAAGCAGCAATGATAGAAGGCACAGCAGACATGATTTTGGCAACAATAATGTAGNAGAGTTGCTGTCCATTTGGGAGAAATATTTCACAGCAGTCGTCGAAGAACGAGAGTTTGAAGCCAGATTTCACTAATTGTCCAATGCTTAATAGGTTGTACCCCAGGTCTGGAACATAAAGAACACATTCTAATTCTAATTCTCCAAGTTTGATCGAGCCTTTGCCTTGGACAGATAATAGACGCTTGTCTCCAATCTCCACATTTCCCTTGGCTGCTTGTATGAGCTTTACGAACAAATTTTTGCTTCCGGTCATGTGATTTGAACAACCGCTATCCAACATCCATACATTGTTGATGGTTTTTACTGCTAAGCATTTCTCTTCACTTAAAAGGGATACAGCACACTTGTACTTAGCTTGAGTCACCAAGGCAGTATCTACAACTTCAAGTTCATCTTCCTCCTCCTCCTCTTCTTGTTGTTCTTGTGATACTTGAGCCTTTTCTCGATTGTTACAGACTTTAGACACATGGCCGTGACTCTTACACACATCACAGAAGGCACTGGGACGAAAAAAACAATCCTTTTCTTTATGATTTGTTTTCTTACAAAATCGACATGGTGGAAATTTCCTCGCTGCGTATGACTTGAGTTTGTTGGCTATTAATGCAGCATCATCGGGCTTGACTCCAAAGGTCAGTTTCTTATTCTTAGATCTAGATGTCCACTTTAGTTCCAAGGAGAGCAGGGAATCAGCAAGTTCATTTGCGGTCAACTGCGTTGTGAGATCACCATGAATAGATTCCAACGACGAAATTTTCATGTCATATTTTTCAGGAAGCGACTCTGTGATTTTTTCCATAACTTTTACTTCATCATATTGTCCACCAAGCAAACGAACTTCAGAGACCAGCACCATTATACGATCAACATAGCTTGAGACACTTTCATCTACGTTCATGGACATTCTGTCAATTTCTCTGCGCAAGGCTCCCACCTTTACGCCATTAGTTTTTTCATTTCCTTGATAAATTGCTATCAAGGTTTCCCATAGTTCCTTTGCAGATTCGCAAGCTAAGACTCTACTCAAAACTGTTTTCTCAAGACACGCCTGAAGGGTTGCTAGTGCCTTGTACATCCTTGCAACTTCTTCAGCATATCCCTTGTTCATAGAAATGAGACGAGAGTTCGGGTTGGGCGGAAGAGCCGCTTCTCCTTGCTCTACATACAACCATAGGTCTTGGGAGCGGAGATAAACCTCCATTTGCCTAGCCCAAGTGTGAAAGTTTTTACCGTCGAATCTCGGACCACCACTAGATCCTGCTCCTTGCATGGCTCCGATACCAGTTTGTAAGAATGATTATGAGATTCAAGGAAACAGAGACAGAGTTGATGGTTATGGTTTTAATTTATGTTGAATGTTTTAGCATTCAAGTTGTTTGGGAGAGTGTTGTTGTGATGTGTAAGAACACAATCAATAAAGATTTTCGACAATTCATTCAATGAAAAGATGCAGCATACATAGTTCTAACATTACACCAATTAAGTAAAAAAGTTCTCAGACATAAACTGCTACCAACAGATCTAAACATAAAATTGGAGCAGAGGAAAATATCGGATCTTTGCAAATCCTGTTAAATGATCAAAATAGCAATAAGGAACAGAACCTTGATTATAACATCAGCAGCAAACACTTGATTTTAATAGTTCCATTGATCTCACATGGGTTCTATTCGTTATAATGACAAACAATAAAGTCAGCAAATACATTAGCATTGATAAATACAAAAAGAAGACTTGCTTTACCGAGTTTTACAGCAAACATTCTGAATCACTACAACAAATGCATTCTTTCAACATAAGAGTGGAGTAGCCACTCGCTGAGAGCCTCTCCACAGCCAATAAAACAACCAGAATTGCCATTTTCATTGAAGAATGGAAATCTAAAAATGTTAAGCAGTTGCTGAATGGCTTGCCTTACAAGTGATGTTCCAGTTACGCGACTTCTCCGACCCCAACCAGTAATAATGTCAATCCGGCTCGGGCAGATTCCGGAGGCCAGCATTTCCCTACGGAATCCCGCAAGTGTTCTTGAGAGTGCAGTAACAGCAGTTCCCTCAGACATAACGTGCAAGTTTATTAGCCAATAGCATGAGCTTTTCTGTCTCACTGCCTCCGGATACACATTTTTAATTGCTGCTACTTCCCATACAGAGCCAGCTTCTTCTTTCAAACCAGTCTTGTGAAAAAAGTTGATCACAGCGTCAACTAAACCGCGCTTACTTTCCCTGTCTTCACTGTGCATCATGTCCAAGAATTTGCTTACATGGTCTCTAACATTTTGCCCATTTGAACAAGGAGCCGGCATGGACAGCAAAAACAAATGGGCTGGATGGCTTGAGATTGCCATGAGCTCACAGCAAAATGATCTGTTGACCGATTCAGTACAGCAACTTAATAGTAAAGTGTAAGTTTGTAGAGAAGGCTTGAGTCCTAGACCAACCATGCTTTGCAACAAATTGTAGGCATCAGGTAGACGGTGCACTCTCAGAAAAGCACTAAGAAGTGAATTACAAGATGGGACATTGGGGCATAGACCTGCATCAAGCATTGCTCGGTACCATTCCCATGCCTTCTCTACGTTGCCTGTTTTACCCCAAAGGTCAACCAAAAGACCGTAAACCGGCTCATCGGGAACCCAATTCTTTCTTTTCATTTCACAAAAAACTGCCTCAGTTTCTTCCAAATAGCCACAGTGACCAAGAACCTCCATTACAATGCTATAAGTTACCTTGTCTGGCTGAAATCCTGCACTCTGCATATCACGATACAGCTGCAAAGACGTCTGGTAATTCCGAGCCTTGGCGTGTAACGCAATCATAATATTGTAGGTCACAAGATTAGGCACACACCCCTGGTTAACCATCTCACAAAAAAGCTTGTGTGCTGTAGGCAAGTGCCCAGCTTTTCCAAGACAATTAATAATTACACTGTATGTGAAAGTATCTGGTGAAAGTCCAGCTTCTTGCATTCTATGATACATATCAATTGCAACATCAAGATAGCCAGCTTTTGCATGGATATCAATAAGTGTACAGTAAGTTACACGATCCGGTTTGCAGTCCAATTTCTTCATCTGATTGAAAACACCAATAGCTTCGTTCAAAAAATTTGCTCTTCCATAACTGTGAATTAAACGATTATAAGTGACAACATTTGGCATACAACCGTCACACACCATCTGATCAAGCAATCTGTTGATAGCCACAAACTGTTTGGCACGGCCGAGAATACCAATCATGGTTGTATATGTATGGCCATCATGCTTGAACCCTGGTTGTTTTTTTAGCCAGTCGAAAAAACTTAGAGCAACAGTATGATCCTGGAGCTGTTTAAGGATTTGGTTTGCTTGGTATGCATCTAATGAACAGTTCAGTTTTGCAAGTGCTATTTCAGAAGTAGTACCCCACTTTCCCTCATGCAATATATGAGAAATTCTCTCAGAAACAGTACTAGAAAATGAAAATTGCTGACCACTGGATAATGCTCCAGGTGCTGCTGCTTTCACCTTTCTAATTCTCCCAGTGAAATTTTCTGTCCTGTTTCCTCTTAATTTCCCCTCAGGCTTTTGAGGAGTTGAGTTTCTATTATCACAAGGCCTTGTGGAGATACCGCAGGATTCATTACTTGACAAATGAGTAATTGCTGTCTTTGAACTTGATCTATGAGATTCATCTTGATCACCATTTCCATGCTCACTGTACGATTCTGATGCAGCTTCAGAAGATTGTTTTACATCTAGTTTATCTTTCCTTGAGCTTTTTGCATTAGCTGATTTGAAATTCGAAATAGGCGCAGTATGACTAACCATAGAACTTGCAGGTAACGTCTTTAATGCGCTTCCCTCTGTCAATGGGATCCTACAATTTACTAAATCGGACAGAATGCCTACAGTTGCCATTCCAGCTCTCATCAATTGGTCTGTAATATGAGGCAAAGATGAATAAACAGTATCTGAATCAGGCGTATCTCCATAACCAGCGTTCACTTTATCTGAAGAACCTTGAACAGTCCTCTTTTGCAAAGTAGAGAAACTATCTGGATTTCTTGAATTGGCTGCTTTCTGTGACACAAGAGAAGGAAGTAAACATACTCTAACTGATGCTGAAGCTATCGAATTTTTTCCATTGGATCTGAGGGGCCTTTCTGAAATGTAAGCTTCATCTTCAGAACAAGCAGTAGAACTCCCATCAGGAGCACTACATCTTGATCCACTTATGAGAAATGATCTGGCAGTCTGAGATAAGCTACCAAGGTGCTTTGCTCTTATCATTTTTCTGAATATCAAAGGATAACTGCTACAGAATAATATTAAACGGGAACAAACGATTCACTCAAGATCCTTCAGGTCATCTACAAGTTATGAATTAGGCCGGGGAAGTCATTCCAATTATCTGAGTTAACTTTTCACCAAAAGGGGAGCTTGATAAAGTAAGGAAATGCCTTCCAGACCTAATTAGAATCCAAACGATAAAAAACAATTTACAGAGTGCATAAAATGCAAACATTAGGAGTACACAATCATGATTCAAAAGCAAACAAAAATTGAAAACTTGAGGAGTACGCAAAAAAACATTACCGAAGCGACTTCCGGAAATGACCACCAATTGGTCAGCTAACTGAAACACAGATTCAATAAAGTCCATTCAAATGCAACCCACATCCAGAAACATCGAAGTAAACCCAAAAACTCTCAGAACAGAATAAACAAGTGATCACCAATTTACCTCGCGGTTGTAAAAGCATATAAATCCCACTAAAAATACATAACTTTAACATCTACGAGAGGTAAATAACGAAAAAGAATAGAGAAATTACCATCGAAAGTCATCAGGAGCCCATGTAATCATTGATGCAGTTTAAGCCGAAGAAAGTGTTGGAGAAAAAAGTCAAGATGAAAAAAGGGTTTAGTGTGGCGGCGGCTGAGGTCACGTATATTTCTCCTTAACCTTTCCCTCCAAGCAACGCAGCTAGGACTGTGTATCCGTAAGAGAGAGAATGCGCGTATCTTTTTAACTTCAATGAATCTAGTACAAATTAAAGGGCATTGGGGCAGACGCAGAACCCTTCTTCTATTTGTTTGTCTCAACTCTCAAATTCAATTTTGTTTTGATTTGTTTAGTTGTTTTTCTTTATTTTAGTGGATTTTGTACTTCAATTTTGTATGATATCTTGGTCGACCACGTGGCATCACATTCACCGTTTGCTCAGATGAGTTCGTGTAAATTTTAGCAACATACAAATTATGAAGTTTTAATATACGATGGTTTNAATTTGAGTCCACTAAATGAGGCAGGTATGCATGAATTCATTATATCTCTCAATACTTAGACATTTATTCCATCTCGTTTTATACATTATGAAAAGTTCATTTCGCGTAGATTTTGCGTGCTTTAGCTTGTTATTAGAACAAAACTGCGCCAGCATTGCTATTTCCACTAAAGAAATTCAAGTTCTCAGTTGTTTCTGTTAGTAAATCATACCTGCACCAAATTTGCTCTATAATTCCACTTGAAGTTCTTCAGTTTGCTATCTTGTGAGTTCCATCTGGGCGATGTGTCATAGACATTGTTATTTAATTTGCGCAGGTGAGAACGTGATCCCGAATGGTCAACGAGAATTTCATCAAGCTCATTTTTCCCAGCTTGCGTATCCTCCTTGGCCTGTACATAATTTGCCTGTTGTCCAACAAGCTTTTCAAATGTATCCAGTTCATGGAGTTCCAGTCTACCAGTCTTATGCAAATGGTCATTTATTTCAGCCGAATCCCCGTCATGTGGATCCTTTCCCATCAAATATTCGTCCCTCGGAGGGTGCTCATAAAACCAATGATATTAACCGAACCGGAGCAAGTGATGATGCAGCATCAGATTCCCAGTTTCCTCACAGTTTATCACCTCAAAATAAACATGGTACTTCTCGGAAAAAGAGGTCAGGTACAGTAGTTATACGAAATATTAACTTCGTTTCTTCGAAACGGAGTAGTTCTGGAAGTGATACAAATTCGGATTCCGATGCTAAAGATGAGTACTTTGAGGCTGATGGTAATCATTCCGTTGATCGGATTCAGAGTTATTCAGGAGCAAGAAGAAGCATTGAGAATTCGGTTAATAATGAGTTGTCTCTCTTCCTAAAAGATGGTGAAAACAGACAATGGCAGGCATTCCAAGATTGCTTAATGAGAAAAAGTGATGATGCCGAAAAATATGTTATGATACAAAGACAGGCTAATACTGAAAATGACGATGTGTTGACTCATATTACACGGGATTCGGGTGCTATACAAGATAGTAGAACTAGAGACACATGTAGGTACAATGAAAGCACTTCTCTTAGGCCTTTAGGATCAAGTGATGAAGTTTTAATTCAATGTGCTGGCAATGAGTTAATTGTTAGAAATGATGAGAGAAATCTCCGGTTTTCCGAGTCTAGTCGGAGATTTTTACGTAGAACAACTCATGAGGATTCCATGATTGATGGTCTTATCAGGAATTCATATGATCCTCAGTGTGCAATTTTTTCTCCAAATAAGAATGATCGACATCGCTCAAGTGAAATACCGGATGATTTTTTTGTTCCGTATAGATCGACGTTATTTGTTCCGGATGGTGAAGCGAATAGGATTGCTATTGATGTAGATTCTGAGATTCCACTAGACAGTGTAAAGATGAACACTGAGAGAGAAGAGAGCAAAGTGAATTATGAGCCTAATGATTTGAGCTGGATGCCGGAACGAGGCACTGAAAGCATGTCTGGAGAATACAATCGAACCCTCGACTACAAAATGCAGGCTTGTGAAGAACCACTGAATAACAATATTGATTGTGCAAAGGGTTTCATAAATGGATCCGAAAGGGAAAGACAATCGAAAGCTAATTCGGATTCGTTACATAAGAAAAGAACTGGAGGGATTAATACGAAGGGCAAGATCATGAAGGTGAGTCCTCCAGAAGATGCTCGAGCACGTGCTGAAAAGTTAAGATCTTACAAAGCAGATTTGCAGAGAATGAAGCAAGAGAAGGTACATTAACTATTCTCTCTTTACTTAGCATGCTGCTTATAGTTTGTTACTAGCCGTCAACATAAACACAACTAGATGATTCGAAATGAAGAACTTGCGGGTGCTTATGAAATACACATGGCTAAACAATAGTTGTAATTGTAAATTGACTTGAATGCTGCTTTACTTTTCTCAGATACATTCGAACGCATCCCATCTATGGCTGTCTTTATGTTTGCTTATACATCTCTCCTTTATTATGAGCAATGTTCTGGTGTGAATTTTGTACAGGAGGAAGCAGAGAAAAAGAGGCTTGAATTTTTAAAGCGTGAGAGACAAAAGAGAATTTCTGCTAAGGGCAGCTCTTCATCGGTTAAGCCTTCGACTATTCTTCCTCAAGTGAAGCATTTGTCCAAACATTCTCCTGCAAGTAGCAAAGGGTCAAAGTTTAGTGATTTAGAGCCGGATTCTTCGTCACCTATTCAGAGATCCAAAATCAGAACATCATTGCCTGAGGAAGATAATACAATACCTGATTCGAAGACCTCTTTGTTTTGGATCAGAAGGTTATCAGAGCCTAAAACTGTGTCGAATCCCACTTCAACAGCAACAAAAGCTCGAAGTGGAGAGGCACCATTTACTCGGAAAACGCTCAAAGGCCCTGATAAAAGTAAGGGTGAAAGACTGTATGAAATGAAGACGAAAGGTTCTAAGCCTTCTGTAAATAATGATATTGAAGTTGCTCAACAAAATGCAGATAATTCCAAGAAGATAGTCGAGAAAACTGTCCTTCCAACTACATCTATTTCGAAAAGTTTGCCTAAACTACTCAGCGAGGAGAGTGTGGTTCCGGAACCGGTGACTAGTGTGAAGCAAGACTCAGTTAAAAAAGATAGTCCCCTTGTTGTGAGTATTGCCAAAGTAACCACAGTTGAACATCAGTCGAACTATGAAAAAGTCCACGCAAGATCAGAGATGCTGCCAAGAGCCAAAGAATGTGCTAAAGAATCTTCGTTTTGCTTACGGAAAGCAAAATGAACCATGTTAAGTCGTCCGATGAGAAGGATTCGGTAAAAGAATCAAAAGGCTTGAGACATCTTTTGAAGTTCGGAAAGAAGCATCATGTTTTATCAACTACTGAGCGAAGTGTTGACTCGGAATGTAGCAGTTGTGAAGCTAATGATCCAGTGAAAGTAGTTTCAGCATATGAAGGTAACCAACCTCATTGTTCACCTGAAAAATGAATTCCCGTATGCTTCATTATTAATGAACTCAATGCAGCGTAGAATATCCATGCCTAGAGTGCTAAGAAAACCCTTCGCTGTTATACATGAATGCAGACTAAATGATTTGTGCAGCATATCCTATTGAAATATAGATTTTGATGTATAATTGGAGGAGACAACATAGTAAGAGATTTGAAAGTCTACAATTCTTCTTATTCCAAATCTAAAGTGGGACAATTTGATATTTCAATATACTGCTTCAAATCCAAATATTTGATAAATTTGGACTTGTGAATTGAAATAAATCGAACTTTCCCGGTATTGATAATCAAGATTTTGATTATATCATGTTAAATTTTGACTATATCCTACTGAAATAAAGCTGGCTTGTTTCACTACAGAAAAACAGTAATCAGAAACAACCCTAATTCTTTCATCATCTACTTCTTTCTTCAGTGAAGTTTACTTCTTGTGCTGCAACTTTCTTCTCAAGTTCCTCCTTAAGAATTTCCATAGAATCCGAAACCTCAACCTTATAAACATAAAATCTCGAAACCAACAAAAACAACACGAAATTAATCGCCGTCAAGATCGCTAAAAACGCATAGTAATAATCCAAATGCGATGCATTCAGATTGTTCCTAATCCACCCTTCGTTTACATTGCTTGTTGTGATTCTTGAAACAGTAGATAAAATGCAGCTACTGAGAAAATTCCCAACTCCTAAACTCGTCATCGAGTATGAAGTACCTAAACTTTTCATACTTTCGGGTGCTTGATCGTAGAAAAACTCAATCTTTGCGACTTCGAGAAAGGCGTCTGCGATTCCCATTAGAATGAATTGAGGTATAAGAACGAAGATCGATAGAGGGACTATACTTAAATTCCCTTTTAGATCATCTCCATTAGCTCTTGCTACCTCAAGTCTGTGTTTTTCTGTTAATGAAGCTACTGTCATGATCAATATATGAATCAGCATTCCTATTCCCATTCTCTGTAAGAGTGTGATTCCACGAGGGTTTTTTGTCCATTTTCTGATCATTTTAACGAATACTTGATCATATAAGAAGACGGAGATCAGCATTGATAATGTAACGAATGCAGCTAGGCTTGCCGGAGGAATTTTGAAGGAACCGATGCTCCGATCTAGAGTTGTTCCTTGTTTGACAAATAGGGTTCCAATTTGAGCAACCATTGTGCTTGGAATAAACGTTGTGATCAGAATAGGAATCATTCGCAGCATTTGTTTAGTTTCTTCGACTTCCGTTACAGTCGACAGCATCCATCGGCTCGTTTTCCCCGTTTCAATGGAAGCTTTGTTCAAGAAGCTGCAAAAAAATGATAAGTTAACACAACATGGTTGGATATGATTCGTAAACATGTCATTACTGCAAAAAGGCCATATTGTGTAGAAATTCAAGATTCAATGAGTCGGAATAGTGTTTATGTAATCGAGTTCATAAGAGAAGTGCATCATAATGAAAAAATTAGACTAGATCAAACCCAATTGCTTATGATACCAATCCTCTTATATACTAGAACATTTCTATTTCCACAACGGACATTATTTCAACATATTCGAGTGACCAAAACGAAGCTATTTTGAGCTTACACACGATATAAACATATTCAAAAGTTCAGTATCTAAATAATTTGATGAAGCATGAGATCGAACCTTAATGACTGTTGATTATGATCAACGATAAGATCGTCACCGTTCATTGCCTTGCTTTCAGAAGAAATGGGCAAATTCCATTTCCTAATAGCAGCAACAATGACCCTTGCCATTTTACTAAAAGGGCTGCTGCCTGTAGGTAATTTATGCCTATAAAAAGGAGTTCCTGCTAAAAAAATAGCAATAGAAACAGCTAGGCCAATTGTAGGAAGGCCATAGCCAAGTGACCAGCCAACATTATCCTGAATATAAACGAGGATCGTGTTAGCAAAAAGTGTTCCAGAGAAGATGCTAAACATCCACCAGTTGAAGAATGAGAGTTTTTGGGATTTCTCTTTTGGGTAAAATTCATCAAACTGATCTGCGCCGATAGTCGAAATATTCGGCTTTGTCCCACCAGTTCCCACAGCCAACGTGTAGAGGGATCCGAAGAATACTCCGAGTTGTAAACCAGTTGTCTTTTGGCACGTCGTGCCGGTTAGATCAGAACATGAAGCTGGTTTTAGAGGGCTGATTGATACTGATAATGTAAGCAATGACATTCCCTATGAACAAAATATCACTATCTTAGCAAAACCTCAAATAAACTATGAGTTTAGGGCAGAGAGTTTGGAATAAAATTATAAAATATTGTATTTAGGAATGTATTATGTAAATCTACACCCAATTTATTTATCCTCAAAAACCCTAAATTTGATAGATCATATTGTTGAAATTATAAAGTCTGATTGAAATTATGACTGAAGTGTGCACCGATATAACATATAAGAGGAGGAGACCACACTATAAAATACTTGAACAAATCATTTACTAAGATTCACCTCCCCTCTTATAAACCAATCCAAATTGCATCTCTAATTAAATATGGGACAATTTGATATTTCAACAAACCTCCAACTTCAAATACCTTATAAATTTGGATTTGCGAATTGAAATGAATTGGACTTTCTCACTATTGATAATCATGACTTTTGACTGATTCAATACTATATTGAAATTATAAAATATATCAAAAATTATGACGATAGTGTGTATGAATATAACGAATAAGAGGAGAAAACTACATAATAAAAACTTAAATAAATCTTTTACTATAGTACAATTTATATCTTATAAACCAATCTAAATTTTATCTCAATCTAATGGAGTATGCTCACTTCAAAGTAAAACCAAATGTCTAAATCCCTATATTCTCAAATAGCATCTAAACCCTACACTTAATTTCTTAAAAACCCTAAACTCAAACCCAGATTGAATTATCAAATGTCTAAATCCCTATATTCTCATATAGCATCGAAACCCTAAACTTAATTTCTTAAAGACCCTAAACACTGTAAGAATGATTCTGAGATTCAAGGAAACAGAGACAGAGTTGATGGCTATGGTTTTAATTTATGTTGAATGTTTTAGCATTCAAGTTGTTTGGGAGAGTGTTGTTGTGATGTGTAAGAACACAATCAATAAAGATTTTCGACAATTCATTCAATGAAAAGATGCAGCATACATAGTTCTAACATTACACCAATTAAGTAAAAAAGTTCTCAGACATAAACTGCTACCAACAGACCAACAGATCTAAACATAAAATTGGAGCAGAGGAAAATATCGGATCTTTGCAAATCCTGTTAAATGATCAAAATAGCAATAAGGAACAGAACCTTGATTATAACATCAGCAGCAAACACTTGATTTTAATACTCCCCCTTGAGGGTAACACCATCAGCCATACCTAACTTCATTCTGAGCTGCTGAAATCTGANGTGTTAGCAAAAAGTGTTCCAGAGAAGATGCTAAACATCCACCAGTTGAAGAATGAGAGTTTTTGGGATTTCTCTTTTGGGTAGAATTCATCAAACTGATCTGCGCCGATAGTCGAAATATTCGGCTTTGTCCCGCCAGTTCCCACAGCCAATGTGTAGAGGGATCCGAAGAATACTCCGAGTTGTAAACCAGTTGTCTTTTGGCACGTCGTGCCGGTTAGATCAGAACATGAAGCTGGTTTTAGAGGGCTGATTGATACTGATAATGTAAGCAATGACATTCCCTATGAACAAAATATCACTATCTTAGCAAAACCTCAAATAAACTATGAGTTTAGGGCAGAGAGTTTGGAATAAAATTATAAAATATTGTATTTAGGAATGTATTATCTAAATCTACACCCAATTTATTTATCCTCAAAAACCCTAAATTTGATAGATCATATTGTTGAAATTATAAAGTTTGGTTGAAATTATGACAGGAGTGTGCACCGATATAACATATGAGGAGAAGATCACACTATAAAATACTTGAACAAATCATTTACTAAGATTCACCTCCCCTCTTATAAACCAATCCAAATTGCAACTCTAATTAAATATGGGACAATTTGATATTTCAACAAACCTCCAACTTCAAATACCCTATAAATTTGGACTTGCGAATTGAAAATGAATTTGACTTTCTCACTATTGATAATCAGGACTTTTGACTGATTCAATACTATATTGAAATTATAAAATATATCAAAAATTATGACGATAGTGTGTATGAATATAAAAATTATGACCATAGTGTATATGAATATAACGAATAAGATGAGAAAACTACATAATAAAAACTTGAATAAATCATTTACTATAGTACAATTTCTATCTTATAAACCAATCTAAATTTTATCTCAATCTAATGGAGTATGCTCACTTCAAAGTAAAACCAAATGTCTAAATCCCTATATTCTCAAATAGCATCTAAACCCTACACTTAATTTCTTAAAAACCCTAAACACAAACCCAAATTGAATTAAAAATTGCTAATTAGTATACATACATACCATGAGGTAAACTGCGGAGGCGACGATGAAAGTCCAATAACGACCAAGAATAGCGTCGGCTACATAAGCTCCTAAAATAGGGGTCAACCAGACAGTGCCCACCCAATTAGTGACATTATTCGCCGACTGTACCGTTCCTTGGTGTAATCTTGTTGTAAGATATATCACCAAATTTGAAGATATCCCGTAATAAGCCATTCTTTCGAATACCTCGTATACTGTAATAACATTACATAAAATGTAATTAAAATAATTTTATAGGATTCTAGTCTTTTTTATGTAAGATAGTACTGAAGCCCCCGTACCCAGTCTCGACGCGGTATTCCCGGTTTGATTAGGTGAAGTCTCATTAAATATAATAAATTGAATTTAATGATGTAAGCTGTCAACGGCCATCCCAAGTTGTTACTACTTAATTTTCACAATCATTTCTATATATAAATTATATTTCTATGTCATTTTACCTAAGTTTAAAATCCGATAATTATATACAATAAGAAAATGAAATATAAAAATTATTTAAATTTAAAACATTATCAAATTTTTGGTTGGTGCAAAATAATTAAGTATATCTCATATTGAATTCTAAACCTAAATTTAAATCTAAAATAATAAACTCTGCAACCATAATAATTATTCAATTAGAATTCTTGGTAGAATAATGTACGAGAAGTTGTTGTTTGAGACAATATATTCATTATTTTGGATAAATCATGCATATAAAATTATTAAAGTTTTATTTGGATTTAAATTGATTATATTTTTTATTAATTTTCTTAAAGATGAGTTGCATATATCGGGACCCGAAATTTTACCGGGTACTGAGTAAACGGATCGAACAGGCTAGACAAGGTCATGGAAGTAGCATTTGAGTTGAACACGTTTTGATGAATATTTTATTTATTTTAAAAGCGAAACTGAGGCTGAAAATTGAATCGTAAAGTAAAAGGTTGAGATAAGTATGACGAACCAACGACGAAGGAGCAGGCGGTCCATCCGCCGGTTTTTGAACGGAGAACCGGTCGTCCTTTGAGATCAACGGAGCCGTCTTTCGTGTACGCGCCGCCGCTCCTATCTTGTTCTTCGAAAGACTCCATTGACGTAATCGTAAACTACTGCTGTTAAATGAAGTGCCCTAAACCTCTGGTGTTGTTTCTCAACTAAACTGATAGGAGGAGAAGAAGGGGGTCCAAGTGTTTATAGAGAAAGCATAAGCCACGGAGTTATTATTATTATTATTATTATTATTAATATTATTATTATTTATTATTAGATGGAGGGAGTTTAATATTCAATTTCGCATTTATCAAAGATGCTAAGGAGATATGTGGAAATGTAAGGTTATTTCCCGTAAATAATGGAATAATGAGTTTGTTTGGTACCCCGATTAAAACAGCGGTGAGGTGTGGTGAGATGTTGAAATCGTGATTTTTTTAATGCGCACAAACATAAGGTTAATTACGATGTGATAATCGTTAAAAAATCACGATATCATCAAAGCTGTTAAAACATCATCATGATTTTGGAAAAGACTTATTTACCCTTACTTCTATTAATTATAATATAATTATATTCATTATTTTATATATATAAAGGTATATTAGTATTTTTACATTAATCACGATCATAATATCACAATTTTACCAAACATACTTAAAAATTCACGATCAGCATATCTCACCACACCACATCTTACCACACCTCACCACATTTCACCACACCGCAATTTTAAAAAGTTGAACCAAACAAACCCATTATGTACGTGTACGTGAGTACACCAAACACAGACACGAACAATTCGTATACGCCAAACATGGCCTATGAAACTTTATTTGTGAATATAGTGTTCTAAATTCAAAGATATATGTGAATTTTTCGTATTTTAAAAATGGATACTAACTCGAGTCAAATGTTAATTTTTTCATTTAATAATAAGTGTTGAATTTAAATAATTTATAAACCCATATTTTCTATAATAAATCGGATTTTCATATCAAGCGTGATCCCGAGTTTTGTCTGATTTTCAATCCAATGGTTATTTAATTTGATAAATAAAAACTTAATTAAATAATTAATATATAATCGATCTAAACACAATTCATGAGGATGAAAGGTGCTTTTAATATATATACATATTTAATTAATAAAAAATGGTGTTTGAATGGTCAAAAATTCTATAGTTTTGTTGAAAATTATTTTCATATCTAACTCTATTTTTAAAAATTGAAAATTGGTTTATAGATGAGAAAACATATTCTAGCATAACTCTTATAAATACTTAAAATTATTTTAATAAGATCAAAATTGATAATATATTAGTAGTTAATTTGAATTTTATAAAAAGTAAAATTGATATATATTAATAAAATAATAATAATAATAATAATTTTAAGGTTTATGTCAAATTAAAGGAGAATAATAAAATTTTTATTAACTTAAAACTTTGACTCCCAAAGCACTAAGCTTAAAAGTATGACTTCTTATTCCAGGGTATTTTACACCAACTCCGGATAAATGTTTATTTCGAATATTAATTTTAAATCGGAAAAAATACGGCAAGCCCTAGTCCACATGCTCCCGGCTCCCCTACCGGTAGTAATCAACGCTTCGCCGATTTCGATATTACGCTGTCTTCGTTCTCGACCTTTTATAGGTATCGGCGATCGCACATTAATGCTTAGCTATTTTCTTACGGCTACAGTTTAGTTTTCATTGATTATCCTAGTTTTTCGTTTTTTCGTCGTTTTTTATAAGCTTTAACCAAAGTAGTAACTTAAACTGATTATTGTAAATCGATTTCTAATCAATTTTGATGTTTTTCAATTTTTATTCTATGGAATAGTCCCAAATCGGTGGTTCAGTTACTGATCACTGGAATCCGACGACCTATACATTTTGCCCTTTCCTATCACATTTTTCCTAAATGATTTGTAAAACGACTCTATATTAATCTTTGCATTGATTCATCACGTAGAGGACTGTGTTTTGGAGCTATGGCGAACCAAGGAGCGAAGAAGCGAAAAGAAGAAAATGCGCGCCACATGAAAAAGCTTATCTTTCTCATAATTGCTTCCAACGTAATTTCAGCATTTTTGCAATTGGATTTCTAATTTTTCCAGATTGTGTTGATTTTGATTATTTTAATTGAATTCGGTAGGTGATATATGTTGTCATAAGGCTTGGTTTCTTCTACTCAAGTTTAAACTGGAAGCACTGGTTGGGTTTGATTTTGACTTCACTAGCATATGTCATTCCATATCAGCAACTTGCTACAATGTCAATGCCTACTTATTCGGATTCTGGGGAGCTGATAGACGGCGGCTTCGATATGACTACTGGGGGGATTTGCGGGTAAAGCGTATCAATATTTATGGATCTTTTATTCCCTAAGCTGATTTACAATGTTCTTTTCATGACAGAAATCACAATACCTCGTCGGAAAGTTTTAGCATATTAAGTGTAGTTAGTCTGGTATTGTAGAGCGTTCTGGGATTCTTCCATCAAACCCGTCTTTCAAAATTTAATGATTTTATTTATTCTCTATAGAATTTGCGTTTGATAGTCATTTTATTGATTTAAGAAGCAGTTTGGCTATGTGATAATATTTTTCTTAGCAACTGTCTTTTTTTTCAAAGTCTAGTTTCAAAACATGCAACATTATGCTAAACGTGGAATTTCTTTTTGTGATTCTGTAATCAATGGTATTATTTTCGTGCTAAACCATCTATTTTTGCAGATATTTGCATGATGTGATCTATATAACATGCTTCGTCCAAACCAGCTCCATAATTTCCGATAAATTCTGGTACACATACTTGGTGGTAAGTTATGATGTTCGGGTAATTTTGCAAATTTATGCACTAAGTTGACATTATTTGTTAGTCTGCCAGATTATCCGAACTTGTCTCTGAATTTTAAATGCTTTGAACTCAAGAAATTTGATATTCTCATGTTCTTATACCATTTTATTTATTGATCTTCAGCAACATTTTAGCTATCTTTGTATTATGAATTCTGTTCAACATAACATTTTCACATATGAATTACATTGTGAGTCAATCGGATTTCTTGTTATCATGGAACCCGATTGGTGCTTTGAATATATGTATGCAAGTGCCTTGTTCTTAATTTTCCCAGTGCTGGGAAATGATGCTAATGCTGTTAACCATTGCAACACATCATTAAAAGTTAGTGTTAAATACTCCCAAACCATCAACTTAAATGGATTGATTCTTTTCTAACTTACTCTCTCAAATGAGTCTTCCCCACTTCTGCACCTTCCTTTTAAGCAATTTTATTTCAAATTGTATACAATCTGCAGCCATCAACTGTTGAATTGACTCTTTTGTTCTATTTTTGTTGTGAAATGTACATTTTTCAGAGGTTCAATTTATATGTATGATGCTAAAATTTGTGATGGGAAGTTTCAGATTCCAGGTTTTGCAGGATATAAACTGTTTGGATTTGTTAGAGGTTTCGTTTCAAGTGGTTCAGAGGTATATGTTAAAATAAGAAAGAATCCCATAGACATGAAAATAATTGGTTATGGTGCAGGGGAGTGAAGAAGATGAAAAGACACGAAAGAAGAGAGAAAAGATGGAAAAGAGAGCATCAAGACCAAAATTTGTCAAAAGCAGGGCACGATGAAGAGATTCACAATCTTCAATCTTGTCAATTAATTATGTTGTAGAATTGTTAATGCTCTTTCTGATTTTGTCTTATTCAAAGCCTTATGATTTTTGGTCATCTTAAATCATTATTTTTGTCCCATTGAACTTAATGTGTTCTTTTTCATACCATATTTTCAAGCATAGTTTTTCGAATTACACCCAAAAAAAATTGGTACCAGAGAATTGAAAACATTGGTTCTCACTGGGTGGATTAGGCATGCAAAAGGATCATGACAGTTGACAAATACTTTGGTAAACCGATTCTTGATAAATATTATTTTGTTTAAAATATCAATTTTTCCCTAAAAAAATCAATATTTATTATTTAAAACATTGATAAAATAGTTAATAAATTACTTTTGAAAATATTTTATATTTATTTTAAAAATAAATTAAGAGATAAATGAACGATACCTTATTAAATGTTTGATGCTTGTCACTTTGTCAGAGAAAATATATACTTAATCTATTATCGTTCTTCGTCTATATTTAATGTTGGAATTTGTCTAAGGTGTCTCTCGCACCCACAAGTAGTCTTACACTTAATCCATATGTTATGTGTTAATTTTGAGACATAGTATGAAACTCAAAGAAAACAAAATTATGTCTTATTTGTCTACGTTGAATGCTTATCTATTTAACAAAGTGAAGAATTGTAAATTAAGGAATAAAAAACAATCACGGTCAAATTATCAACTAACAACAAACGATCAAAACTTATATGAATAAATAGATTACTCTGATTTCTTGGTGTTCATTAGATGAGCTTGGAAAATATACTTGCTATCCTCTTTTTTGTTAAACAAAATAAATCATTTTTGGGTTTCAAACTTAGGCCAAGTTTTATACATGTCTTCAATGTCGTTCAAATCCGAATCAGCCTAGTATGACGGTTACCAATTTTTTTTACAGGTATGACCTGAAAATCCGGTACCACCAATCAAAATACCAAAGATGTATCATTTTTGTGTGGTGTCAGTATGAAAACATTGAATGTTACCAAATGAGAAAATGGTGTTTTTGGTTCTCGTAGTTTGATCATTTTGGTAAATTTAGTCCTCCAAGTTTATTATGGCATTTTCAGTTTTCGAATTTTGGACATTTGGCAAAATATGTCCTCATATTTTGGAACATTGGCAAAATCGGTTATCAAATTTCATATTTAATTATTCAAATGAAATCGAACAAAACCGATCCATGTAGTTTGATTTTAGTGGCAAAATCATTCTCCGTATTATATAAAAATGAAAATTACAAATTACAAATTTCGGGGACCAAATTTGCCATATACATAAAACTTGGATGACTTAATTTACCAAATGTGGCAAAGTATGAGGACTAATTTGCTACAAATAAAGTTAAGGGACTTAATCTATCACAATTGTCAAAATAGGAGGACTAAAATTGCCAAAATAGAGAACTACGAGGACCAAATTTGCACGTCGCGCGTTACTAAACACTCCAAAATGAATTGAGCAATGCATTTGTTCAGTCTAATTTCTATTTAAACAATAGAAAAAAACCATGAATTTTCGATCAGTTTACTTGATATATAATCTAAATATTTGATAGGATAACCTTCTATCGAGTTAGGTTGGATATAACTTATTGATTTTAAGAAAAGAAGAGATATTCAATTTAGAGAATTTCTTAATGTTTTATTTAAATAAGAACATTATAGATAAAATGTTACATACTAACGGATTCGGGATGGGCTAGAAAAAAGTTGTGATACTTGATTTATCTTATTCATTGCATTTTAGTTGAGTATAATTTTACCTTTAAAATTAATATATGTAGGTTGTGAGCATATCAGAAAATGAATGATTAATTTTACCTATCTTTGATATTTGTATATTTAATGATTAATGTTAAATTAGATAAATAGAATAAAAATGTAGGTAAGTAATATGCGATAATATTTAATAAACATTGGCAAAAACTATCACAAATAATATAAAATAAAAAACCAAACATAGGGTATGTGTGAATGAGGAGGACAGGTGTCTTGACACGTGTAAACACCACGAGACACATGTAAGACACGTATTGATCACAAAACCTCCCTTTGCCTCTACTTATATAATTATCTGCATATATGCTACCCAGCCATAAATCAATTGTTTTCCATTCGACGAAGAGATAAGCCTTGAAGAAGAAGAAGAGCAATTAAAAATGGCTAGAACAATGGCGAGAACTTTAGCAGCCCCTTTGCTGTTTCTTAATCTGATCATGTATTTTGTTGTGTTGGGTTTCGCTAGCTGGTGCCTTAACAAGTACATCAATGGACAAACCAATCATCCGAGTAAGTCTCCCTTCATCCTCATCACTTTCTCTTCATTCCCTTGTTTTTATGTAATTACTATTAATCTACAGACATGGGAGGCAACGGGGCAACTGGGTTTTTCTTAACCTTCGCTATACTCGCGGCGGTGCTCGGAATAGTTTCAAAAGTAGCTGGTGGAAATCATCTCCGTGCATGGCGAAACGACAGTCTCGCAGCTGCTGGTTCATCTTCTATTCTAACGTGGGCTGTAACAGCCTTGGCTTTTGGGTAAGCCATTTATAAATGGCTTTTGATTGTGATTGTGAATAATGGTTTTTTACAGGTTGGCGTGCAAGGAAATAAACGTAGGAGGATATAGAGGATGGAGACTGAGAGTATTGGAAGGATTCGTTATAGTTGTTGCGTTTACTCAGTTTATGTACGTGGCTCTTATACATTCTGGGTTCTTCAGTAGCCAATATGGACCTGGGTATAGAGATCCAGACTACGGGTTAGGTCCCCGCGGCGAGGCTGAACCTAAAGCTGGAGTCATGGGCGGTCGTGTTTGAAAGTAGTTTTCTGTCTGAATCTGAATCTGAATCTGTATGTGATCTTGTAGCTGCAGCAGCAGCATTGTAAAACTAAAACCCTTTGCTTTGCTTTCCAAATGAAATTTGGAGTAACAAGAATTAATCATTGTTCTAAATTTTCGGTATACCGGCTCAATATACCGGAAATTTCGGATTTACCGGATTCAGTCGATATTTTAGCAAAATACCCGCCGTTACTGGTTTTTTGGGTTGGGATGGATTTTTGCGGGTCGGATCGAGTTTTATATTTAAAAAATAAAATATGAATTTTTTATAATTTAATTTATTTTATTATTCCAATACGGATCCGATACATATCCAGTATACCCGAAACGTATCCGATATACCGATCAAATGAGTTTGTCTGGTATACCGGCGGTACCGATTTTAAAACATTGGAATTAATTGCCTAGTATGTAGTAATCAACACAGAAAATATAGCCTCAAATTTTCGGGGTGTTTGTTTTTATTATAATACGAAGAAATATTAAGAAAGAAATTAGGTTCGTTTGGCAGAAAGTTTTAAATTGTATTGATTATGATGATGATCATAATTAAAAAAACATACGTAAATGTTAGGATCCTTTATGTTTTGACATTCTATTCTATTGTTAGAATATGTTTTGATATTCATTTCGCTCACTCCTTTGAGCACCTATGTTCTAGAATATGAACCGTTTTGATCGATTCATTACAAAACTCGTTTTGGGTTTATATCCGAATTTTAACTTAGTAAATTTTTAATTGGATCCAAAATTTTATGAATTGGATTATTAACTATTATATTTTAAAAGTAATAAAATTCAACTTTATTTTATATCTAAATACTAAAAAAATTATTAAGATAATATTATAATATAATACATTCTATTTTTTATTTAATTATTTTTTATATTTTAAAATTGATTAAATATTTATTGTTAATGTAATTTGTTATCAGATAAAAATTGGAAGATAAACGAATAAAAATATAATATACCTATTTTAAATATTTAAAAATACAAAAACAAAAACAAAAAATGGTTTAAATAGGTTCGAGATAATGGGTAAATGTTTTATTTTCTCCTGAAGTCGGAAGTATTTTCAATAAGACATTGGCTACAATTGAAAATGTCTTATCAATAAAATTTGAATTGATATGTGTGAACGGAACCGTTGAAAAAATGATTCGTTCACCAGTAAGATTCGAGATCAATCCGAAACTATTTGAATCAAACCATTGGAAAAACGGTTCACTCACCCGTCTGATTATAAATCATAGTTGAGAATTGGTAAATTAAATGAAATATATTTTTCGGGCATAACTCAAAAAATATTGATTTTATTTATAGTTAGATATTGATGTTAAATTGATACAATTTAAAATGTTAAGAAATATAAATTAATTAATTTGAATAAATTATATTTCTTGATTAAAATCACATTTAATGTTTTTACAAAACAATTTTTAAAATCATATTATTATAAATGCATTCAATTTACTATATTTTATCTCATTACACGTCACTATATTTTACTACCACTGTACCAAATAAACCCATTGTATGTTTCCCCTTCTACCAAATCTTTCAATGGTTTGTCGTAATAATGTGCATATAATCGAGGAGATTTGAAGGAGATAGGTTATATAAACTTATAGATTTAGTGTAGATTGAAGTATGATAGCAATAAGATTTACATATATTTCGAAGTTTGATAATTTGATATCTTGTCAAACGTGTTATTCGGGAGTACATCATTTCGGATTATCATGATTTTATATTGTAGTATGATATAGTTTTTGGGGTTGTTTTGTTTAATTTTTCAAAATTAAGGTGATGTGTGGTGATCTTATTGTACGTTGAAATGACCGTGATAATTATGATAAAATTTTAGAAAATTATTTACAAAAACTGTGGTGATCTTACCGTGATTATAATAAAATGTATATTTTAACCTTTATATTAATATATTTGTTATAGATAAATATAACTCAAATAAATACTAAAACATTCATTACATATACAATAAACTAATATATAGATGTAATTTTTAATAACTTATTTTACAATGATGTACCGAAATATAAATTATGATTGTAGTAAAATAATCTATAAATATATATTGATTCCAATCAAAATATATTAAAATATTTCACCAATTATGAGGAGCGGTAATGTCCATGACGGAGAACATCAACTTTACGAGTATTTCACAAATTCTCTAACTTCAAGATGAAACTAAAAAACACAGATCAACCACAACTTGAAAAATTAACGAAATATTTGTGAAATGAGAATAAATTGGTTAGAGTTTGGTTTTAAATGAATTAAATAAACTTTGAATGACAATTATGAAATTTTTCAAACCACGGTGGGTTGACCATACGTTTAAGGTATGATCATATGACTACCAAAAATCTCGATACGATCACCGTAATTATCTAGATTGTTTGGTTGTTGAAAATAAAATTACGGTACGGTGGCCACCGTAAAACTAAACAACCCCTTATATATTTTCTTCTCCTTAAAGCCGTCTCAAATGCAATGCAACTTCTTCCTTCACAATAACTTGTCAGAGATCTTTCGATTTTAGATCAATAGTTATATATATTGCTCTATCAAATTATATCCGCTCTTATGTAACATAAGTATATAACGAATAAGTTACCTAGTACATGAGCTACGATACCATGAAGATATTTTAAGGATGTCGGGTATAAACCTACAGATTTAGTGCATAAGTTTTCCATTGTCAATAATCATCATGGTCCATTCAACAATAACAAAGGGAGCAAAAGTAAAGCACATGTCCTCGTGGAAGCAAAGACTAGTCTCGAACGATACACTCGTTCCTTTTTCCGATAACGATCGGAGTTCAAACACCATACTTTAGCTTGGATTTGATCCACATAATATTCGTTAACACAATCACTATCTTATATAGTCAAGGGAAATAACTATTTGATCTTAGATGACATTATGGTGCCATGACACATTCAATTGTGTAGTAAAGGGACTCCACTAAATCAACTTTGAATAGAAGAGCTTGCAATGTTTCCATCACATCATATGCTGGATCAAGCTTTCGTTGCCAACCCTGTAAAATGTGTTTCTACCGTAATTAGGAAATAATTTTTTTTTGAGAAAATGGTCCTAAAAGTTTAGTAATTTTAACAAATTTGATCTCCAAACTTTAATTTGACACTCTAATCACCATATTTTGAATGTTTTGACAAAAATAGTCCCTAAAGTTTCAAAATTTGGTCACCATATTGCAAAACTAATCTCCAAAATTTGAGAACCAATTTTACCACACATTAAACTTCGAGAACAAGATTTGCCAAATTTTACGAAACATGGGGTCTAGTTTTGCCATTTAAAAACTATGGGGCCTAGATTTTTCAAAATTAAGAAACTTTGATAACTAAATTTACCAAATCATATAAACTTTGGAGACCTTAAATGTCATTCACTTTTTTTGTATTGAAATCATTACCTCTAGCACCATTGTTGTTACAATTACAGTGCAAACATTGCCATCAATATTTACTTTGTGACGTCTAACTTGTTCGAGCATTTGTTGCATGCAATCAGCTGGATGAAAGAAACCCGTATCCTTAGAGTCCCAATACTTGAAACTTCTGTCCACTTCCTATTCATATATCACAAAATGAGCACACAAAGCAAGTAAAAAGTGTAGAAATTCAGGATTCAATAGGCCGAAAGAGTATCGATATAGCTGAGTTCACAAGAGAAATGAATCACATTGTAAAGACTTGGTCCAAACCGATTACTTATGATAACACTCTTGTATAAACTAAAATATTTAAGAGGTGGCATATATTTCAAAGAAAACAACCTTTATGAAATCCTCTGGAGATGGACAATTCTGATTGTCAGATAACTTCAATGTGCATTCTGCAGCAGTTTTACCATCACGTAGGGAGACCGCCTTGAAGAATTTCAATAGATTATCCCGATCCTTTTTCAAAAGTTCAGCTGTCATTCCTACATCAAGTAAAATTATGCAAGGTTTTGACTTGAACAGAGAGTTTTGAGAAACATTGTCTCTCAATTCTCTGACAAGAATGTTCCCTGGATGCAAGTCTGCGTGTATAAAATTATCGACCTGAAAATGAACACATTAGATGTAATAAACACCAAAGGAATGAAGAGGCTGCTCTAATTCCATGATCACCAAGCAAAATACGTAAATATATGTCACTGAACCAGTTAGAACTACACTTAAAAATGAAAACAATTGTCTGGCGAATATTAGAAAATCTTATTCAGTAATATGAGCAACTCGTATCCTTATCGTACCAAGAAAAAATTATAAATAATCAAAACTGTACCAGAAGCATCATCAGAAGTGCAGTAGTCCCAAGCAAAATATGTAAATATTTGTCACTGAACCAGTTAAAAGTACACTTAAAAATGAAAACAATTGTCTAGCCAATATTGGAAAATCTTATTCAGTAATATGAGCATTCGTATTCTTATCGTATGAAGAACAATGATAAATAATAAAAAATTTACCAGAAGCATCTTCAGAAGTGCAGTAGTTCCAATATGAGCTAGTGCAGTTTTGACATGGTTATGGACATGAAGGTTTTCAACATAATGGAGAATATTATCTCCATTCTCATAAGACTCAACAAGAACAGAAGGATGTACAAAGGGATAAATAGGTTTTGGGAATGAGATATCTTTCGAGTGACGAAAATTGTAAATGAATCGACTCAAATTAGCTGCTTCTCTAGCAAGATCAACTTGAGATATCATAAAAACTGCAAATTGTTGTACACTTTCATCCAAACGTAACCATTTCAAAGTTGGGATGCACCTCGAAAGTCTTGCGAATAAGTTAATTAGAACAAAATCCCTATGGATTGCTTCCCTAACACCTGGATGTCTAACTTTTACTGCAACAACAATATGCTTAGCCTCATGTCTTGATCTTAGAGTAGCTTTGTGAACTTGAGCTATACTACCCGATGCCACGGGTTGTTCTTCAAAATTCTCAAATATTTCACAAAGCTCGCGTCCAAATGCCTTTTCAATAGTTCTTTTTGTATGTGAAAAGCTGTGAGCTGGTGCCTTTGAGTGAAGTTTACAAAGCTCATTACACAGATCCTTTGGGAACAGATCAGGTCTTGCTGCAGCCCATTGACCCCATTTAATAAATGCCGGTCCAGCTTTTTCTAATGTTAAACGGACGCCATGTATCCATGTCCTCCTGAACTCAATTCCCAGGGAATCAGCAAATGGAGCCATTAATATGCAAGGAGAAAATAGAAATGTTAAGTAAAAAGCTCTCATAAGCAAAATCAAACCCTCTAGGAGTGAACTCATGAGCCATGTCACATAAAAATGTTGATCGCTTGGATGCGTGTAGAAAATATTCTTCGGAAAGTAATCTGCCTGAGCATAATTTCTCTCATTCCATGCTAATTCTCCAATAACAACAGCTAGAACTCCAGGTGCTAGTAAGTGTGAACGAGTTAGAGAAAGGCTTATAGCACAAGCCATTCTACTTATCGGTGGCAATGTTGGTCTGTTGTGACAATAAATTTCAGAAAACCATCTCCAAATAGCCTTAACAGGATACGAAAACCTGGAACTTGCATGCGAATAATGAATAGCTCTCGTTCCACTGTGTTTTAGTATCTTGTTAACATTAATCGATGAACATCCTCCTTGCCGAACATTGCGGCAAGAGTAAAGGAGTCCCCCAGGAGAATTTGGCTTATAATGAATCACATAACTGCAGAAATCCCTCCAAATTTTTGAGGACGGCATAACTCGCCTAGAGCAGTCAGTTGAAAATAATCTGCACTTTATGCAATGGTATTATGATGTAACTCCAAACATTAGAAAATTTTCAGCATAAGAACAAAAGTGATATCAATGTAGAATCAAAGGATTTTCTCAACGTGAATAACACCTTGATAATCAAATCTATCAAAATAAATTAATTATTCATCGTAGAAATAGATAAGACGTTCCCCAACAGCATACTAGTTTCATTCAACTCATTAAGCCACAAAGGCATCCTCCCTTCGCAAATTCCTATTCCACAAACATAAATCAGATAATCAAAGCAAATTGTTGTATAAAAAATTAAATAGAGAACCTTGAATAAGCCATGCGATCACGGAATCGAGACAATGGTGCGTTGAGAAATAAGAACAGCAAGCTGTCATTTTCGGGTACACTACGACAATATAGTCTTGAGAGAGCAAGTTTCTAGAATGGAAAACATTGCTGAACGGGTCAGTCTCCCGGCGAGTGAAGGCTGAGAAACGACGGTGGAGCAGCAAAGGAATAGCATATAAATATGAAATATTCGGTTAGAAGGTTAATAGGATAAACCAACGGTGGAGATTAGGATCTGGTACAAGCATGGCGGTTGGATCTTGGGTGTAAAAATATATCACTCCTATCCATGCCAGTCTCCTTAAATGGATATTCCAAAAATGCTTTTGTCCGAATTTTGTACAAACAACTTAACAACATACATGTTGTTAAACCTAAAATTATATTAATATACTTAAATAAAATTTCTATTTATTCACATTTATTTGAACAATTAAATCAAATTTACTTTTTTTTAATCAAACATATTCGTATTTCAACATAATTTTTCCTTGTAAGAAAGGAAAGTTGAGTGATAATGGAAGAATTGGATCGTGGTATGATAGACCAAGAATAGATATGGGTGAGGACTATGGATGACCGATTTGATCGATCATGGACATCGAAGCATAAATGTAGCTTGGTAGGAAAATTTACCGTTGGATGGTGATTTCGATCAACTTGATTGATCGATATGCCAGATCAATGAATATGGATTAAATGATTATAATGAGACTGATTGATAGTGATATATATATATATTATATTATATTGATAATACGTACCATTTTTAATAAATTCCATTCAAATAGAATTTAGGGTTTTGTTAAATAAATTTGATATTAGGTTTCTTCAATTGGGTTTGGGTTTGGCCCAATTCAAATATCATATTCGATTCATACGCTACAATTACAAACTTTTATTAAATTACTTCTACTTCCTTTCCGGATTAGTTGCATAGAATCTCAGTGACTTGAGCGTTAACGCGATCCGTTTGTATCGCAGTAAAAATGACGTCGGCGCTAATGCTTAAGTGCTCCCACGACGCTTGTATCGGATTCTCAGCAATCCAGACAGGAAGGTCGCTCTTAAAATCATGTTGTTTTAGGCTTGCTTTGTATGATAACACTAGATCTGAGTTAAGTTTGTGGATTTGGTTTCGAACTTTTGTGTTTGGACTTTACCTTTTTGTGTAGTTTGGAATTATGAGTGTTATTAAGGTGTGTACTAGGATTGGGTGTTTTGAGATTCTGGGGTGATTAATTATCTTTGTAGATCTTCAAAGTAATTGATTTCGCCCACACACCAATATGCATGTCTGTTTAGAAGAATGAAACTTTCCCCTTTCTTCAGATTTAATGTGCATCTTAAATTCATAGTTGTATTTACTGTTGGACAATTATCTTGTAAACATAAAGGGCTGTCAATACAGGTGAAAGTGTGTGTGTGAAGGCATTGGAAGGTTCCAATGTAGTCATGATGATCTGTTCAAGATCAATGCTGGCATTTGTGAGGCCTTTGCCAACTTTCCATTAACGTAACAGTTTTTATGACAAGTTTGCTTTTTGTGCTCATCAAAAAATTGGCAGGCACTTGTGAACATGATTAGCAACCCCGTAAATTCAACTGTTCGGTGCAACGACTCTTGATGTTACAAGGGCAAATACTTTTTGGAGCTGGTATAACCATCCCTGACCTGATCAATGCAGAATTTTTTCTGTATTTCTTATTATGTGAAATCAGTCGAACAAGTATGAGTTTGTTATTTGTTGGTGTTTGCTTAAAAAGAGTCCAGTCCCAATCATTAACAAAACATTTAATACACACTAAATATCCAAGAAATATTCATCCTTTCTTGACTGGGAAGAGCTGCAATTTCTCAAGTCATCTCTTTCAAAGGCGTTTTTATGCAAATGTTCCTGGGATAAATTCACAAAAAATGCATAATTTGTATATTCAGATACAAAGATATCATTGTGACTACTACAACTGAATATCTACACATTTGGTACTACACCAGAATCCTAGATATCAAAGGAATTACAGTGGAAAAATACACTTCAACACTTTACTTTTCTCTATCACTTCAATAATGCCATGCAAATTAACCCTGAAATTCACCACTTTTCATCAACCACATAAAAAATCAGGTGTCGAAAAAACAGACCCAAAAAGCACAAATTATTACGTAAATAAATATATTGAGTTCATGTTAGGCATGAAAAAATGAGATACGCTTCACAAAATAGATAAATTAGCTGGTAGAGTCGAGTACCGTATCACATTCTTCATGTTCTAGGGGAATCTGCAGTATCAGATCCATCGCCGGATGAACTATCGCTATCGGAATCTGTGTTACATACAGCAATTATTTATGTTCACAAATAATCTGGAATCTGGAATTATATAAGCAATCAAAACACAAAATTACCAGTTGAAGATGAGCCAGAATCACTGCTAGAACTGCTTGAACTGCTTTCATTATATGCTTCTCGTCTCTCCCCCTCACCAGGCTTGATGCTTTTTTCAAAATCTAAAAAAGACAAGTTTTACAAGTGACTAGGAATCATACTGACACACACATTACAAAAAAATGCAAGGCTAATATTTACCACCGCTTTCTCTCTGGATCCCCATTATTGCAGGAGTTGAGTTCTGCAAAATTTTAAAATAAAATTACTCCAAACTCAAATTATCAGTATACTGGTCTCCAAATCACCATATCTACAGTACTTACTGGATTCACAGCACTCTGGGTAGTAGCAGCAGCCCTCGCTTGACTTGCAAGTTCAGCTTTCCTTTTATTCTTGCTCAATCTCTTTTTATAGTTAGAAACAAACCTATCAAGTTCCCACAGGGTTTCTGGATCTACACTGTCGATGTCTACCTCAATCTCATCATCATTTTGAGAAAGGGAAGTGTTCCGCTTTTTAATTATCTGCACGATAGCCTCAAGCTTGTCCATGGGCAAGTCCTGAAGATGTTTACTTAGCTTTTGCTTCTCATCCTGAGTCATATCTCTTTTATTAGGATCCTTTGCTTTAGGCTTCTTAGGCGCTGGCATTCGACTAAAATTAGAACGTGGAGTTCGTGGATCAACAGTCACAGATGTTGAAAGGGGATCACGCCTTTCAAGTGTTCTGTTCTGAGTGGCATCCGGGGCATGTGAAGAAATAGAAGCATAAGCAAATGAAGATGGCTGCACAGCTGAAGGAGCAAATACAGAGACTGCAGAAGCAGAAAAAGGTGAATTGAAATATGACTGATCTTGAGCCTTTCTAGAAGCAGTTGCGGGAAGTCTTCCATCTTTATACAACTGATACTTACAATAATCATTATACTCTGCCTCAATAACAACCCAGCTCTCCTCAAATATGAGCAACAATTGTTGAGCCATAATGTGGACGTCTTGGCCCTTTGGATTATACGTCATGGCATTATGAAAAACAAGCCTTACATCCTCTGCAAATTCCATTGGAGATTTGTACCAATTTTTGGATAATCTGCCCCTAATTGTACCAAGATCCATTGGATGCTTAATGATATCATAGTAATCAACCAATCCCAGATGCTTTGCATCTACTGGAACGTTAAATACCCAACCAAACTTGTGCTTCATCAACCGTTGGAGAAGGCTGCTACAACTCCTAAAAACCTGACGTCGGACCTTATCAAATCCAAAACCAAAGCGAAGAGCGTGTTCTGAGTCACCATTATACTTCTTTCCACTAACTGTTTTTGACCTCTTATTAGTTTCTGGAGGCAACCGATCCTTCCCCAATAGGAACTCTGTGTTCCTGTAGAACTGATTGGCTTTTGGTGTTCGTTTCTCTTTCTCAGAAAATTCCCCAAGCCTGTGGTTGGTTTCCATCACTGCAACACTGAGTTGCCTATTATAAGACCTGGGTGGTTCAAAATTACGCTGAATAACAATATCGGAATTAACTCTGGACAACCCCATGGGTCTTCTCTCATGTTGTACTGCAGAACCTGTTTCTGGATTCGCTTTCAACAACAGCCTTCTCTGAACCAAAGCAGGTTGTGTATGTGGTTGACTGTGATCATAGTCAACATTATTCAGAGCCATAGAACCTTTAAAACTCCAACTAGTGCTGTCTTTATTGTTGCTAAGTTGACTACGACTCGAAGAAAGCTGAAGCTCCTTCGTTTCAAACTGTTCGATTATCAGCCTAATGCTTTGAAGATCATTCACAAGCTTCTGGTTAAGATCCTCAATCTCAGACTTTGATGATCTCTTACCTAAATTAAATCTAATCATTTCACCAAAACTAGCTACAGCAAGCGGTTCCACTAATCCTAGACAATCCACAGGGGCTTCAGCTTGAGTTGAATCTGGCATCATTTCTCCATTCAATTTATCTCGCTGAGCTGAAATCTGAGACAACTCAAGATCAGTGCCTTCCACGAGATTATTCTCACTCGATTTTACATCTACCAAACTAGAAGGCCTCATATCATCCTTCAAAGCATTACCTTTCGCTTCTCCACTCTGCTCTGAGCAACTGTCATTCTTCACAGAGAGAATATGCGTTTCATGCAGCTCTTGTTCTGGAAGCTTATTAACCGCATCCTCATTTATACCTGCGGTCTCTTGGCAAGTACTTTTCCCATTATATGCGCCTACCTCGTCCGTCACTGCAACATCTAACGAAGATTGTGCAAGATAGGAGCTGTCTAAAACATGCGCAGAAGTGGTCTCTAATGAGCAAGATACTACAGGAAAGGCAGTAGCAGAGGGCTCAAGAACGCCCGCAGTCCCAGAAACCAAGGAAAACTCAGTTTCTCGGCCAGACGGAATTACGGGGGCAAGGTTTTGAGCAACAGAGGTGGCGCAGGCGGCCTGATCGTTATCACTGCAAGATTTCTTGACTTTTTTTCCAGGTCTTCGAGTGTAAACTACATCATACCCATTCAATAGATGCCGTCGATTCGAAGTCAAATCGTTATCAGAATCCCCAAATGAAGCTGGTGCCATAAACGTACTCGCCCAAAATGAACCCTAAAACAACCCGTCCTCGGAAATCTAGGGTTTATAAAACCCTATACTTGGAAACAAAAACCCGAAACAATATAACCAATAATCACAACAAGACACCAGAAATACACAAACCTAACGTCAATCGAATCAGAAACACTAGATACATACAGATAACTACACAGATCCAGTACTTAAACTCCAGAAAAAAAACGGGATTGAAAATGGGAGGTTCCAAGATCGGGAAAAACTAACATGTAGAAGAAATTATGAAACTTATAATTTTTCTATTTTTTTTAACAAAGGGATGACAATTTTCTGGAAAATTAGGGTTCGTGGAAGAAGAAAAGAGGGGTACGCCCGATCTGTTCTTGGATCCGAACTCCACTCGTTCATCTCTCTAGAAAAAAATGAGTTTCTCTCTCTAAACTTCCCTCTCAGTCTCAGCTGTGCTGTTGCTTTTAACTCCACGCGCATAAACATAAAGATGCTGCGATGTACTGCCACGTCAGTAGCGAGTGATGCGCGTAGCCATACCGCTGACATAAAAAAATAACACATTTTTTATTGGCCCGTGATTCTCACTGCCGGTATTCGGAAGTAAATGAAGGACACGTGTTCAAATAAATTAAAGGTGCTTTATAAATACAATCTGCTCAAGGATTTTTCGTTCTAACATAACGTTTTTTAAATAGGTATTAAAAAATTAGGTGTTATTTGATATATTGTGGTGAGTTGTCCTAAGATCAATGCATAAATTTGTATAGATGTTTAGTAAATTGTAGTTAATATCCTTATATATATATTATCAAAAACAATGTTTTATTCCGTCCGATATCAAGTTTTTGGGTCGTGTTTTGGATTTTTAATTTTTAAATTTTATTTAAAAAAATTAGGTACCGATCAGAATGGAATTTCTGAGTGATATGAAAACATTGTTAATGAATAATAGTAAATTAGTTATTTCATCGGGTGTCACAACAATAGATTTTAACAGCGACGATAAAATCATGATATTAGCATTGACTTCGTCATTTCATACTTATTATTTCACATTCAACTTTGTTTGTTTTTTTCTCAACTTACCATATACATTTAATTGAGTTTCGTTATCGAATTATAGAGAATCTTAAATATGTGATATATGTCATATGTTGAGTAATCATATTTGAAAACTCACATCTTCAATGAAATGTACGATACAACTTAATAACATATCTCAATTCAAAATACAATAAACATTAAAATGTAGGAATAGAGGTTGAAAAATAACTCAATAAACTGATATCCAGAATCAGATCTATTTAAAAAAACTCCATTATTGAAAAAACTCCGATTACCAATATATATTCATTATTAAATATACACAAAAAAATACATATAATAAGAGAACATATGAATAGATACTATGTTAGTGTGTTGAAACAAATTATATTAACACTTATTTTATAGGTTAAGGGGAAAGATAAAACTCTTCAAATCACAACTTGGCTACCATCAGCTCATTGTTGGTATAATTAGTGAAGACCACATGTTATTAAACAAGAATTACTTTTGTAATTCTAACACTGATTGGTCCTTGATTAGATATTTATAATTATATCATTAGTTAAATATACTTAAATAACTAATTTTCATGTATATTAATCTATTATTTAGTAATATATATATATTAAATCACATTAAAAATTTATGATGTTTAATTAAATAAATTGATCCAATTAATAACATTGTGTGAAATCCATATATAATTTATTTTAATTTTCTTTTTAGCATCCTTTTATATTAAAATATAAAACAAATTCATATTTAATTTTGAAAATATATTTTTGGTTCTTCTATTAGTTATAATATCATCTCAAATTATATAAAATGTATATAATATCAAATTTCATTTTTGTTTTCTGATAAACTAGAACTAGTCTTTTTTTAGTTTTCCCATTTGTTTTCTATTATTTTACTAATTTTAGAAAACAATCTTATTTTTTAAAATTAATTTAAATGAAACAACAATGAACTACCATATTTAAATAATTGATTTTGAATAAAAACATCCCATCAAATGTCAATCATTACTATTTGAACAAAGCATTTAAAATTATTGATATTTTTACACTGCAGGGTTTTGAGCCATTGTCAAAATTTTCCCGTTCATTTCTTGCATTAAATGGCTGAATTAACCTTCTAATGAGAAATTACTGCGAGTTTAATTAAATATAAATAATTGGTTATAAATTTAGAGAAACCCACGAATTCTATTGCTCTACAGACAACGTGTTCTTAAGCGGACCAAGAGAACCCACGCTATGGCTACTTCCATTCGACTGAATTTCAGTTTTCGATTCCAGTAACTCTCAGAAGCTTTCCGCAGGAACAGCGATTGGAAATCTTGCTGGAGATTTTATGCTTAATCGGAGGTATCTGTTTCCTTCTCGGATTTGGTTACGTATGTAATTTGGATCATCAAACATGCGGTGGCAGACGCGGCGGATCGTCCATGCGGTCCAAATCACTTCGAGGCCGAATTTTAATTTTAACGAGCTCCGGAGGAGTGTAGCTACGAGCTGCAGAGCAGTGATTCTGCCGCGGTTTGGTGGCCCAGAGATGCTACAAATCCGTGACAATGTGGATATTCCCAATCTCAAACCTAATGAGGTCCTCGTTCGCGCACGGGCTGTATCAGTCAATCCGCTGGATTGCAGAGTCAGTTTTATTTTATGGCGTTATACAAACAGTTAGCTGCGCTTGTTTTTCAAGTTTCTATGAATCTGCTGTTTTGAAATTGAAATGCCGTCAGAAAATTGCCAATTTTTATTTCTGTGTGTGTCTTTATTTGTGTTTTCTGATACAAATTGTGATATTATAAAACCGTCTTAAATCTTGTATACATAGAGTTCTCTATTTGTTCCTTCAGATGCGAGCAGGCTATGGTCGCTCATTATTTGAACCACTTCTTCCTGTGATCCTTGGACGTGATGTTAGTGGTGAAGTTGCAGCTGTTGGGGATGCTGTCCGTTCACTTCAAGTTGGCCAGGAAGTGTTTGGTGCTTTGCACCCTACAGCTGTGAGGGGTACGTACACAGACCATGCAATTCTTGCAGAGGACCAACTTGCCCCAAAACCCGAATCAATTTCACATGTGGTAGGTGTGTAGCACTTTCATTTGCATAAAAAATTCAGTTTTCAAGAGTTTTTCCACTTATTTTCATTGGAATTTAATCGCAGTTCCAAAATGCTTAATTAGTTGCTTTAAAGTTCTTATAACAAATTTTTCAGGACATATTTTTATTTGCTATCCATTCAGTGTTATTGCTAATATTTTTATCTACAAGCTATGGTGATTCCCAGCTATTTCTTTGTAATATAAATATCCATTTACATGTGTATTAATTATAATTATTTCAATTGTATAGGAAGCTAGTGCTATCCCTTTTGCTGCTTTGACTGCTTGGCGTGCTTTGCAATATGCTGCAAGGATAAAAAAGGGGTACTGTTTTTATGCTTATAGTATACATATGGATTATTTATCAATGGTGATTTTGATATCTTTCAAGGATAAGGGTAAAGACTAGCTAGTATTGTGCCAAAGATAAATTAGGGAAGAGTAAAAACCATGATTGGTTGAAATTTGAATAATACTCTTTATACTTTTTACAAGTTTCTACTATTTTTTCCTTAAGTTTCCTTGCTCCAATTGACAACTGTGGTATTAATAGCTCAAGTGATTCATTTTCCTTAGAGTATAAAGGCTGTTTTTTAACCTTTATCTGAACGAAACGGTTTGCCTTTGGAAATTTTATCGATAAATTATGGTATTTTTTTTAACGGAGATAACTTAAATTATGGTAAATAGTCTATGGTTTGATGCAATTTTCATCTGGCTATAATGTGGAATGCATATCTTCAAAGGCCATCAAAGTTCACTGATTTCTTGAAGTAGTAATTAATTTTATTGTATCATATGTGGTGCTGCAGTGATTAGTAATTGAAATAGCTGCCTTTGAAATCATGTTATTAAAAACATGGGCACAATCATATATGAATCATTCCCGGATTTTTTCTGTTCCACTATAACAGACAAAGAATACTAGTTGTTGGTGGGGGAGGTGCTGTTGGCTTTTCTGCAGTTCAGTTAGCGGTTGCTGTTGGATGCCATGTTTCTTCTACATGTGCTCCTGAAAGTATCGAACGCATCTTAAATGCTGGAGCTGAAGAGGCTGTAGACTTTACAGTTGAGGTAGTGATATAATTATTTACTATGTTCAATGTGTGTATTTGAAAAGCTGTAGCATAAAGTATATGTTCCATATTGATTGGTATTTAACGCACTTCGAGTGCTTCAGGACTATGAATCGTCTATAAGAGGGTACTTTGATGCTGTACTAGATACCATCGGTATGCCGGAGACAGAAAAGATGGGTGTCAATATTTTGAAGAGAGGAGGATGCTACATGACATTGCAGGTATAACATGTTTATAAGCTATAATTTTTAGCCAATTTCAGTCACATTCATCACTGAATATAGCGCGTAATATTGTTGGATTCTTTTTGTCAGGGAGAAGCCGCATCATTTACCGATAGGTATGGAATTGCAGCTGGACTTGCTACAGCTGCAGCAGTTTTGTTAAAGAAGCAAATTCAGTATCGTTTTTCTCATGGAATAGGTTCGTTTATTATGCTCCGCAATTTCCTGTTCACCTTTTATTAGAAAATGGATGATTTGTATCTTCTAGTTTGGTTTGTTTACGATATGATTTTTTTTGAACTGTAATGTTATTTCATATATAAGTTACCTTATGAATTCATAAAGCATTCTAAAGGTACAAAACCGAAAAAAACGCATGATTGTATGATATTTATACAATTGCGTTTTCTACGGCCTCAAACGGGGCCCTAAGCCTTTCATCTATCTTAATTCTATGGAGTTTTCCTCATTTCTTTATCCAGTGATACGCCAATGTTTGTATCTCTGTCACCACTTGATGTATTAGGATCTTGTGTTCCTTGAAAATTTGTTGGTTACTTCTGTAACCATGCTCGTGTTTACTATATGATAGTACTGTGTTTTTATCAACTTGGAAATATTGTATTGCAGAGTATTTCTGGACATACATGAGGACTGATTCTGAAGGTTTAGAGGAGATTAGACGGTTATCAGAAGCCGGGAAGCTGATGATACCTATTGAAAAGTCATTTCCGATAGCAAATGTGATTGAAGCACATGAAGCCAAAGATAAAAGGCTCATTTCCGGTAAAGTTGTTCTAGAAGTCGATTAGACACGGCATTTACAGGTTCAGCACTACGTTTGATATATTTACGTATTGTGTACATTTGGTTCAGCAGCATGATAATAAGATTGAGAACCAAGTCACTTTGATGTCAATTGTAGAAAAGCATGTGGTTTAGGGGTTACTTTGATATCTTCCATTTCATATCTTTATTAACTCATAATAAGCTTGTGTTTGAGCTGCTCTTATCGTGATATTTCATCGGAGATATAAGCTTGATTCTTGTTTGTCCATCAACGGCTGAGATTTAGTCTCATAGAACAGATGAAATGCCATTCTATTTGTTACTTGAAAGTTAAATTAAAAGATTTAAACCAAAGTGTCATCTCGCCCAAAATATTCGGAATTTCCCATGAGATCGATATATTTCAAAAATAACGCTCGATGCGGATTTTGTTTAAATTATTTATGTATATATAATTATGAATGGTGTTTGTCATTGGTTTCGGATATTAAAATGGTGTAAAGATTGTATTTTTAAATTTTGTATATTACATGCAAAACATATGAAATTGATATAATGTATGTTATTAATCTCAAAATTTTTAAAAATAATAAATATCTTTTACTCTATAGGAATAATTGCCTAATTGGTTTCTAAATAAAAAATATTTATATTTGACCATAAACATTAAAAGAATACTATTTAATGAGTACGAGGACCATGGCAAACAGTTTTCAAAGTTTGGATGACTATGTAATTTTTAAACTTTGGAGACATCGTCTTTACATTATTTCAAATATCGAACCTTATAATTTTCTTATATAGATAAGTAATTTTTTTCGTCTATTTTATGATTTCACTACTCTTTATGAAATAAAATTTTGAATTTAATGTTTCCTAAATATTGAACACGCAACTTATTATAAGATACATGCTAAATCGGTTAACATCTTATTATATAAAATAATCGTTTTTACATTATACAAAAGAATAATTTAACATTAAGAAACAATATTGTGTTGGGTATAAAACAAAAGAATTAATAAACATTGAAAGCGGTACAAATTATAATTTTATTATAGATTATTTCAAAATTCTCATTGTAATATTTTGTTGTACAATCTTACAGTACTTCATTATATGTATATGGTCTTTTTTTCTTAGTACTTCATTATAGTACTTCATTTTGTATGGGCTTTTAGTTTAATATTTCTGATGAGGAATCCGGGGCTCTGTATCTTGAACTGGTGGAAGCCCAGGGTATATGGGATTGACCCACATAATAAGAAACGAACCTATATGGATCAGGATCATAACTTAGTGGTAATCTACTTTATCTAAGGCTAATTGGCCCGATGGGCCGTTCAACTATCAGGACCGAGGGAAGATGACAGGGACCGATCCTCCGAAAGTTATGCAATCGGTCCATGAGCGGTTAGTTTGTTATGAGAGGGCAGAATATCGGTTACGAGCGTGTAGCTGTGCATCGATTATTTCGTTTGAGCGGTTAGATGTTGGTTTTAGCTCCCCATCTATAAAATAGATGTGAATCAACAAGCTATTGAGTATCTTTTGATCGCATACATGTTTATGCTAGCTGTATTGCTCTTTTCATATATTGTTGTTCTTTGTAATCATTTTCTAAGCCGTGCAGATTTACAATTACGTTATTTTTGTAATAGATTGACTAAGAGTATTCTTGCTCTTAGCACTGTGATTTTTTCCTCTTTCTTAAGGGCTTTTACACGTAAAATTGCATTGTTTTTGTTTCGATTGATTTATTAATCGTCCTCCCAAATTATATAAATCATAAAACAGACATTGGATAATGTTGGATATAGAGATGTTTACTCAATGGACGTGGTTATTGGCAAGAACTTATTGAATCCATCATTTGGATTCATAATAAATTAAAAGTTGCTCTGCTACTCAGCCGGCAACCTTGAGCATTCTACAAGGGCACGCTAATGTCTTAGCTTTAGCTTCAATCGTACAATATTGTATTAGTTTCAAACGGCCGAATGACATTTAAGGTTTCCAAAGTTTGTATGATTTAGCAAATTTAGTCTCTAAACTTTCTTCATTTTGATAAATTTAATCCTCAAAGTTTTGTGGAAACAAAACAAATCCAAAAACTTTGTATTTTTTGCATAATTAGTCATCATATTTTGTAACTTTTGGCAAATTTAGTTTTCAAAGTTTCATATATGTGGCGAAATTGATTCTCAAATTTTGGGGACTAATTTTGCTATATGGGGACCAAATTTGTCAAAAATATCAAAATATGAGAACTATAAATATTAAATAAAAATTTGTGGATCAAATTTGTCAAAATTACTAAACTGTTGGGACCAAACTAGCCATTTTCTCGCTTCTTTCAAACATATAGTGATCCAACTTGACATAACATGTTTTGTCTTAATATACATATATATATATATATATATATATAAATAATCGTGATTTACAAAAAAATAATATTTAAAAATAAAAGAAATGGTTAATATTGTGGTCCACAAGAAAAGTAGTCGCTAGTTGTGTAATGGAATGGGGACACAACCCACGTTGCCACAAGTATTGGAAACACATAAATTAAAGTTTATTGTCCACAACCATCATTTTTATTCATAAATAAAAGTATGAGTGGTGTTTTTAGTCGTTCGCGATCTTTAAAATAGTCTATAGGTAATGCTCCCAATATTTTTAAATTGCATGCAAAACTCATGAAGTTGATATAATGTGTATTGCTCATTCTCCAATTTTCTAAAGTTGTAAGCATAATGTCTTCAAAATTTAAGAATTATTAAGTTGACTCACGAAGTTCTAAAATTATTTATATTTGATTATAATACTCGTTAATATTTTAAATACATTCATAATTTGTATTTAACATTTTAATCTTTAAAAATATATTGATTATATCTTCAAATAAAAAATTTAAAAATAACACATAAATTATCAAAACTACTCACAAAAAAGAACAAAAACCACTACTATTCATTCGAAAATTATTCTTGAACGATTTTGAAACTTTTGATGCTAAATACATAATTTCTAAACTTTAAAAAAATCACATTTATATTATTTTAACACATTTGAATTGTCGTATTTTTCTCTAATAAGTATTTACAATTAAGTTATACTTGACAATATTGCCGTTGAATTTGGGAAAAAATGTTTTAAAATTGTATAATTATTGTAGCTAAGTTATACTCAAAATTCGATCCAAATAAGTGTATTGATCAATGTAAGACAAATATGGTGCTCATTATAACTTCATTGGTATATATATGCTTCATTAATCAAGTACATATGAATTAATAAAAATTTATTTTTACATTACAAAAATATTTAAAGTTGAGGGAAGTAAATAGAGAAACGCGTTTTTGGAAAAGCCATAAATCTTGAAAATAAAAGAAAAGAAAACGAAACATTGAGTTTGTTTGATATAGCTTTTTAATATTGCGGTGTGGTGAGATGTGGTGAGGTGCGGTGAGGTGTGGTGAGATATGATAATCGTGAATTTTTAAATATGTTTGGTAAAATTGTGATATTATGATCGCGATTTACGTAAAAATACTAATATACCCTTATATATATAAAATAATAAATATAATTATATTATAATTAATAGAATTAAGGGTAAATTAGTCTTTTCCAAAATCACGATGAGGCCACAGCTGGTTTTAACATATGTGATGATATCGTGATTTTTTAACGATTATCACATCGCAATTAAGCTTGTGTTTTGTGTAACATAAGAAAATCACGATCTAGACATCGCACCACACCTCACCGCAGTTTTAATTTGAGTACCAAACAAACTCATTATTTTCCTACTTGTCTAACTTAAGTTTTTTTGCATATCTAATAATTTAATTTAAAGTCTATGGTCTCGATTCAACTTGAATGCATAACTTTTTAGAATAATATATCATATACTTACTCTAGAACATTAAATGACTTTTTTATGACATTAAATACTGAATTAATATAATCTTAGGCTAATGTAATTGATTAAATTATAAGAAAGGCTGTTTTTAATTTTATAATAATAATAATGGGGATGCTGACGCAACACCAACCGGGCCTGCATGCTATTAAATCCGAGAAAGGATATCCGTCGATATCATTTGTATATATTATATGATATATTTGATAAGATATATTCAATTTTTTTGGTTCTACCATTAAAATAGTGTTACGATGTGCTGAGATTTTTAAATTATTATTTTTTAACGCATACAAAATAAAAACAAAATTGTAGTACGTTCATTTCTAATAAAATCATGATGACTTCAGCATTGTTGTTAAAATTTACTGTGATATTATCGCGATTTAAGAAATAACTAATTTACGCATACTTTTAATAATTATAATATGATTATATATATAAAGATATACTAATATTTGTATATAAATTATTATTATAATTCACGATATCTCAATTTTAAAAAATTGAATCAAACAAAATCAATATTAATATATCGGTGATTTATCAAAATATTGATGTAACGATCATGATTGATATTTACCGGTATAACTGATATATTGATGTAAGTGATTATTGTGTAAGATTTGATTTAAATAAATGTTAAATTGAATGAAATTGCAATTTTATAGAATTTATAGTTACAATGCAAATACATCCTTTTAATATATGATAAATTTAAGTCATTCACATTTATTATAAATGTTATAAAAAAATCTTTAATTGGTAATCTAATTTATACCATGCTTATTTTAATCATTAACATTTATTATTCATGTTTTAGTGTATAAAGTAATTGAAATACACTATTTTTTAGAGAATTCTAAAATAACCATAAGATATGATAAACTATAATTCAAGTAACACCATATTTTTATATAAATCACTATTATTATATAATTTAACAAACACTTAAAATTAACGATTATTGTATATCTCATTTACGAGCATTTGTTTTAAATTCCAGTATAGAAGTCTGATATACTGGAAATTTCGACGTATAGGTTCTGGTTGATATTTTGACAAAATATATGCCGGTACGGGTTTTAAGCAGGTTGAATAGAATATAACTTGTTGAGTTTAGGAAAAAATAGATACGAAGCTTTTAGAATTTTTGTTATTTTTTTTCGAATTACGAACACTATAAATTGAGAATTGATAAAAAATTGTAAATTTGTTCTAGGTTAATAATTTTTTTTATTATATTATTTTGGTATATATCCGATATATCGATATCATGAGATTGTCCGGTATACCGGTTTTAAAACATTGCTTACAAGTAGAGATGTTCATTCGGTAAATAACGAACCGAATTCCAATTATCGAATGTAGAATATGTCAAAAAATTAGCTATTGAATATCGAACCAAATTTTATCGGTTCGGTAATAACCGAATTTTCCAAAATTCAATCAAATTAAATAAAAAATTAATCATTATAATATATTAAATTATATAATTAAATACAAAAATATTACTTTTAAAGTATGTTGCATGGGTGCTTTAAATTTTTTATTTAAACGCACCGGGTGCGTGTCGGGTGCATGGGTGCGGGGATTCACGTACGCACCCACATATTTAATAAAAAAATTAAAAACAAATTAGAATTATAAACTTATAAATGTATGAGGTTGCATATAAGAAACCTTGTGGATGAGGAAAAAAAATTCCAAAAGTGAATGGAAGGCGGTGAAACAAGAATCTAACAAAGGTGAATTAAGAATTACGTACTTGATTCGTTAATTGTTTTAAAGGTCATAACTTTTTACAGGTTTGTGTATTTTGTTTTTTTATCATGAGTGGAAGTGAATATATTCCTACTTCAGAGCCAAATACGATAGATATAAAATTTCCATTGAGAGCCTTTGTTACCATAGAAAGAAGATCCGATGATAAAGAAGGTAACATGGGTTACTTGATTAACATTTTTTAGTGTTGTTATCTTTATATTCAATTTATAATGATTAACAATTCATAAGAGGGTAATAGAGAGTTATTTTATTTTGTTTGAAAATTTTAAATATTTATATTGATTATTTATTATTTTGAATTTGATGCATCATAAATCGGATACTTCTAAAATCACCGTACCCCGCACCCTGCACCTCGCACCCGTATCCCCTCACCTATGCAACATAGCTTTTAAATTAAACAAAATGTTAAATTCGGTATTCGATAAATTATCGAATATCAAATTTTTACCGATCTGAATCCGAACATCGAAATAACCAAAATTTAAAAAACAAATACCGAACCGATTTTATAATTGGGTATCAGTTCAGTAAAAAAAAATTAATATACGATTCGGTATTCGGTTTCTATCGAATTGAACACCCCTACTTACAAGTCCTAGTGAATCTCACAACACAAAATGACTTAAAAGATAGTCATTAGAATGACAAAGAGACACATTATTGGTTTATTTATTAAAATTTATAAAATATATATTTATTTTACAATTACTCGACTTGCTCTGTTGCTTTTGGTTTTCCAAGGTCAACAGAGGTTGTTATATCTCCAGTCAAGACTGACCTCCGCCGTTACATTGACATGATGACATGGCTTACGGAAACTTACGATGTGGCTACCGGCCAAGAACGCCGTCACGCGCTCCGAAACAATCACTTCCTCCATCTTCAGCTCACTCAACCTCCGCGCGTATTCCGGCGCGTGCACCACGTCCCAAAATACACCCACGCCGCCGGGCTTCAGTACCCGAACCGCCTCGTTAAGTACCCTCGTCCTCTCCGCCGCCGCCGCCGCCGTCTTCTCCCCAAATTCCTTACCTACACGGTGAACAAACACCGCCGACACCACAACGTCGAAGTATCCGTCGCTAAACGGCAACGTCCTTGGATCACCAGGGCTGCAAGGAAATCAGAATTCAGACGCGAGAGATTCCAAGTGAGAATTCCGTTTCTTGAATTGTTAACGCCGGCTACTTACCGGCAAGTGACGTATTCATGAACACCTTCAAGGCTAGCGGTTTCTAAGGTTCGGGTCGTGTTAGGGCAATGGAATTGGTTTCGGATGGGACTAAGGCCTACAACTCGGCCGGAGGATCCGGTCTTCTTAAGCTGCAACGCAACCGCATTTAGAAGAATGCCGCGTCCGCAGCCGAGGTCCAGAGCGTGCTTAACGGCGGACCAGTCGGGAATAGAAGAAACTATACGTTGAGACATTTCCCAGTGTAGAGCAACTGCGGAGTAAAAAAAGTTACCAGCCGCGAAGAAGAGACAGAGGGCGGTGAGCGCGGTCACGGAGCCGGTGAAACCAGCGGCAAAACGGGCGGCAGTTGTTCCCTGAAGAAACCTCTGGGAGAAGAAGCAAATGGGTTCGAAGTAGAGTAGGAAAAGAAGTGAAAGCAGAGAGAACCCAACGCCATTAACAAAGAGAAAGAGTGGAGTTTGCCAGTCATCGAGTCCATAGATCGCGTAAATCTGCCCCCAATCACGGCTAGTTTTCCCCATTTACTACCGGATCTCCGGCGAACCGAAACTCTGATTTCGAATCCGATTATTTTAAACTCTGCGAATTCCATAAACAGATCAGAGTGAGCATTAAAATCCCACATAATCTGAGCTGACAAAACATAAAATTGGGACCAAAACCCAAATAAACAGATTTATTACAGTTGCCCACGATCTGCAAACACCCGTGAACAAAAAACAAAACCCATGAAAATTAACAAGAAACTTAAATAAAAACATAATCCAATACAATCAGATGAAGAAACGACACATTTCAATGTAAAAAAGAAGAAATCTGGGAGTGATTTTTATACTGAGAAAAAAACAACGAATCTGATCCTGGATTTTGAGATTTTCTCCTGGCTAGTAATACAAGATTTGTGGATGTGGAAGAAGAGACTTTTAGGCATTAGGATTCCGCTGCTCCGCTAAGGATTTTCACTCTAAACCAAAAGCCACTATCATCTTCATATCCAGGTGGTATTTAAGTCTAATATAACCGCCCCTGTTCTTTCATACCTTACAAAGCATGTGGTATTTACAAAGCTTGTTTTATTATATCATTAATTAACAATTTAATCTATAATATTGAAATGATACTCAATTTTTTAAAAAATATACAAAATTTAAATAATAAAATATATTCTTAATCTAATGTTATATAATTTAAATTATATGAATTAGTGAAAATTACCCTGGTTTACATGTAATAATAATTGTACCCAATTTTAACTAATTATACAATAATTGCACTGGGTTTCTTAAATAATATTAGTCCATTAATTGGGAACTTGCAATTTGGGTACAATTACAAAGTCTGTTTGAATAGTACAAAACAGGTGTAATAAAATAATAAAATAATTAATATATGGTTTAATGCCGTAATTGCCGGTCAGTAGTAGGCTAATTTATTATTAAGACACTCCACAATATATAATTATTAGACATTAGCCACGTGAGTTTTGTTACAGCTTTGGGTAGTTTGACTGGAAAGAAGAAAAAAGAGTGTTCCGGACCTTCATTTTTATTAAAAAAATCATTTAAAAATAATTATAAAATATAAATATTTATAATATATTTATATAATGATTTTATCGATAATATTATGATTCTAATATTTTTTATGTGTAAAAAAATAAAATTTAAAAATTATAAGTGTCCGGATATTGTCGTAGGGATGAGAGAAAATTTATTTATAAAATTAAAAAAATGATGATATGTACAGAGAGAAAAACGATGTCATGAAAAAATGAAGTTTTTGAATGGTTGATGATAGCTTTACTGGTTAGTCATTCAGTCATTTCTTTAACTTATTTTATTCTATTTTTTGTTTCTAATTTATTTTGCCACTGACAATATTCTTTTTACAAATATATCATTGATGTGATCTTTGATTTGATATATTAAGTTTTTAAAATAATATTATTAACTCATATTTATATTTCAAAAAGTAAATTATATATGTAGTAATTTACTAAAATTAGTCAATTATTAACAACACCTCAAAACGGTATCCTATTAAATTAAAATTTATTAATGTATTTTGTTACAGACAAAATTTAAAATATTATATTGTTAAAAAATTAAAGTATGTGTTGTGGTTCCTTTTTAGGGGTATCAACAGTCACCGGATTCTGAAAATCGGTTTTATTTGTGTTTGTGGAGACAACTTGAAATAAGAAAATTGAAAGAATGCAGACGATTTTAGCGTGGAAAAACCCCTTAAGAATGAGGGAAAAACCACGTTGCCGAGAGGAGAACATCCACGGCAAATTCATTAATAAATCAATGAAATATACAAAGGGAATAAGAGCAGCGGAAATGAAATTACAATGGTTAGAGTTCCTCCCAATTGGCCTCCTTCTTTAGCTTATCTTTTAATTTATAGAGGGAGAAACACGTGTGGCCCACGTCCTGAAACCACCTCTGACAATGTGTTTCCACATACTGGAAAGTGTAGTTGAGCCTGAAGCATGGAATGCATGCTGATGGGCCCACATGCAGTCTGTCAGGGCTTATGTAGTCTGCTAGGACCTACGCAGTCTATTGAGACCGATCGGTTCCTAATCTTGGCCCTAAGCGAACTGCCGGGACCGATCGGTCTGCTTGGCCCTAAGCAGTCTGTCGGACCGATCGGTTTGCTAGCCCTAAGTGGCCCTAAACTGTTTGTCGGGACCGATCGCCCTATGATGTTTGTCTGAACCGATCACTCTATGCTGTTTTCATGGACCGATCGCCCTAAGCTGTATTCTGAGACCGATCGGTCTGTTTGATAATTTCAGCTGTCGAATTCTCGATTGGGTCTGACCACCTTCATTCTTGCTTAGGACTCCTCGTATGTACCGGGTTTAATGGTTCTCAACAAGAACGCATCCTTGATACCCGGTTTAAGGGTTGTCAACAGTATGCATACATATATTATAATTAATCAATAGTTAACAACACACATCAACGGGTATCATATTAAATTAACAATGTACTCTCATTTGAGCAACCTAGTGATTATATGTAATATTAACTTATTCAAAGTTCTGAAAAATAATAAAACGTTCATTTTTTAATAAACATTAATATTAATTTAAAAATAATTAAAATTTTAATATTAAAGCTTGTCATTGAGAATTTTATTAAACTACTACAGATATAATTTACTATTTGAAATATATATATTAATTAATAATATAATTATAAACAATAAATAATATCACGTAAAAACACAAACTTGGAGTGTGTAAAAATTATAAAGAATGATCGAAATTATTATGAAAGAACATGAAAGAACGATGAATATATTGCATATTTAAAAACTTTATGTCACCTTATAAATATAACCATATAATTATTTGATCAATTCTTTTAAATGTGTGGTTTTTGATATTCTTTTAATCTTATTCATTCACGATATCCCGTCGTAATTTCGATCGAATTCTATAAATTATATAATATAAGTTTTAACATTTACACAGTGAGCTATGGGCAAGCTATCTTCTTTTTAATCTTATTCATTCACGATATCCCGTCGTAATTTCGATCGAATTCTATAAATTATATAATATAAGTTTTAACATTTACACAGTGAGCTATGGGCAAGCTACATCCATTTTAGAACTTATTGAAGGTATATTATATTTTAAATTTGATTACTTTTTTAGTAGGTTATAAGGTCATTTTAATAGTAAACAAAATGATTTGTAGCATCTTATTGCCAAAATTGTACTAGTTAATTAAGATGTTTAAGATTTAAAAGTTTAATGAAAGTCTTACCCCGAAATTGTAATTACTAATCTCTCACTTGTACGATATTATCCGATTTAGATTATGATAAACTTCCTAATGATCAACCATTTTATCTCTAATTCAAGATGAACACGCTTAACTTCATGTTTTAACGAGATCTTTATCACTTTGAGTCTCATGTAAGTGATATACGAATCATTATACTTAACAAACAAACATATGAATATGCATCGTCTATAACTGATGTTGGGAGAGACATAGTGAATGAAATGTTGAAATATATCCCACGTCGGATGTGGAAATAGTAAAGTTCTAGCTTATGAAGAGAGTGATATCCTAGATAATTGATTTGATCCAAGTTTTTTCAATGTGATTCACTTCTCTTATAGACTTGATTACAAGGACACTCTTTCGGCCCATTGAATCCTAAATTTCAAGATGAAATGCTTCCCGTTTCAGGTTGAAACCGTTCCTAGTGAATTTCCGATTCTTCATCGAATCAATCGTCATACGAGCATGAGAGAAACTCAATGCAAAAGATTCAACAATACTCAATATTTTCACGTATCACCAAACTTATAGTTAATCCTCCTCCTCCTCCTCCTCCTCATCAGATGGAACCAATACATACAATTCATGATCAACATATAATTCAAGAACATCATTTCCAAAACTACGTTGTTCTTCAAGTATTTTCACAGCAGAATTAGTGACTAATTCATCACACTCTAATAAATGAATAGAAACAAGTGTATCAATGTCACCAACACTAAGTGGAATCTCACAGTCACCTAAATAATCAAGCTCCAATTTCTCAAGCTTAGGAAAATGTTCACTTTCTACACTACTAAACTTGATTCCATCAACAAACATCAAGTTAAGTACTTTCAAACTTTGAAATTGTCCTATAAAATGACACCATTCACTTACAATATAATCAACTCTGAGTTGAAGCATTTCAAGATTTGATAGATAACCAATTGCTGTCAATTGTTCTCCAGATATCTTCTTACAAGACATAACTAACTTCTTTAATGAACATGGGAATGTTATAATGTCCGTAAGAACTCCATCGGAAAGATCCATTTCGAGAAACTCAAGTTGCAGAAAGTTATATAGAAGATGCAAAGAGGGATACTCATCAGGGATGGTGCATGAGAATTTCAGCTTCTTTACATTTGGGATTCTCTCAAAAACCTTTTTTCCCAACTGTAAGCCGTCGGTATGCAACGTGTGTAGTGCTTCCAAAATGATAGAATCAGAACTTTTCTGTATTGGTTCAGGCAAAATAAAACCGTAGGCAACTAGAACTCTGAGTTGCTGCATTTCCCATATATCAGCTGGAAGAATCAAGCATTTATTCGAAGTAGTAGTACGCACATCAACATGAAGAACTTGTAGATTCCATAAATAGAGAACTGGTAAGGGAAACACAAATTCATGTCTTGTAAAGTTCAAATCTGTATTGGATAAAATCGCACGACGTGCTGTAGTGGAATACAAAAAATTTGCATGCTGGCCTGACTTGGAATAATTCACAAACTTTGATCTTCCAACAAGAGGATATGCTTTCTTACAAGTTTGGCAAACTTGGATTTGTAACATTGCTTTTGAAGGCAATACTTGTGAAATATCCATCATTTCAACCATGGTTAATAAACCACACATTAAGCAAGCGCGGTTGTACCAATAGGATGTTCTCGGGATTAAAAGAAAATTTTCTTTTTCTGATTCACTTAAGCACATCTCTCGTAAGAGATCATGAATGCCACATTCTTCACCATGAATACTTCCATGGTGAAGGGAAACCAAATTTCTTCCAATCAAATCTTTCATATACTCCTCTGCAACATCTTCTATACGTTTACCGTATATTGGTTTCACAAATCCTTCATCTATCCATCGTTCTAGCAAATCTTCCACATGGATACGTGGATCTTCAGAAAAACATCTGAAGTACAAGAAGCATGGTTTTAGATGAATAGGCAAGAAAATGTAACTTAGAGATAAGACCTTCATACAATGACCATCATCTTCATAACCAGCAAATTTATTCACATTTTGTGCAACATTCTCCCAATACTCTACAGTCATCTGAGATTTTGATAGTAGCCCACCAATTGTGACTAAAGATATTGGGAGTCCTCTGCAATTTTTCGCAATATTTCTACCGATTTTCTCCAACTCATCGGGGCATTCTTGTTGTCCTTTGAAGATTTTGTCACAAAGTAAATTCCAACTTAAACCTTCATCTAAAAGGTCCATAATACACTGTCTATGGGAGTTTAAGGAATCAGCAATATTTGACATTCTGGTGGTGACAATAATCCGACTTCCGTTCCCATTATCCGGTAGAAACTTCATCAAGTACTCCCAATCATCTATAGACCACATATCATCCAAGACAATCAAATACCTACGGCCATACAAGTTCTTGTATAACTTAAGCCCAAGATCACGGTTTTCTTCATTTGTTTCCTCTTCTAGAAGGCTTGTAAGAATGTGTCTATGTGTATATTTAGATACGGTGCACCACTTACGCCTATCAAATCTTAGCTTGACCTTTGAATTCTCAAAAACTTGTCGAACCAATGTGGTTTTTCCAACACCACCCATTCCTACAATGGGAATGACTTGAAGGCTCTTTTCATGACTAGTGAGCTTGGTAATTATCCAGTTCACCTTTTCCTCTAATCCCACAATGGTGGTTTCTTCACTCGAATTTTCATTGGTGAAGACGGTTTCAGTAGAATCTGTAAGAGATATATCTAAGACAAGTTCACCTTTCATGTCAACTATCATCAATTCAAGTTTTTTAATGGCCCCGTTTAAAGCTAGGGCAAAAGATGAAAGCCCATCATTTTTTTCACAAATTTGGTCCACAACCTCTGCATCTATTCGGAGTTCAGTTTCAACGATAACAACCTTCATTTCTAAAGTTAATTTCTCCAATTTTGAACTCAGTGGTTGAGGAAGAGCTTCAAGAAGTTGAAGTGAAATCTGTACCTTGTTTTGAAGTTCCAGAACCTGTTGTTTGTTGAAAACGATGCTTCGCTTGTCATGGAGATGTTGGATTTGACTAAGAGCTTGCGCCAAGTTAAGTAGAGAAGCATAAGCTGCTACAGCCATAGATCAGAAATATAATACGAATCCGGAAAGATGCATCCAAATCCACCTACTCAATCATCAACCCTAACCATCCGTCACGATCTTAGATCGTAGATGGGAGGAAGAAGAAGAACGTTGGGAGGCAGCAAAGATGAGGAGGCAGAGAGAAGTAAGACCGTGAGAAAGACAAAGAGAGACAAATAATGAGATAATTGGATATGTAAAAATCAATATTACCAGTATTTTCTATTTTTACAAATATTTACGAATCGGATTCTCTCGAATTCGCGATTTTCTCCCGATTTTTGAATCGGATTTTTTTAGAAGATAAAATTGAAAAAAATCAAAAAACAAATAAGAAATATAATTATTATCGATTTTTAATTATTTTATTAATTTTAAATTTTAATCAATTTTTAGTTTTTTATTTTGATGATAAATTATTTATTATATCTTATATTTTTAATTTGAAAATGATTAAAATATATTTTATCAATAATTCTGATTATTTTTACTTATAAAAAATTATAAATTATATAACTAAAATAATTATTATAAATATAAAATTAACGAATCTTTAGCGAATCTTCCTAGATTCTCTAAAAAATTGCGCACTACGAATCATAAATCGTGTCGTGTCACGTATCGTGGTAACATTGGTAAAAAGTAACATATTCAAATTTGATATCATAATTATATATTTAGTTTTAAATGTTAAGATTACGACAAATTTTATTCTACAAATTTGCAACATTTGACAAAAGTGGCAAAATCGATCACCGAACTTTGATTTTTGACGAGAATTTCATTTATCAAATTGAAAACTCTTAGGATTAATTATGATATATATACTAAATTTTGATAACTTATTTGACCAAAATTTATAAAATATGAAAACTACTTCGTACTTTAGAGATCTTAATTTCATAATCATAAAATTTATGGAACAAAATTATAAAATTATGGATATTAAATTTACATATAATCTAATATACTAATGGATCATAACATTAAACATTACTCATTTCCCGAGTGATCTCGATATCATGTACTCAACACTTGTGGAGGGAGAATTTTACAAAATAACATATTATTAATTATTATTTGTTGAATAATCTATTTTTAAAAATTATTTCATAATTATCTATATCAAATGGTATCATTGGAATCTAATTACATAATTATGTTACAAAATATGTAAAGTTTGAGTATCAAATATAATAAATTGCTTTGTAAAATAAATTAAACACTATGAACAAAATAATCAATTTCAAAAACTTGAACATAAATATAATAATATAAAATACGTTAATGTAATTATCAATTAAACAAAATAAAAGGGGACCAACTCAATAATATGTAAAATTACATATAATTTGCGAGAAAATGTAATTTTTTTGGAAAATAAGAATTTATCTTGCATACTTATGGAATTTTTTTTTAAAACAATATACATAATATTAATAGTAAAAATTGTTACGTTAAAAAATAAATTGAAAATAGGGTTCAAAATTAAATTTGAAAAATAATCAATTTATAATGTATTTTTAGGATCTTAAAAAATCTAAATAGATCACAAGTGAAAAAAAACAAAATTAATTATTTTTTTAAAAATTATATAAATATTTTAAAATAAATAATATATACCGACCGATATACGAATAATATACCACGGTATACCTGAAACCGTTCGAATCTATATGTCCTCCTTGATTTATACTAGAGTTTATTCTAATTAACCCCTAATTATATATGGTATACAATATATTTCCATACAATGATTATGGTCTAACTAATTGTGCATAACAATTTTTTGTGCTGCAAATCACTGCATTGTTGTTCTATTTAATACAAATCAAATATCAATATAAATTGTGTAATTTGAATGCTAAAAACATATTTTGTAAAATTCCATTTTTATCATTATTAAATTATTGTTTAATTCAAAATTAATTAAAAATAATGATAAAAAATTATTTTATAAAATCACGATCGTTGTATCATTATTTAAAAAATAATTTTTTTAAATTACGATTATTTCATCATCTTACAATACAATATTTTATCTCAGAACACATTAGAACGTCTCATCTCACCACTATGTCTAAAAGAGTGTTCCAAAATCCAAATATACCCAAAACTCTATCAGACAATTACAAATACATTTTTAAATGAGAGACTTTTTAAATTGAGGGGCCTACTACAATGGCGAGGTTTTTGCCTTTGTAGCCACCGCGCGTTGCCAATTTCTCCGACGGCGTGAATGATATCCCGACGGATTCGGAGCCGAAAAGCTGGTTATTCACTTTCTTCCATCTCTCCTTTTCTGTACTCTCACACACGAACATATGTTCAAGTTTACATGAAATGGAAAAAGGACTCTTATTACGATTCCATTGATACAATCCATAAATCCCTTCATCTCAAGCCCTTAATTTCTCTCAAGAACTTCTTAATTTCCACTTCCACACACCCTGAAGACAATTACCCTGTTCCCATCTCAGATTTATCTAAAAGAGGCCCTAATTTCGGTCTAAACATCAAGGTTGCAAGGTTCTTAAGGAGCCACCCTTCATTTTTCGAGGAATTCAAAGGTCCCTTGTATGATTTACCTTGGTTTAGGCTTACCCAGAAAGCCATTGATCTTGATAGAGAGGAGAAGCTTGTTTATGAACAATCTAGAGATGATATTCTAGGAAGATTATTTAAACTCATATTGATGAGTTCTGGCCCTAGAAAGATGCTTCCTTTGAAGATAATCAAGGGATTACAGTGGCATTTAGGCCTTAACGATGAGCTTTTAACTAATCTTCCAGATTATATCAAAGGATATGGAAGTTTAAAGGTCGTAGATATGGAAAATGGCATCAAGGGTTTATCAGCAGAGGTTGAAGAAACTCAGATTTTGTCCATTTTGCAGAAAAATGCAAAAAAGAAAGGAGAGTTCTCAAGCAACTACAAAAATGGTGCAATTCCTTTTCCTTTATTTCCATCTAAAGGCTTGAGGCTAAAACATAAGATCAAAGACTGGTTAAATGAATTCCAAAGAGCTGCTTATGTATCTCCATATGATGATTTGAGTGCTTTGAATCATGATTCTGAAGTTTGTGAGAAACGTGTTGTGGGTTTACTTCATGAGCTTCTATGTTTATTTGTGGGACATTGTGTTGAAAGAAAGTATGTGATTTCTTTGAGGAAATACATGGGTTTGCCACAGAAGGTTCACAGAGCATTTGAAAGGCACCCTTATATTTTCTACATGTCAATGAAGAATAGAACGGTGACGGCTATTCTCAAAGAAGCTTATTGTTGCAGTGAAGTGGGTATAGATCCGCATCCGCTTGCTGCGGTGAGGAAAAAATACGTCGATCTGATGAAGGAATCTGGCAATATTTTGAGGATTAGAAGATCGAACAGTAGCAGGAAGGATTCCAGTCCCGTGGAAGATCATCAAATTTTAGATTTATAGCTTAGTTATTTAAAAAAAAACAGTATTTTTTCTTTGGTCGATTAGAGTAAATAATGTTATCATTTTATCACATCTTTTAAATATGTGATTTTTTTTGTTATAATTTTAATTAGATTTTATAATTCTAATATTATATTGGAGTCTTGAATTTGTTTAATATTAGTTAGATAAGTAAGATTGATTAGATATAAGGGTGAGAAATATCATTATATATTAAGTTGATTATGTTTTTTAATCACTTTGTCCACGTTCTTTCATTATAATTTTGGTTAAACTTTGGGAATCAATTTATCAATACATACAAATTTTGGGGATTTTAAATATTATTTGCTCATTTTTTTACAAAGAGTTAGATCCGAACCAACTCGTTCAAAACTCGTAAGGTATTATGTTTAAATACTGACTAAAATCGACACGTCAAAAATTTTCAGTATACTAGACTTAAGCTGCACGGACACTTGATATTTTTAAAACTTCGCGTTTTTTCATATGTCGGACACTTGTTCTCGTATCCAACCTATAATATCCGTGTTCATTATTATAATATATATTATATTTTTAAATTATTTTCATTTTATAATTTTATTCTTAATTGCTTTATTTTTTTACTAGATATTTAATTTAATCAATTATCATATGATTATTTCATATATATTTATAATATATATAACATACTATTAATCTTTCGTTATACATATTGATGTTTTCGTTCATATTTTATTAATTTTTTATTTTTAAATCATACGTGTTATCGACTTGTTCTAATGGACATTTTAGGGTGACCGTGTCCTCGTTCCCGTTTTTGACATTTTTAAAGGTTCACGTACTACGTATCCAAAACCCTAGTTCTAGACTAATATATCAAAAATTTAAAACATTGATTAATATCGATACAATAAAATTTTTCGATATACCTAAAATTTAGAAGAGTGCATTTTGCATCCAAGCATGATTTTGGAGAGAATAAAATTAAATGAAAAATTAAATGAATTTAATCCGATTGGAATGCGCTTCATTTTTTGTGCTTCCCCGAACCGTAAACTTTTAATGGAAAATGAGAAAACTCAACATCCGTGTATCAGACTACGTTTGGAATCACCACATCATGCGGCATTTTCCGTTATTTCAGTTCTGTGTCATGCTTCGAACAATTCTTGTTTTCTCTTGTATCTTCTCCATCATTTATTCCAGTTCCATGCCATCACCCAATTGGGAATTTTCTCTTTCTCGGTCGCAATTTTTTAGTATATTAGCCGCCGGTGGAACTGATAATGATGGAGAATTCCGATCATGTCGATCAGAAACTCTGCAAAAGAATGCGCCTATGGGAATTCCCTGATCAATATGTTGTAGAGCCGACCGACGGTTCCGCTGCTCCATTTCTATCTATTTCTCGTTCCAATGGATCCATCAAACTTATAGGTTATTATTCTTCTGATCCCCTCCCCGTTTTTTATTCATTTCTCTCGTTGATACCTTCTTCCTTCCTAATAAAGCAGACGACTTACCCCAAGTCACTTTGGTTTATGTTCCTCGAGTTTGGACTATCTTCGGCATAGTTGGCACCATTATGCTGATCAAAGGTATGGATTCACTGTGAACTATCTGGTTTAGTATTATAGCTATATCTTATAGCTGTAATTTATTTTTCCTATCAAAGCCATGAATTGATTATAGGCTAAGTGGTTTAATAATTGATATATCTGATAACTATGCTGTTTACCCATATGTATTTTTCCTGAAAAACTGAATCACCCACCATATTCTAGCTTGCCGTTTTGGCTTTTGGGGAACTAGGTACAAAATTTTGTGGGCTTCTATAGTTATTTAACTATGCAGATTTAGTTTATTTTTTATTTTTTTTCATTGACTCATGGTATGATTGGACTGTTTTGCAGGCTCATACTTATTTTTAATAATGGAACGTAAATTCATTGGATACCATTTCGGGTTTCCAATCTTCAAGATAATTTCCCTGAAGGTTTTGCCTTGCAATGACTCTGTAAACAGTGCACCAGAAGATCAAGTATTGTATTTTTTTAATTTGCCTATGAAGCTTTTATTACGGTTTATCCTCTTTAACGTATGCTTGTGCAGAGGAAGATGGAAACTGGGTTATCTCGCTTCCTGAATTTTGCAGAGAGGACTCCAGGCCTTTATTTTTCATATGATGCTAATATAACGTTAAGGTAAAAATTCTTCTTCTTAGAAGTGCTCATGAATATGTCATTTGATTATCACACCCCTGATCATTTATTTCATTAGACTAAAAGAACGACAAACCCAAGATTCTAGAGTTAAGTGTCTCTACAAAACGTGACATGATTATACACTTTACCACATGGTTAATTTAATTAAATGATCAATATGAAATCATAGATTTTGTGTTGCCTTTTATAAATACATGTTGCTCTACATAAAGTCTAAGAAACCGATTTCATGGTTTAATTTGGACAGTGTTCAACGGCTGCATGATTTGGGTGATGATACTAAGTTGCTCCCTCTATGGAGACAAGTATGTTACCTCTTTGTAGTTTCATATTTGGTTCATTGTCGAAATCTAGTATGTATTCATGGTGTTGCTCTATCATTATTGTGGATAAGTGTAACAAGACGTATTGCATCACCTTCGACATGATAATTTCTCAAGATTTGTGTAATTTTAGGTATATTTATGTAATTATTTTTTAAACTTTGGTAGGCAGATCCTCAATTTCTTTGGAACAATCATATGATGAAAGCACTCATAGCCAAAAAGGTATATTTATGTTTTTGTGAATAATATTGGTAATTTTACGTCTTCGACATTGAAGTTCTACTTAGAAAATTTCTTTTGATATATTCGTAGTTATGCAGGTTGATCCATACATACTTCCTGTAATGCAAGGGAATATCCTTTCAATGCGCCTAAAAAAGTTTCTTTGAAACATGATGAGCTCTTGCAGTAACATACATTATTTTTATGATAAACCTTAACTAATCATTAGGCTTTCAGAGTTTTCAATCTGCCATTGGTGATGTTTTTGTTGCAGTCACATTGATTGCTAGAAGATGCACTCGAAGGAATGGTATTTTTTCTTCTCTGCATTTTCCATATTGCTTCTCTCTTGCTTTTCTTCTTCTGTTCGCTCTATGACACTAGCCTCCTTGTTCATGATTTCAACACGTGATTTTCATATTTAGCTCTCAGTTGAGTCTAGTTGTCTTTTATTTACATGTATATCAAGATTCTCATTGTATCACGAGATAATACTACCTCCATGCATTCAAGCTCAAGTATGGTCTTCTAGGACTTGATTTCCTCTGCTAGTGCGTTACACTTTTTTTTGTTTTGATGTTCTAAAATATCAAGGGTGGATGTGCAGGTTATTTTTTATGAAATGCTTCAAGTGCTTTGGGAGACTACGTTAAAATCTTGTGTTTGAACTGTGTTTTGTACTTTGTGAATATCGATTCGCTGTTCCTATATTAATGAAAATTTCGTTAAAAAAATCAGAATATGGCTCGTCTCTTAGTAAGAAGATTATTAGAATTATTCCTCGGGTTTTCAAATAAAATTTTGCTTTTGATTTTTAGTTGATCTCCTCTGCATAATTTGTATGTTGTGATAGTTTGTATATTTTGATTTCTCTGCTATTTTCTGTTTGGAGTTTCCCTTTTATTTCATATCTTCACGTTGTATATAAGTACATTAGATATACTCACCTAGATGTAAGAGTTTAAAAGGATATTTGAGAGACTCCATAAATGATTACTGATTGTAAGTGGTACTCATTCTTCATTATTTCCATCCTGAAGTTAAATTGCGTTTTTACTTTATTTCTCGTATTTTTACTAGTATATGGTCCTTTTGTTGAATCACCATATACTAGAATAAGGAGTGTCTATATCTCTATCTTGTATTGTCTACCAGTCATTGTCATTCATTCCAAGATCTTTTGAAGGAACCAGAATGTGGCGAAGAGGAGCTGATTCTAATGGCTTTGTTGCAAACTTCGTTGAAACTGAACAGATCATACAACTGAATGGGTGTACTGCAACATTTGTTCAGGCAAGTTAAGAATAGAAATATTTAAACTCTTTTGATTTGAGTATATGATATCATATTCCCAGTCTAAATTTTGTGCGTGCGAAGTTCAAATCTACATTTACTGAGTGAAAATGTACTCATATGCTAAGTTCAATTTGTGTAATTAAAATGCAATGTTTTTTTATTTTAAAGTCTTATGAAAATTTAATTTTATATTTCAATAATTTTCTGTTAATTTTTATTTCTTTATATTCTCAAAATCCAATGTGAAATTGCACATGCACATCTTTTAATTGACAAGTTTTTTCTTTATTATTTGTAATATAAAATTTGTTCTTTAGGAATTTTGAGAGATATAGTTTTCTACATAATTATTTATTTCTATGAATTACTTTAGACTATGATTTAATGTCTAAATATTCAGCTCTTCTGATTTTAGTTTCATGTCATAGGTTCGTGGCTCTATACCATTACTTTGGGCCCAGACTGTTGATTTGACATACAGCCCAAAGTTTGAAATCATGAAATTGGAGGATTTAGTGAGTAACTCTATAATTACTCTAAAGTTGTTACATTAAATAGCATATTATATTTTTATGCTTCAGTTTCTTTCTTATTTTGCAGGTAGTTGAACGGCACTTTTTAGATCTCAGATTAAAGTATGGAAACATTTTGGTTGTTGATCTTGTCAAGAAGGTAGATTATTGTGTTCATTATTGACTTCCTGAAGCTTTAAAAATTGTTGCTTTTCTGTGAGCCATGTTTTATCCAGAAGAAAATGAATTAATCTTTTGTTGCTCCTCAATTTTCTGCTGGGATTCATACAAGCCATTTCAAAATACACGAGGACGTTTCTTGTGTTAGGACAGCATCGAGAAAAAAACGCTTCATTGAATATTGATGAAATGGATGAATGGCATGTTGCGCTTAGTAAATATCTATCGTCCTTTTTCAGATGATAGATATACAGATGTTATGAAATATGGGCTATAATTTTTCAATATCTTACCTGAATGACCTTGAGTTCGTTTCTACTTGAATAATCATATTTAGGGTTTTTTAATGTGAAGGTATTTTTGTCCTGCATCCAATACTCTCTTGATATTTAGCAATTTAAAGGGTGCATTCAGTTTTTTGTTTTTTCAATCATGTCATGCTGCCTACTTCTTGCAATATTCAATTTATTTTATGCTGGTTATGATTTTCGTCTTGTTTTGTACTTTCCCTTGAATAGCATGGACCTGAGGGAAGCTTATGTGAAAAATACCTTGGGGCATTACAACGTGTTGCTAACGATGATGTGAGGTAGATTCCCTTTTAAACTGTTTGTTTAACCAAAAACATATGTCAATGAGCTATGCTCTTTTACGTTTTTGGAGAGAGCTTACTTTAGTCAAAGTAAACTTGATTAGCCCGGGCTCTAGTAAAGAGCTGTGAAATGAGATTAAGCTCTAGTCATGTCCATTTTGCAGATATTTGCACTTTGATTTCCACAAAATTTGCGGGGGTACAGATTTTAGATGGCTTTCCATTCTTTTCCACCAAATTGAGGTCTTTCTTCACAAAAACAGGTATTATATGAAATGCATTCTTTTCTTATATTAGTCCGGTCAATTCAATGGTAAAAAGACAACAATCTTTACATGCCTGATTTGTCGAAACCCATACGAATGATGAAGGCAGGATAAAGGATTAAGAAGTGATCAATTAACTCATCTTCCTACTCCATCCCTTGTGGAGTTTGAGCTTTATAACTTTTGAATTATTTTTGAAAGCGTACATCCATCATCCTATTAATTTTTTATAGCTTTTTTCCAATCTATAGCTTTAAATTTTTCATTTATTTTTTATTTTCCTGTCTTGTTACTAGGTTCCTTTTGTTAAATGAGAAGGGGGAGAAAGTACAGCAGCAACAAGGAGTTGTGAGAACCAATTGCATTGACTGCTTGGACCGTACTAATGTTACTCAGGTGTGTTCATTCTCCTAGGAGATTTACAAATTTTCCATTCATAATTTTTCTCACGGAATATTTGTAATTCAGTTTTTTCTCATTTTTTAAAAATAAAATCAAGTTGCATCCCTCTCCACTTTTTACGGTGCCTTAACACTTATTCAATGATACTATTGTGAGAACAAACAAAAATGATTTTGCTATTGTTGATGCACATGTTACTGATGCCCAACGAAACGTAAAAGATTGCTGTTTATTATTTATGATACAACTGATCTCATTGTTTGGTAGTGACTCAAACGACAAACCTTACTCGTCACTACTTTTAAATCCATTTTATAGATGCTTCTTTTCGACCTTTTGCAGAGCATTTTTTTTGAACAGAAATCAAGTTTTATAAATACATGAATAACGAATCGTTATTCCCCCAAACCTTTTGCAGAGCATGATAGCTCATAAAATGTTAGAATCACAGCTTCGGAGACTTGGTGTTTTTAGTTCTCAAGAAACTCTCAGTAGGCATCCGGATTTTTATAGCAAACACAAAAGTTGTCAGTTCTCTCACTCTTTTTACTTAAATTTTTTTCATTCAAATTTTTAAAAGCTGAATGATGAATGCTTTTGAAGTTATTAACATGTTTATATCCATACTTGTGAATTGTGAAATCCTCTGCAGTGTGGGCCAATCATGGGGATGACATAAGCATTCAGTACAGTGGCACCCCAGCCTTGAATGGAGATTTTGTCCGGTAACTTTGTGTTTTTGTTCGTATATTAATATGATGCTTTATATTATATCATTTTTGTTATGACAAGGCATTCTTAGCATATTTAAAATTCACATTACTATTAACATCTAGATTATCCCTTGTGAATCTAGGCATCGAGATTAGATTTTTCCCACATAATTTGTTTGTAACTTGTTGCATGTATAAACATCGAGTGATTTAGTCTGGATAATTGGGATATTTTAGTTGAGCTGTACTTGCTGATAGATTCTTTAAATGCTTTAGAAGACAAGGGAAGGGGATTGATTATTGCTGTCCCCAATAAATTATACCCTTTCATAATGCTTGAAAATAGATGAAAATCATGTCATGGAGGATCTGGATATGACACCATGCATTTTTTTCCTTTTACTCCCGATCATTTTTCATCCCTTGATATCTTGTTTTGGCTCCTTTTATGGCGTAGTCTCGTAATTCTAAATGATACTGAAATAGCAGGGTCTGATTACAACCTCTTTTGTGGGTGCTATGCATTTCCATTTACTTTTCAAATGTTCAACCCCTAATCCTTATTTATGTATGGTATTACATTGCCAGTCATGGCCTGAGAACATTCCAAGGAATTCTAAATGATGGCCGGAGTGCTTTGATGCGGTACTACCTAAACAATTTCTGTGATGGCACAAAACAGGTCAGCTTGCTTTGTCTCCTTTCACAACTGCTCAACTAACCACTGTGCTCGTTAATCTATTATTATGATTGTGATGAAATTTATCTTCGTTTACAAGTTAGACCAATACGTCTACCAATAAAATTTAAGTATATGGAAGATAAGAAGATGTAATGTGATGCAATCCAAGAATAGGGCAATCCAGTTGTTTATCTTTTCTTAGTACTTAATGGACTATTTGCAAGTTATGAATTGTTAGGACAAGTCGTGTACACGGTTTTTACATTGCATTGCATTCTGCCAAATGCAGCTTCTAGATTTGATCTTGACTAATGGGTAATATAAACTGATGTATATTAGTTAATGCAGCCATTTGAGATTGAACTTGCATTAAAGGTCTAATTCTTCTCACTTTTCACCCTGAAGGATACAATTGATTTGCTACAAGGGTATTATATAACATCCTCTACCTCACATATGATGACACCCACAACAAAGGAAAGAGGCATTGAGGGCATCGTTGTGAGTCATTTACTATTTATCACCAAATATTTCATGCTTATCTTGTATGGGGTTTATTAGCATAAGAAAATGATGTGTGTTTGGTCCCGAACGTTTAGTGATTTTGACAAATTTGATCCCCAAACTTAACATCTGTAGTCTCCATATTTTAAATGTTTTGGCAAAAATAGTTCTCAAATTTTACAAATTTGATTCCCGTTTGGTATAACTAGTTCTCAAAATTTAAGGACTAACTTTGCCACACATATTAAACTTTGAGAACTAAATTTGTCAAATTTTACGAAGTATGTGCACTAGTTTTGCCAAAAACTCAAAGTTTGGGGATTAGTTTTGTAATTCAAAAACTTTAGGAACTAGATTTGTCAAAATTAAAAAATATTAGGACCAAATTTGTCGAATTATAGAAAACTTAAATGTCATCCTCCATTATGCACACATTAGTGTATGAATAAAGTTGGAAAATGATTTGAAGGTCCTATATTGATATAGATTATGATATCGGAAGTGACATTTGTTGATATGCAGTCAATTCGAATGGCGGTGTCATTGATCGTAGTAGGGTTTGTCCTCACAATCATATCACTAAGAAAAGGTGTATCTAAATCTCATTCTGAAAAATTACACTACATCCATAGAGATTAAATGTGCTTATCTTGCAGTGCTAAATGAATATGATGGTACAAACTTAGTGTTTTCGATCATGTGTGCGAGCATCAGCATTTTGACCGCATCATTTGTGAAAGCAAATGGTCGCCTTTTCTGTAATCGACCTCGTCTTCATCACCCAAGCTAACACTCATGCTCATGCTAATGCTACATCAACCATAATCTAAATTCTTGTGGTTTTTTTGGGTACATTTGAGAGTTGAAAGGCTGAAGCTAACTAGAAATAGTTCTATCTAGTTGTTCAAACGATTACTGTCTTTTTCATGCGTGTTAACGTCGAAGTTAACATTATTTGTCTTGGGTCCAGCCTTGTTCAGATCTAAGATTCTCAAGTTTAGAAGATGAAGAAAAATCGTGGGTAAATGTTAAGCTTTTGTTCTCTTTCCCATGGCTGTGTTTGAATATCATTTTAATTTAATAATTAATATATATAATTGAAATAGTCGTTTAGTCGCCATTATTTATCATATAAATTTGCGTTTTGAATTTCGAGTACGAAATTGTACAAAATTTCAATTGTTTTACTGAAAAATTATTTTTAGTATAAAATCAAAAATTTTCGTAAATCAATATTGGTTTTTAAAGGGTTAAACTTAATTTAATCAAAATTATTATAATTATTTGAGTTTAAGACATTTTGTACTAAAGTTGATAATAAACTTTGAATGACTTAATTTGGTTTAGTAAATTGGAAGAAAATAGTGTATTTGGTCTCTGACAAAATTTAGGGGTGAATATTCGGTACCAAACTAAACAAAATATTGAAATATCAATTTATCAGCAAAATCTAATATCAATTCTAATCCAATATTTTTTTGGTATCGAATTGAAATATCGAAATAATTTCGGTATTGATACCAAAATACCGAAATTATATCACATAAAAAATAATTATTAACATCTCATGTATGTCTTAAATCAATTACATAAAAAAATATCTTAAAAATACAATAATTGAGTTATGGATCACATTGTTGTATTTATATAACATAACAATCTTCAATTCTTCAAGTTTATACTTCAATATAAGTATAGAATGTTATAAAAGTTTTAAAATCAAATACGGAAATAATTATTATAAAATAAATGAGAAATAAATAGTTTATTTATATAAAATCTAAATTATCATTCTAAGACTTATATTGCTCTTATTGATCTTTATCAATACCATAAGAATGTAGTCCACAATGCCAATCTTTAGTGCATATAAATGATTTTACACTTTTCAAACTCAAAAACTTCCATAAGAATCAAGAAATTTATAAGAAATCTCATACTAATGACATCTCAATAGGTCAAGATATCAAAATTCGATATCAATAATTGAAGAACTCATGACTCAATTAAAATTTTAAAATATATAAATATTATATAAACTAATTTGGTAATTCAGTATATACCAAATTTTTATTCTATTTACCGAATACTAAACCAAATTCCATAATTTCATAAAAATAAATATCAAACCGAATTCCAAGTACCGAATACTAAATATCAAATACCGAAATAATAAAATTTCGGAATGGTATTCGGTATTCCAAAGTTTTTGCTCACCCTTAACAAAATTTGTTCTTAAAATTTGATGATCAAATTTGTTTATTAAAATTTAAGGATCAATTTTGTTTATCAAAATTTATGGAGGATGAGAATTAGTTTACAATTTATCAAATTATAAAATTTTGAGATATTAAATATCATCCCTCAAATCTGGAGGATTAAAATGAATTTTATTCCCATACTTACAATAATTCTTGTCGAAAAAAGTGATTAATGGACTCTAAAGTCCACTAAACCCTGACATTCTTCTTCCTTGATCACAATCGATACTTCTACCTATTCCAACCTATCAAGCTTTCCCACATCGATCTATAACCATTTAAGACGCCCTCCAACTCACAAGAATTCAATGTCGAAAAGGTTTGAATCTAGAATCGCAGCTTCTTCTTCGAAAATTGATGCTGCTACCGTTGATGGGTCAGGATTGAATGCAGTTGTCAGTAATTCTGAAGTTAGCAATTGCACCTATGATGGTGACAAAGAGGTGAAATTGAGCCTGGATGAGAGTGTAACAAGATTATTTGAGCTCAATTCGACTGCCGAAGAACCCCAGTTATCGGAAGAGTTGATCACCATTAACAGACAACTTCAAGATGACGAGGTAGTTTTTAACTTCGCTTTCTGTCTCGCCTGTTGTTCTTGTTACTTATATTCTATGAATTGTTATTATCTCTTGCGATGTGTTCGAGTGAGGGGAACCATAATTCGAACCAAATCCTACAATATTAACAGTTTACTATTATTGCCTTTTCTTTACAAAACCAATGTACAAAGCTTTCCGTTGCCAAATCAAATCTAAAGTGGCAAATGAATATTAATTTGTTTCTTGCGGAGTTACACTTATGAGCTTCTGTGTATGCCAAAAATCTACCGTTTGTTTAAATTTCTAACTAGATTCGTTAGCATTCTCTAAGCATGCGCTTAAATGTTTTTCGCTTTCTTTTAGTGAACAACACTAAAGCTTGAAATTTTTAAAAGGAAAAAAAGGTTCACTATGTATGTGTTTTGGAAGTGGAGAGAAATGAGAAAAGTGTCATGGCTATGATATTTCCTTATGTTCGAGATTAAGTTTATTACATTAAAATAAAGCTTGCGTACTCACTCTTACCCTCGCTTGCTTGCTTGCATCGCTAATTTTCTTCAGTTGCTAGCTCTGGAATCCATTTACAGAGAGAACATTTTCATTCTTGACGATCAAAATGGCTTGAAGTGTTTCAAGGTTGTCAAGAAATTCACCTTTAAGTTTTTATTTGGCTGAAAAATTTATTTTAAAATTTTACCGTGCAGATGCTTGTCTATGTGCTATTTCCTACTGGACTCCGCATCACCGCACAGCTTAAATCTAGTTCCACCATCCAAAAGGAAGATCACATCTCAGATTTGTCATACTCTTTTCCAGTCAGCTATCTTCCTCCTATTATACTGACATGCCTGTTACCTCCATCATACCCAAGTTTTTCTGCTCCTTACTTTACTATCTCTTGTCAATGGCTGGCTTCGTGTAAACTTTCTATATTGTCCGGCAAACTTGATTCAATATGGCAGGAACAAGCTGCGAACGAGATTTTATACAAGTGGGTTGAGTGGCTGCATGATGATTCCCTCTCATATCTTGGTTTTGTTGATAATATTGCTCTTGGTCCTTATGATGTCCTATTTGAGGCTGACAGGAGGGTGATTTCGGGTTGTGTTTCTCCTGAGTTTGATATTCCTTTGTTAAAGAGTTACAATGATGAGCGACAACATGCGGATTTTTGTGCAAGCATTCAAAAATGCTCTATCTGTTTTAGAAATATCCTAGGTAAGATATCCGCATTTTCATGAACCGGATACTTGAAATGTCAACTGTTTTTTAAGTTGCCTGGCAGCACCTTCTCTTGCAATCCATTAATTTCTTTTTTACTAGTTCTGCATTTAACTCCAAAGAGACAACACTTTGGATTTCACTTTCTTTGTGTTAATTTTGTATGCTGAGAAGCTGTGCTATCGTTAATTTTATTTTGCTCATTTCCTGGTACAGGGAGTTAGGGTGGCTATAGTATTAAGAACTTGAAAGCATTGCAAATAAATTTTAGAAATTTCGGATATCAGGAGTTGCTGCCTTACAATATAGTTGATTGGTCTGATTACAGTTATTTCCCATGCCTTTATGTATACTTTTAAGCTCTGTTTTTTTGTTAAACGATTTAATTATTAATGATTTTAAAATGTATGCATGCTGCGTTGCTGTCATCTGTTCATTTAAATATATGACCCCATCTCTAAAAACTTTAGTTTTAGCATTGGATGACAGTTTTTATCAGCATACACAGAATCTTTGATTTATATATCATTTTGCCTCGACACCTTATGGAACGAATGTGTATTATTTCAGGTTCAGAGTTCCTTAGACTACCTTGCCAACATTTCTTCTGTGAAGAATGCATGAAAACATTCTGTCACATGCACATTCAAGAAGGAGCAATTTTCAAATTGAAATGCCCTGAATCTAAATGTGATGGTCTTATTCCACTTGTTTCACTTAAAAGATTACTCTGTGTAGAAGATTATGAGCGTTGGGAGGCATTGACTTTACAGAAAACTCTAGAAGCAATGTCTGATGTGGTTTATTGTCCAAGGTGTGAAACAGGCTGCCTAGAGGATGAAGACCATCATGCCCAATGTTCAAAGTGCTGCCATAGTTTTTGTACTCTCTGTCTCGATCGACGTCATGTTGGAGTTACTTGTATGACACCAGAGATGAAACTAGCGATTTTGCAGGTAAGATCACTCCACTCTCAATCAAAGCTTAAAGTGATATATATCATTTTGGTTAGCATTACATGTCTGAGTATGTGTTTATTGTAACCTTTAAGCCCCTTCTCTATGTGGTCTCTTTGTGTTAGGGGCGAGTTACTTAATTCCATTTAATTAGATCTCATTTTATACTTGAAACAGTTGAAATATTATCTCACATCGGTCGTGGAACTAGAATAATTCTGATTTATAAAGAATGTGATATCATAAGTAATTGATTTAATCTAGTATTTTTAATGCGATTTATTTCTTGGATTGGATTACACGGACACCATTCTGGCCCATTGAATCCTGAATTTCTATGAAATTTTACTTGCTTTGTTGCGTCACTTGGTTGAAAAATTGTCTTTTAACACATCCATGGTTATACACCAGGAAAGACAAAACTCAAGTTCAATTGGAGGTGAGCAAAGGCAACGGGAGCGAGACATTATAAACCAACTTCTTAGTGTGAAGGAAATAAGTGCTTCAGCTAAACTATGCCCTTCATGTAGAATGGCAATATCACGTAATGAAGGTTGCAATAAGATGGAATGTGGCAACTGTGGTCATTACTTTTGCTACCGTTGCAATCAAGCTATTTCTGGATATGATCATTTCAGGTTTGAATTTGATCTCACAAATTAAGTAAGTTGTCAGCATTTTGTAATAGCTTGCTTATTTTCCCATTTAGAAATGGGAGTTGTGAACTCTTCCCAGCTGAAGAAATACAGAGATGGGAAGAGAGAAATCCTCGTCAAACAGTTGGCGAAATCCAGGCACTAATGTTTCCTGATCATACTCATCGATGTCCCATCTGTGGTCAGCAAAATTTAAAGGTAAATTGTATTGTATTTCTTGTTATACTGCATGCCTATTCCAAGCTCACGGGTGTTGCAGGTTGGGAACAACAATCATATGTTATGCTGGGCATGCCAGAGCCATTATTGCTACTTGTGTAAGAAGATGGTTAGGCGCAGCTCGGACCATTACGGCCCCAAGGGCTGCAGGCAACACACCACTGGATAAGTTGTATCATTTTGTCACATCCGAGTAAAATGGAAAGCAGCATTATTGAACAGAAACCTTTACTATAATGAATTCTTTATAGAGAGCAGTTCATCATAAGGTTGTGAATGACACTCACGCTAATAGGGAGCTCCCTTCTTTGACAAGCACAAAAAGCCCACCATCTCCTCTTGAAATCCTAAGCTCTTCATCGAGGTATGTAATCATAAGCCATGAGCTTGTTCTTTCCCCAGGAATGGGAATTTCAATAGGCCGCTGGCCGGAAATAAAGGCAGCTATGTTCTGTAAAGCATTCTCAAGTGGATTCTGTAAAGATGACAAATCAATGTTTTGGCCAAGAACATTGATGCTTTCAGGTAGATCAATAGTTGACTTGATTTCTGGTGGCTTAAATGTTCCTTCCTTGAATTGGACCTGCACCATCTTTGCATCATTAGTTAAACACTTCTTTACGATGAAAGCATCATCTGTTTGAATCGACTCACCTGAATTCTTGATGGGGTTCTCACTTCAAAAGATGCAGATGCACTGAAACTGGAAGTGGATGCCGGAGTAGATATTGTAGCTGAGTTTACTAAAGTTAGGCTGCTTGTGTCAATTATTTGAACAATCTTTTCAACTTTAACCAGAGGAATGCTTCCAAGGGCTAATAGAGGCAATAGCTCTGAGAAGGCAGTGTACCTGCAGTGATTGAATAAAAAATGGAAATTCAGCAGATCAGACAGCAGCGGCATTTACAATTACTCTGATGAATTTATACTCACACTAGAATCCAGTTTCCGTCTAGCAACTCGGGAGTTTCAGTCGGCGCCGGTGTAGGATTTGCAGCCTCCAAAAGTGAAACAAGTTCTAGAGCCTCTGCTCTTATTTCAGAAGAAGCGCGGAACCCTAAATCCAACCCGTAACACGTATCTACCAAAGCCTGCTTGAGCTCCCGAAGTGAATCTTCTTTTTTATTCTGAACATTAACATCACTGATTTCAGCTTCGGAGCTAGGGTTTCCGTTTCCAATTCCAGACTCTCCCCACTCATCGACGTCTTTAGGAGGATCTGGATCGGAGAATTTCAAGTTTGTTTCAGGCTCTGGAGGCGATTTCTCCCCCCATTCGTCTACGAACTCCAGTTTTCCGGCGCCATTATCGGAAGAGGAGTTGGGATCAGTGAAGGAGAAACAAAGGGAAGAGGTGGATTTTGGGTTGGGATAGAAGGTTAAGGCGTGAGATTTGTGGGGATTTGGCAAGTATTTGGGAGGCTTGTAGGAAATTGGAAGAGAGGAGGGGTTTGGGCTTAGAAAGAGCGCCATTGTTTGAGGTCTATGAAGACGCTAAACCAGAATACGTTTGCATCAGCATCACAGGTTCAGAATGGATTATTTATTCTCCTAGAAGCTTCAGTTCAGTCGGTCATCCATTCAATACTTTATTTTAAAATACTATTAAATGTTTTTAAAACTGGATCGCCAATCCAATTCAACTATCAATTGACTAGTTAAACATTTGGATATTTTTACAAAAATCGCGGGATTTGAATTCCCAGTTCGACAATCTAAAAAACTTGTGTTAAAAACTAGGGGTATGCATGAAAATTCGGTGATCTGAAAAATCGAGATAACCGAACCGATTTTTCGGTTATCCGAACCGCAAATACTTAATCGGAGGCGGTTTCGGGTCAGATATGGTTTTTAAAAATCCATATTCGATCCGATATCTTTATTATATTTTTTTTTTCTAATTTTCTAAAGTTAAAACTTTATATATGGTAACATATTTTTTAATTATTATAAATATTTGTTTTTTTTCGTAATATTAATTTTTTATATTTTATTAATTTCGTTAATCAATATGGAGATTGATTTTTGAAATTTATATTTCTAGTAAGTTAGATAATTTTTTGGATATTTTATATTATCATTTAAAATGTATTTAATTTTACAATTGATTTTATTTTTATAGATTGTGATTACGAATATATAAGTGAATTATATTTATTTTGTGTAAATTCATACACTTAGAATAAAAATATAATTAATTGTTTACATTCATTTGTTTTAATTCAATTATTGTATTGAATTCAAGTTTTGTTTTATGGATGTTTGAAAATTATGAATATACGTTTTTTTGTTTTATAATTGTATATTTATCTAATAAGTAACATTTTTTTTGGTGATTAGTGGTAATTTCTTATAATCGATTATAATTAAAAATAAATATTATGGTACCCGTAAATCGATCCGTAAACCGATCCACTATTGCGGATCGATTTTAGATCATGATTTTTCCGATCCGTATCCATCAAATCGGATTAAAAAATGACGATAGTATCGGTTACCCGATCCACGCACACCCCTATTAAAAACTGTGATTTATTATTAAATAATATCAAATGTATTAAGATTATAAAATTGATTCATATATTTGGTATATTTTGACAAATTCAATATTCATAATTTTAATTACATTTAATTAATATTGAATTAAATAATAATAAAAATAAAATTTTATCATGTTTTTTTATGTTCAAATAAACATAACATATTTAATTTGGACATACAACGATATAACGGTAAAGATAACCATTATCAAGAATTGGTACGGTGACATAAACAAAAGGAATTTTTAGAAAGAAAACTGATATTCTGAAAGAAAATGTACAGAGCGCTGTCTTCCTTGGCTTCAAAGCCAACCCTAACTCAAGTTTTGCTGTGTAATTCTTCNAAGAGGAGTTGGGATCAGTGAAGGAGAAACAAAGGGAAGAGGTGGATTTTGGGTTGGGATAGAAGGTTAAGGCGTGAGATTTGTGGGGATTTGGCAAGTATTTGGGAGGCTTGTAGGAAATTGGAAGAGAGGAGGGGTTTGGGCTTAGAAAGAGCGCCATTGTTTGAGGTCTATGAAGACGCTAAACCAGAATACGTTTGCATCAGCATCACAGGTTCAGAATGGATTATTTATTCTCTAGAAGCTTCAGTTCAGTCGGTCATCCATTCAATACTTTATTTTAAAATACTATTAAATGTTTTTAAAACTGGATCGCCAATCCAATTCAACTATCAATTGACTAGTTAAACATTTGGATATTTTTACAAAAATCGCGGGATTTGAATTCCCAGTTCGACAATCTAAAAAACTTGTGTTAAAAAGTAGGGGGATGCATGAAAATCCGGTGATTTAAAAAACCGAATCGATTTTTGGGTTATCCGAACTGTAAATACTTAATCGGATGTGGTTTCGGGTCAGATATAGTTTTTAAAAATTCATATCCAATCCGATATCTTTATTATATTTTTTTTTCTAATTTTATTAAATTAAAACTTTATATATGATAACATATTTTTTACTTATTATAAATATTTGTTTTTTTCGTTAATATTAATTTTTTTATATTTTATTAATTTCGTTAATCAATATCGAAGATTGATTTTTGAAATTTATATTTCTAGTAAGTTAGATAATTCTTCGAATATTTTATATTATCATTTAAAATGTATTTAATTTTACAATTGATTTTATTTTTATAGATTGTGATTACGAATATCTAAGTGAATTATATTTATTTTGCGCACATTCATGCACTTAGAATAAAAATATAATTAATTGATTGCATTCATTTGTTTTAATTCAATTCTTGTATTGAATTCAAGTTTTGTTTTATGGATGTTTAAAAATTCTGAATATACGTTTTTTTTGTTTTATAATTTGTATATTTATCAAATAAGTAATATTTTTTTGGTGATTAGTGATAATTTCTTATAATCGATTATAATTAAAAATAAATATTAGACTATCCACAAATCAATTTGTAAACCGATCCACTATTGGGGATCGGTTTTAGATCATGATTTTTCTGATTCATATCTATCGGATAGAATCGGATAAAAAAATGATGATCGGATCGGTTATCCGATCCAGGCACACCCCTATTAAAAAGTGTGATTTATTATTAAATAGTATCAAATGTATTAAGATTATAAAATTGATTCACATATTTGGTATATTTTGACAAATTCAATATTCAAAATTTTAATTACTTTTAATTAATATTGAATTAAATAATAATAAAAATAAAATTTTATCATGTTTTTTTATGTTCAAATAAACATAGCATATTTAATTTGGACATACAACCACTTAACGGTAAAGATAACCATTATCAAGAATTGGTACGGTGACATAAACAAAAGGAATTTTTAGAAAGAAAACTGATATTCTGAAAGAAAATGTACACAGCGCTGTCTTCCTTGGCTTCAAAGCCAACCCTAACTCAAGTTTTGCTGTGTAATTCTTCCTCTCCTCCTTCAACAGCAAAACGGTTCTTGTTTTCGAGAAGCGATTGTCCTTCATCTGCGCCATTGAATTGTGCTGCAATTGACAAACGTTTCGTGGTTGTGCCCTGCAGCAACAGCAGCGTCCCGTTTCTTTCTGATGATACGACTCGTTATGAGGTAAATTAATGATTTCCTACTTATCATTTGTCGGAGATATTCAATCTTCCTGCTTATACTAGTTTTGTAGTTCCCTGAGTTCAAATTATTATCGCTACTAGAGACTGATAACCATAACCATTGATGATAAAAGAAACTTTAAAATATCATGTTATTCCCAGCTACCAAAAGATGGCGTAAACAATGGTATTCAAGGTGAGCTCATAGGGCACTTAAAACTATTCATGGAGTTTTATTGAGCCCATATGCTTCGTTACATTAAAACAACACAATTGAAGCTATTGGCGAACTTCATAAGCTCTGTTGTTTAAAAGCCAACTGGTTATGCATATACCAATGTCGCCATATTAGGGAAGTCATAAAGAATTTTAATTCTTTTTGTCTGGATCTTAAGATGGCTTCCTTTTAAGGAATTGTATAACTTCATCCCATTTGTTGAAAAGGGATGGATATTGACTGCTACCTTTCTACCATTGTACAAATAATATTACGTAATTTGTTATGATTATAATCTATTGTAATGATTCAGTCGTACAATGAATGCAGTTTAATGATGATTCATCTGAGATTGAGTTGAGGCTAGAACTACCCAACAAAACTCTGACTCCTTCTGAAATCTCTGTTGATGCGAATGACAGCTCTTTAGTAGTTAAAGTAACTTTTTTTGGATACCAGAAGACACTGTTGAATACCAATAGTCTCTATGGAATGATAAAGCCTTCAGAAACAATATGGTACATAACTTGATCGTTGAATAATTAGTGTTATAATTAATTATCTATCTGAGAATTCATATTTCAGGTACATTGACGATGATCAACTTGTAGTTAGCCTGAAGAAGCAAGACCCTGAACTAAAATGGCCGGACATAATGGAATCTTGGGAGTCATTGACAACTGGAGTTGCTCAACTACTAAAAGGAACATCTGTATTTTTAGTTGGGGATTCAACAGATGTAAACAACAAGGTTGCTCGAGAATTAGCTGTTGGCCTTAGGTAATACCTTTTTTTTCATTTAGATTCAATTTCAAGAAAATAAAACCACCATCTTTTTTATCACAATCTGAATTTTTCGTATCTATTTCGACGATACGAGATCAATCGATTAGGGGACTGGTAAGATATGAGTGTGTTCATTGCATTTTAGTATGGTGAAGGATGAAAATTAAATAACGGATAGAATAGAAATGCAATGTAACGGTTGTCGTGTAGTCGATCAATCTCAAACTCGTCGAATTAGATACCGGGTCAAAATATTTTCAAATATAAGAAGTCTTACTGTTTGCAACAGGGCCAATCGTCTATATACATACATTTGTATCCATTTCATTAGAGTACAGTCTATCAACTGAATGGTGTTTTATAAACAGACTGAAGATTATATCTAGTTTTTAATTGCCTCGTTTTTTCCTTTTATTTGGCAGGTATACTCCATTGTCTACAAAGGAGCTACTAGAAACGTATAACAAACAAACTATCGATCAATGTGAGATCTCTCAATCCGTTTTTGTTAAATTTATAGAGTCGGGTCAATTTCATGTGGGGAGTGCGCACAGATATGACGTATAAGAGGAAGAGACCACACTGTAAAAGACTTGAAGAAGTCATTTACTATAGTAGACAATCCCTCTTATACACCAATCTAATCCACATCTAAATTCCAACGTGTGACAATTCCTTCATAATCAACTCACCCCCTTAAGTCCAACCACCTGACAAGTTAGACTTGACAATTGATGGATTACCAACCGATCACTTTCATTAAGCCCGACCAACCAATCAATTCCAATCCACATCTAAATGTGAGACATTTCCTTCATATTCAAAATTTTTCTCCTTGATTTTCCAAAAATAGCGGAATGCATTCCATTGTAAAGTTGTAATCATAACAATACAAATGAATATTCATTCAGTGTTGGATAAAGAAGGCTGTGACGCTATTGCAGAAGCCGAATCCGCAATATTCGAGAGCCTTAGCAGGTTAGATATAAATATTAATCAAGGGATGCATTCTTGTTACTCAACTTTGATAAATGAGAAATATGCAGTCAAGCAAGAGCTGTTATTGCTACATTAGGAGGGAAGCATGGTGCGGCCAGGAGTTCCGATCGATGGAGGCATCTTTTTTCTGGATTAACAGTTTGGTTATTGCAAACCAAGGCCACAGGTAACAACTAAAACAGTGATCATAAGCTTCCAATATTGAGCATCTTTAATTGGGTATATTATACTTTTTGTTCAGATGAGAAGTCTGCAAGAAAAGAGGTAAAGAAGAAAATGGAAGAGAGTGTTAATGGATATACGAATGCCGAATCAGTTGTGAATGTGAGTGATTGGGATCCAACTTACTCCAAGGCTGTGGCACAAGCATCCCTTAGTGCTCTGAAACGCTTGCTTTTGCTTGATAAACAGCTTACAGGTTCATTTATTTTGACATATTGCTGAAACTATGATTGTAACTGAAATGTATTGAATATTTTGAAGGTCGAAAAAGCCTCTACATAAGGCTTGGTTGCCGTGGTGATTGGCCGGATATCAAGCCACCAGGATACGATCCATCAATAGAAATTCCTAACCCACGATAGAACCAAGTGGTTCAACACCGAAAATGTGACAAATATGACATTTTTGTTATATGATCTTTAACTTTGGTTTAAAACTTTATGTTGAAAGGATCAATTGTAGGAATTATTAGTCATGGACTCATGTTCCCTTGAGTTTTGTCAATATAATAAGTATGTTAGTGAGATCCCAAAGATATCATGTAGTCAGTCAAGTTTGTTAATGTAACATTTATGGGTATACCCAAATTTGGTCTCATAATTAATAATTTTGACAATTTTGATCATGGTAATTATTATCTCTAAGGTATGGTAATTATGTAAAATGAAATATACATGTCTAAAGAATATAAACCAACCTTAAATTTGGAATAAACTCTTTTATTTGAATGAATAAGAGATTCTATTAAACTCATAAAGAGTTTTATTGCATATGTCAGTAAAATCAATGGCTTGCCAATTCATAAAGAGTGACTCAGAATACTCTCAACTACAGAGCCCAGACAATGTTGTCCCCTTCCTTTTAAGCCTTGTTGAATCAGTTATTCTTGCAGTTTCTGGGATAACCAGATAATTGTCTAGATTGTGACTGAAAAAAATCAAATGGAGCACCTGATCCAGAAGACAATCTCATACCACCTGAGTTTTCAGACAAAAGAGGTTCATAAACAGTGCTTTCATTCCCCTCAGATCGAGACAACAATGGATCCATGCTTCGTTCGACCACATTTCCTAAAAACATAATCGGGCCACCTGATCGTTCCGCTTGCTGAAGAATGTTTATTTTACTTGGTCTGTATGTGTATCTCAAGTACTTGAGAGCAAGTATAGGACCCATTCCACATGCAACAATAAGCTACAACAAACAGCATAGACTATTAATTACTTTGTGAAAATGAATCTATTGAGGGAACTCACAATCATGGTAAGCCAATATGAAGGTTCGTTCCATAGGCGGTACATTATTGTGTACATTCCTGAACGTGGAACGGCACTAACGATCAGGTTAATGATGTAGAAACCGATTAGATTTCCCCATATTGCAAAATGTTGTATTGCTGTGAACGAACTGGAAATACCGAAATATTAGATATTGTGGAAATGAATACAATGTTTAACTACTCACTTGGTCTCTAGTGCAACAACGAATGCCTGTAACCAAATGTATCCCGACAATGCAACCACCGATACCTCTTCCATTTCGCTATTTTCGTTAGCATATGAGTGTATGGTGATCACATAAACAATAATTGCCTGAGAAATAGAACAAAAAAAATGCAATACATTTTTTAGCAGGAGGATAACTAGCATAGATAGACATAAGCTAGTTTTTTCAATGCATTTCTCTTAGAATTCTTATGCAAATCCCTTCTCAACACTACGGCATTAAGGATACAGAACACATTTTAAAGACGTAGATCAAAGAGGAAACTGACATAGCACTCACTCATCAACCGATATTCACGTTGGTCATTTGTTAATTTCCCAACAAAATAGAATTGATAAATGCAGACTACGGGAGTGCATACGTGCTTAACACATCAATTGTGCGATAAAAGGTATCAAATCACAGATTCATATACATATAAACAACAGCCACATTCTCAAGGATTCCTATTATTCTAGCAGAAGCAATATTTACTCACAATGACGGACTGGTAGCTAATAAGGGCAAACTCAAAATGCTAAATTTATGGTAATCGGATTAATCATTAAATAACTTCTTAGAACAAGGTCTATTTCTATATTTTCCACCGAGAGAACGAAATGAAACTGAAACATGAGCCCATCTTTGGTCAGTCATAACTTCAGAATCTTAAAATTAAAATGAAATCATGAAAAAATTAGCACTGGGTAGGCAAACCAGTACACATGTAATAAATGTTAGCCCACTCACATGAAAGAGTGACCGGCCAAACCATCCAGCGAATGTGCTTGGGTTCAGAAGCCTGTTCCAGTTTTAATCCGGTCAAGGAAAGAATAAGAGCGTATGTACTGAATGTAGAAAGAAATATTAACAATGCAAGAAGTTGGAGTGCCATGATGGAAGAGTGAAAATTAAACCTTCCCGCCTGACAGTAGAATAGTATTTGTGGATGTTCCATCACAGTTCTTTCATTCAGGTCTTTGTCTAGGACACTGACTAGAACAGGAATACTGGTGTAAAACACATTGCAAGCCATTAAGCTTATAGAGTTAAAAAGGCTGGTCCCTGAGATCCCTGAAGTGAAAGAAAAACTAAAAACAAAACACTGTCATGGAACCAGGATATCACCCATCCTGACGCAGATTTATTACGGGATGGAAGCATAATAAAATAACAGCAAAATCAGAAGGAGCTTACAAGATCTGGATAAAGCATATGAGCAAGGACTTATAGAAGGAATACTGAGAAAGAAATGCAGTTCTGTTGTATGAATATCGTCCATGGACTAGTATTAATCTTTTCAAAAATTTGAATTCTGCAAAACAAATGTATAAAAGTTAAGCTCGAAAAAGGATTCTCAGATCTCATGCTATAAAAAAATTATGGTAAAATCCACGCTAATGGATAGGAAGTAAACATTTCTCACTTCCAATGCTATAATCAGCGGCTCTTGCTGCCTGAAGTCCTTCTCTCCCACTTATACCGACTCCTATGTCAGCTTGTTGAATCATCTTCACATCATTTCCACCATCCCCAATTGCCAGAGTTTTATACTCGCATGATTTCAAAAGTTCCACAATCTAAGAGACCAAAAGAAAAAAGAAAGAAATTCAGCACACAAAGAAAAATAAGGTAAAAATACTGAAATTAAAAATTAAATTCCATGAGCAGAAACGAGTTATCAGAAACATTGAAGGCATGGAATCTGTTATATGAATTGTTGAAGCCAGTGTTTCCACATGAACAGATATGAGGAAACTAAGAAACATTGAGTAGCGCAATTGTTGCACCTGTGCCTTCTGTGATGGAGTTACTCGACAACATATAGCTGTCCTTGATAACAGAGTAAGCTCCATGAATGCTCTAGGATAATGCTTTAATGCAATTTCAAGAGCCCAACCATCAACAACGAATGAGACATCCTACAGCAAAAGGTGAAGTAACATCAAACTGTGCCTTTCAATGATCATGGATAAATATCTCAGATTACAAGGACTGCAGCTCCAGAAATGTGATACCATGGGTTGAGAACCCGTCCTCATCGTAAGCAAAACTGTCTCAAGACTCCTACAGACTTCATCCTCTGTCTTCCCATTTATGTACAGGAGCTGACACTTAGGGGCTGTCGGCAATACAATAAGATATGAATCTTTTCAATAATACAAAATTTCAGGATCTTTTTGCACATACAAAAAATTATAGAATGGTTTACAGAAGTTAGAATCACCAGGAGACACTAGATTGCATGAGAGGGCGATCTGCACAGCAGTACTTAGCTTGTCACCTGTCAACATCCAAAAATTTATTCCTGCTTTTCTCAAAGTTTCAATTGTTTCAGGGACTCCGTCCTACATTAATGGGAAAATAATTAAGACAAAAGTAAAATAACATGTAAGGCCAAAATTAATTAACTCAAAAAGGTTTAATGATTTTTTGTATGACAAAAATGTGACCTGCAGACGATCTTCTATGGCAGCTACACCAATTATTTCAAGATCATGCTCTAATCTTTGGCAGACTTCGGCCACTCTCCACTGAAATATAGATTGCATAGAACAATCACAGTTTGAGCATCCAAAAAATAAAGTATAAAACAGAAAATATAACTATCACTAGATCAAAATAGAGTCCTGGAAAATGTTAAAATACCTCCTAACAAGAAAATATTCAGCTCCCATTTTACCTCTCTATCAACCAGTCTACCATTAGCTTCCTTGAACATCAAAGCCCAGTCCTTATATTCACTTTCATGTATTCCCCGCCAAGCAAGGCATAATGTGCGGAGACCAAGTTGAGCGTATTGCTCCACTGCATCAGCAAAACTCCGAATCTTTTGTCCTGTAAGGAGCAGAAGTTGCAGAAATATGGACTGGTGAGATGTGAATAACTTGGGTATTCCAGAAGTTATAATCATGCTCAGATGCAGGAACAATGATCAGCCATAGTGATGTAGCAACTAAGGTCTAAATGAGAAAAGTAAGGAAAAACTATGATAATTAAGGCGATTTTTAATACACGGTTTTGATAAATATTACATAAATACTCGTTCAGAAGAAATAAAAGGTTAATAATATGATTCGGACTAAAAGAGAAAAAGGAGTGTCTGTATTCCTTAACTACATGATTGATGATTTCTAAATATGAATTGCATCAGCTCCTTGGTGCCATCATTCATAAAAATACTGATAGTTAGTACAAGAAACTAAAAGACAAAGGACTTACCAGTACGAGCATGAGGAAAAACAGATTCATCTGCCCCTTTGGTGAAGAGGGAAATATTACCACTTTGACAATCTTTAACCACTACAGACATTCTTTTCCTGTCAGAAGTGAACTCCAGGATGTCTAGAACTTCATAATGGACTAAAGAACCATGGAAATTGATGTCTGCATGTCCAGTCGATAACCATTAAATGTCAAGTACAAATACATTTAAGTACCAAATACAGTAAACCTCACCTAAAATATTCCCATTCTTATTCACAAGAACCATATTTAAGTTAGCAGCAGCACGCACAAGAGCTTCTTCATCTTGGGATTGTGCCTTGTATGAGATTGCTCCATTTTTGCTAAGGAAAATATTAAGAGTATCAACAGAAGATTAGAAGTAATTACCTTCCAAAAGTATTCTCATCATAATGGAATCATCTTCTTAAATGTGACAAAAAAACCAACACACTAATCACCTTCTGACAGGTAGCACTGTATTGCATATTGCCATGATTTTAAGAAACTGGATCACATTTTCTGAGCTACAGGATACATCATACTTCAGTTCTGAATCTGTAACAATAGATCATTGATGCGATCAGTTCGATCCAAATTTCTAATAGGCAAATTGCTACATAGCTAGCATCGTGGTAGGTACTTTTGAAGAATATGAACCTGTGCGGGACTGAAACAAGAAAATGGAAAACCCAGTAAAGAGGCCGTAATCTTTACCTGCTAAGGCATCCCCATTCTCATTACCATAAAATCTCCCATTTATGAAACATCTTTTGAAGACCATTTTATTTTCAGTAAGAGTTCCTGTCTTATCGGTCATTATGTATTCAACTTGACCCAAGTCTTCACTGATACCTGTGCTGCAGTTCGCATAAACAACATGTGAATGATACCGACTAGAGAACAGTAAATACATACATCTAGGATGCTTACTTTGTAGCATGAGAGCGGATCCCAGTTTCAAGATCAACCATCTTATCATCCCAATCAATAAATTTCGCATATAGCTCTTTGACAAGATCTAAGGATACCTGAAACATAAATGTACAGAATCGCATAAATCATTAGAATATTCTCTTTGATTATGAGAATAAAATTTGTTATCCTCCTTAACAAAATTCAATAACATTTCAGTTCCCAAAATAAGAATAAATGATCAATGAACACCAATCTATAGAGAATGAAAACATGGAAATCTGACCACAGATGGACGTGTGTATAATTTGGCTGACTTTGGCTTATAGGCTGATCAAATTATCCCTATTATAAACACTTATACCTATTATTATTTACCTTGATAGAAATAGGAATCATGATGGAGCAAAGCAGTTCAAAGCGAAGAGGGATAACAAGAAGTTCATACCAAGGACCTTCTTCTGGATATCTAAGATACCACATCTACAAAAATTAACTGGGGAGGTGAGAATTATGTGAAATTTAATCCAACAATAAGGAAAGTGAGAAACAAGATTTTTATTCTCTTGTGGTTTATGGAACAAAAAAATGAACATTAAATAAGAGAACACCTTCTTAGCTTCTGTATCCTTCCATAAATTCCCAGCCACGCCTAAAACAATAACAACCACTATTTGAAAGACAAATATAGCTCCAGTTAATTTGTCAATCATCCCATCTACAGCTGTAAGTTTTGGTTCAGGTATACCCCTACTCAAACCCAGCTTGGTTTCATTTCCTGTAGTTTAACAATGAGTGACCCTGAATTATTTCAAAATTTTAAAAAGAAATATTGCATAAAAAATGTCAGGGCACAAAAAAGAAACTTTCTGGAAGTAATAACATAACGTAGCAAATAAAAATAGCAATAACACTTCCTTATAAAAGAAGCTCTATGCAGCATAAACAAAATACCATCTTCAAATATCATTTAAGTGTGTGTAAATATTATATGCCTCACAAGCTACTGAAAAAGGATTTTACGAAGAATGTGGTAGAAAAAAACTGAGACGAATATAATCTTAAATTTAAAATTATAACAGTCTCACACATGCCTGTGTAAACTGCAACTCCACATGCCCACTCCGTATTCCTTAAGAAGCATGACTGAAGGAGTGTATTTTTTATTGTCAACGGACACACATCATTATCAAGGAATGGGGGAAACAATCGCATGTTTGCATCAAATCTCCTAATATCTTTATCTGGCGCAGGGCACTCAATTACACCCTGAAAATGGGAATCACACTTACAGTTTGAAAAATGAATACTCGATTGTAATACATTCATGTTATTACCTTGATCTTGTGCAGCAGCTCTGCATCTAATCCCATGCAAGCAGAAGGTATCAATTGGTTCTTCAGGTCTGTTTCCCCATCCAGTGCTGCAGTCTAATGAATACAATGCATTTTTACAACCAGGGCGCACCACTGAAGCGTAACTCAAGAAGTTTCATTGCAAAATTTCTTGAATATTTTAATTTACTCAATTAAAAAATGCGACATCACTCATGATCATGGTAACACAAAAACAACGTTACACAAAGTATTGGGTATCACAAATATCGTTAGAGAATGCAGCATCAGTTGGGCAAGAAAACATATAAAACCTAACAAGAATTCAAGAGAATCAATGAAAAAAACATACCTCCACAAAGCAAACCCCTAGTGGATCCGCTGTACCAAGCAATACAAGATCACAAGGTACCTCATCATTTTCCCGCAGCCAGACAATGTTTCCAACAGAAATATCTTGTGCACGAATCTTAAGATGATACAACATAAAATTTGGCGAATAAAAAAATAGTTAGAGGAGAAATAGAACATGTTGGACCAGAAAAAATAAAAACAATTAACAAAAATGGGGCTCCACATACAGGCTTTCTTATTCCCTGCTTCAAAATCCAAACTTCTTTCTGATTTGCTAGCTTGTCTGACAGATATCTATTGTAGTCATCCCAAGCCTCTTTTATAGCAGAGACAGAAAATATGAATATTAGAGGACCCCATGTGCTTGCCGGATTTACAGGAGTAATCAGAGACCACAGCTGGAGGCAAGCAATCAACAGAAAGTACTGATTCATAAAACGGCTGAAAAGAAAGAAAAGCTGTCAAATAACAATAAGAAAGTTGAGCATAAGAATGTCACTGAATTTGGCATGGTAAATTAATCACTTAAATTTCACCTCAACACTAACGGCAACATTCTACTAACGGAGAAATGAGAGAAACAAATATCAAAGTATAAAATAATCATAATTGTGCCTTGATTAACTCCAACGTCTAGAATAAGGAAAAAAAGAAAACCCATTCATTAGTTACACACCAATACTGCTGAAAAGAAAAAGTTGTTGCAAATGCACAACATATTGTGGTGACTCAAAGTTACCTAAATTGTTCCCATAGATTTTTGGGTAGAAAGTTCCACAAAGTGTACTTTCTGTTTGATATTCGATTGTCACAGTAGAGATCTTGTAATAAACTCTCATCATTTATATACACCGCACGCTTCATTCTAAAGTTCTTGCCCGAACTTGAATTTTAGAATACTAACATGGAGGGCAGCATGACTTTGTCATAGAGGAAAATACAACGCTAAGCAATTTTCGAGGCCTGAAAGATGGAATTCGCGATCGTTCGCCTTTACGCGTCAAGCTCGCGTTGACGACGTAAAATAAAAGGGCTACTACGTAGCTTTACAGCCCATGTTTCAATTCTAGCAAAGCCCGTTTCTGTCACAATCAGATATCGTCTTCGTAGACTAATATGAGTTTCTATATCGAATCAAATATCTATTTTCCAACTTATGTGTCGGTATTCTCTCCCTTTTCTCTACTTTCCCTCTTCCTCTTCTCACGGCGCTGCTGCCTTCCTCCTCCCATTCTTCTATCTAAATCTCCCACTTGTTTCTACCCCTCTTATTCCTCTCTTCACCGTCACGACTTAAGAACGTGACAGTTTCTGCTTCTGCCCGCCATTCCTACTACCCTCTTCTGCTATCACCGTCGTTTTTAAAATCAAATCATCTGCTATCACCGTTCCTTCCCCAATTTTGCCGTTGCATCCGGAAGGGTTGATCATTTCGTATTTCTTTATTTTTGATAAATTTTATATATTTCCACATTTCTTACAGTTTTCCATCCAGTTAGGGTAATTGTACTTAGGTTTCATCCATTAATAAAAATTTGTGAAATTAGAGATATAATAAAATTACATTGAAATTATTAGATATTCACTTTTATAGTAATATTCATAAGTGTCTCGTCTCCTTCATGGAGTTTTTTGAGATACTAGCGGTAAGGTCCTAAAAATATATTAAATATTATTGAATTTAAAATTTAAGTTGTTAGCACTTTTTATTTATAGATGTAACTTTGATTAGATATTATTATTGTTATGGTCCTTTTTTAGGGGTACCAACAGTCGTCCGGTTCGTTTAGCAAACGAACTCAGTTCTGATTTGTTTTTGTTGTGGAAGATGATTAAAAACTGGAAATAAATGATGATACGGCGATGTATAGTGGAAACCCCAAGAATTGGGGTGAAAACCATTCGACTAAGAGCAGATTATACTATTAGTCTGTCCACTAATCAAATAATTCATAATGAATACAATAGAGGCTGAATGAAAATAACAAGGAAAAGAAAGCAGTAAGAACTACGGCAGGGTAACGGTCTGTTCTCACGCGTCCAAAAGGTCTTGTTATTTCCGTAGTCGCGCCCTGTATTTATAGAGTTAGCGGCGTGTGTAAATCACGCTCTGTAACGGCCTCTGACAGGTTTGTTAGAGGTTGTTATCGCGGGATGTAAAACAAGGTTGGGATCGAGGCGTGGTCTGCGTGATCGGGCCCGAGGCGTGGTAAACGTGTGGAGGCCCGAAGCGTAGAAAACGTGAGTCTGTAACCGTTCGGACCGAACCAAGGAGCCAGTTATCAGAAAACACTTTATTCCGCCTAAGGTAATCTTCGGTCCTCTCGTTAAACATCGGGCCGCTTTTCCTTAAGTGTACAAATGGGATGCAAGAACTCGTTTCCACCATTTGAATTAGCCCAATAGTTAATGAACCTTACCCATCATAAGGTACTCGATCCTAAAGTTCTCATCACTAGCCCCTCGGGCTAGATTGCCATCGTAGAGGTGATACAAGGCCGATCACATGATGTCTGCACATTCGTAAGAACATGGGACCGTACCTGTAGGTAGTGAGCGTCCAGGGGACCGATCTTTCCCTTAGTGTAGGAATTAATTGTGTTTAAAACTTAATAACGTATATTTAAGTTATAGTTTTATCTTTGTTATTCTTTAAATATTAATATCCCGATCTGCGCCTGTTCACATTCGATAGTTCAAGAGGCGTGATGAGTGCGCTTTGTACTGTCACTGTCTTGGGCAGTATTACGTGGTGGCTCACCATTGGCTGAGAGATTAATATTTAAATCGGGATTTTGAACACTGTTTGTCCTCATCGTCATTATCGCGAAGGAAAAATACAGCAAGCCCTCTGTGCCCTCAATCGATTTCACGTTCAACCCCTTTCAATCCACTTTCTTTAAGGTATACACTTATGGCTCCTCACAAAATGCGATACCCTTCCATGTCTGAGTTGGATATTGAGGAGTTTAGGTCTAGATTTTCGATTCCGGCACATTATTCTATTTGGAAGGGACGGGAAGATATTCCATGTTTCCTTCCGGCGGAAATGAATGTGCTCTGGTTAGTTACGCCTCTTTAAAGTGAGGGCTTCGTTTTCCGCTACATCCCTTTGTAGCGGCCGTGCTTAAAGAGATCTACTGCCCCACTTTTGCGTTATTCCCTGGCAGTTATGTGTATATAGTAGCGTTCATTTTTTATTGTCACCAACAGAATCGGGCCCCGACCNATCGAATTATTATACACACACCTTAGTTTGGTTACCTCTTTAATTAATAAGAAATAGGGACTAGTACAGATGCAGGCCCTGTTTCCATATCTTGGAGCAAAAGATTCAGAAGACTACGAGCGACTGGCCCTTCTTCCCCTGTGAACGTGAAACAAAGCGTTAAAAACAAAAGAATACACAAAAATATCAAAATCTTACCATTTCCAATGACATGATCATCCCATTGAATCACAGAACGAACAAGAACTCCACTACCAATCAGCATCATCTCATTTGCATTCTTCCCTTCATCCAAACTCACATCTCCCATTCTCACATTCTTAACTTTTCCTTCTTTCAACAAATTCTCTGCAAGAACTAATACCCTTTTAGCAGTACATCCACTAAGAATATTGTCGAACTTCGGCATCAAAAGCTCATTCTCCTTCGTAACAAATGCTACATTCATATTAGGCCCTTCAGCAATGTACCCTTTTTGATCTAACCAAATTGCAGCATATGCATTACTTTCTTCAGCTTCCATTAACGAAAGTGCGTTCGGAAGATAGTTGACGTTTTTCATAGTGGCAAAATGTGGAGATTTTATAGGGATGGATGAAGTTATTACTTTGACGCCCCCTTTGGTCGAAGACGAACTTGACTTATTTTGGGTGACTATTGCGTAAAGGGAAGAACCATGGCAACTAGATGGAGATAGTTGGAAATCACCAATTCCTGCTGAAAGCCAGTATCTTAAAGAACCGTTTCTACATTTTGAGGCTCTTACAGTTTGTATAAGTATTGTTCGGATTCTTTCTCTATCGAAGGGGAGCTTTATATTGGCTTTTGATGCGGATCCAAGAAAGCGTTCGAGGTGCTGATCCAACTCGTAAAGATACCTACAATGACACATGAAGATAAACTCTTTATTGACCAAATGAGAATTGCATCAATCATTCTTCAAGCTAGGTGTCTCCTATTCTAGAACCAAAATGATTCACTCACAGCACAATTTTACATTATATATTGCAGAGAAAACACTCAAAAGGGAAAATAAAAATAAGCTTCTCACATTGATGAAGTCAAGAGAGCATCGTAGAGTTCATTTAAGCAAGAAACACACCTAAAGTTTACTATCATAAGACAGAGATAGATGTACAGACCCATTGATGATGTTTGCGGTATCAAAAACTCCATGACCTCTGTGAACCATATGATCATCCATAGGGATAACCATAGCTGATGGATCAGTTGTTATTCCCCCAAAAATGCTTGAATACATAGCCAAGTAATGCCAATTGCTCTCATAAGTTTCACGTATTTCTTTTAATCTTGAAATGGCCTGAAGATCAAGAATGAAACTTTAACATTCAAATGTTCAACATCGCATACGGATGTTGAAATGAATGCGTTTATGAGGGAAATGGGTATAATGATAAATTAACTTGATCTATGTTAATATAATAGGACACTCGCCATAATAAAGCTAAATCATATTGCAATATTTATCAAGATCCATAATGTCAAAGCACTCATGCCACTTCGTACAAGATTTAAGACCACAATAAGGCTGACCAAACCTTGAAGAAACCAAGTTATTGAATCTCAACATTATGGCTTCCAATCCTTGAAATTTAAGTAGGCAAGTTACTCAAAAAGTTCTTATGCATATCAGAATAATAAAATCAAGTCAAATTGTTTATTCCTTGTTCCATTCAATCCAAAGCGATGAAACAAAAAATTACCTCCTCACAGGAAAGAAGTGGAACATCATAAATTGAACTAGATTCCGCTCCTTCACCAAAAAGAAACAAGATTACAGTATCAGCTCTATTCACAAGACGTGCACAAATAAGTCACACTATTAAATACCCAATCAACTCACCAGAAGAAAAATGAGACCCTCTTGAATTCTTGGTGGCATTCGGTGGAAAATTGGAACATTCGCACCTTTTAAGCTTCCAATACGTCCAATCAGTCCTAGAATACGCGTGATTCATCAAAAAAGCAGTTGAATTGAGTTGACGAGGATCGAACTTCAGTTGTTTCCATCGAGTTTTGGTGAGAGGATTTAACACGATTGCCAGCGAAGCCATCGGAGTCGGGGAACATACAAAGAATGCCCCGTCAATGGGAATTGTTGAATCTTGCAGTAGGCAATTTAGAATAGCAAGTGCAGTAGTGCAGTGCTACGTAACTTTCTTATGAAAATAGGTTATTTAGCCAATGAAGTTTTGACAATGGGCTATTTTGCAAAATTGCCCCATTCCCAGTAATTGAGTCATAAAAATCAGCAAAATGTAAGAATATATAAATTAAAAATAAATCTACAAAAATATGGCATTTTGGTTAATATTTTATTTATTTTTTGTTTAGTCATACTTATATAGTATAAAGTTTTTTTATACCTTGCGTCAATGAGTTACGGGAATTGAAAGTATGGATAACACTAGGAAATTATATTATTATTTAGAGATAAAAAAAGACATATTTATTTGATTTACTTATTTTCACTTAAATTTATAAGATAAATTATTTTTTTAAAGATCACCAAAATAATTTTTGGAGGGAATCACAAGGACACTACAAAATGTTTTAATAAATATTTCAAATTTTACCATAAATTCAACGAAACTAAGGATTGCAATATGAAGGATACGAGGCAACCGCTATCCACTTGTTTAAAATAACACCTACTCGTTCCAATCCCACCATATCCTTTCATAACTATTAAATTAATGATTAATTGTTGATTTATAAATTTATTAATATAAAAAAATATTATCATAATAGTTAAATATCATTCATACAAAATATAAATTCATTATTTGTAATATCTTTATCAAGAAAAATAAAAAATATCAATATAGAATTAAAAAAGTTATGAACTAAAAATTTTAAATGGAAAAAAACTATTGATTTTGTTTGAAATATTAATATATATTATAAAATATTAATATATATAAATTTAATAAACATGTATATTTATAATGAAAATTATTATATATTCAATGGTTTACAACTATAATAATGTGATTTTAATGATTTATTTCTCTTATAAACTTCAATGCTGAACAAGTTTGTAATCAATCATCCTGTGGCTATATCTATACACGACTTAAATTCGAAGATCATGAAGAACAAAAAATGTGACAATAATTGATCTCAGTCAATGATAAAAGAATGCACCTTTCTATCTCAATTCATTTCCAACTCACTCGTGGTTTAACAGCTACAAAAGCCACCTTCTTCTTACCATACAAAAGACTTCTTGATCTGCTACTCAAGTTGCCATTCACAGAAGTGATCGTCTTCGCCGGAGTTTCTGTACGACTACTCGAACCATCCAAGTCACTAGCACAAAATACTGATGAGCTTTCAATCTGCTCTTTTTCAGAATCGTTATGATCTTCACAACCGGGATTCGGACCTGCGAAATCTACAACATTAACAAGAGCAATAAAATTTATAACACCAACAAGTACCTCCAAGTACAATTTCCATGCTTTTGTATTGTATTTTTGGCTCTTTTAATGTTATGGCATGCTTGCTTTGGAGGTTAGTATCAGTCTCATGTGATTCCTCAACTAAAACAAATTTATCAGTTTGCCAAACACATTGAAGCTTTATCGTAGCTTCTTTACTTGGAAAATATTCTCGGGTTACCTACATAATTCATAAAGTCATGAAACAGAACACCTCAGTCAAATAAAAAAAACAGAAACATGGCTATGTATTTCGATATTCAGCTCATAACGAAGAATTCACCTCGAGACCATTTTGATCAAATTTCAAGGCATGTTCCTTTTGAGAAAGAGAACAAAAGGTATTGTAGACAAAAACGGCATCTACGAGTATCTACAAAAACAATGAATTCCAACACTATCAAAAATCACAGAAGAATCAACACTGAACGATAATTGTCGTAATTTCAGAAGCAAGCTAAACATGGTTCACAAAAGGAAATATTTACCTGTTGAACCAGTACTCTAATTCGTCCAAGTACAGCCAAAATTGTTACAGAAAACTTCATGAAGAATGACTGAGCAAATAGGGTGGATATCTGCCTTTGCTGAGTCAAGGAGAAATACTAAAGGCGTATGCTCCACAGTTAACTATGAAATCTCAAATGCTCACTTTAAACCTTTAGATCAATATAAATACACAAGAAAAAAAAGAAACCTTTCGAATGGATTTCGGTGTTAATGAGAGAAATAAATTGCAACAAACCAAATTTAAACTTGTTCATTGCATTTAGATCTTGGATTCTGAAATGAATTGCATATATGAATCCTTTGAAAAATAGCACAAAATATAAAATCTACATGCGAAGAGAAAAAATATAAAAAATATAATATGTTTGAGTTTACGCATGTAAGAAACACATGGTGAATGAAGGGTTGAAGTTTATGTGATACATTGAACTGATATGAACCGTTCAAAAAAAATAGAACTGATATGAGAAGAGCTTAATCATTTCATGCATAATCAAAAGCACAAAAAAAATATTCGAAAATTAAATTGATAAAGATACATAGCTGCCTTGAGTAAGGGCTCAACCATCTGCAAAAAGATGAAATAAGTCACTTGAGATGTGTTCATTCATTAAGCAAAATAGTTCACAAATTAGATAGCAAGATTCAACCTCTGACAATAAGCGGGTAACTCCGAGAAGCCTCTCTAGGAAATTATATTTGTAGCGACCACATCTTTTTCTTTTCAAACTGTCAAACAAAGTGAAACAATAATGTCATCCTTTTTGGCTACACACCTCCACAATTTTACTTGCAAATGCCCCAACTAACTAACAGAGAATTTCAACTCATAACACAATGTGGCAATTTCCATCACAGCTAGAACAATGCAATTCAAATTTCACTTGATACACAAGATTGATTTACCAAACGAACAAAACATATATATTGACATAGACTGAATAAAAAAAGGGAAGAGTAGGATCAATGCCTTTCGAGAACTCGAAGCTTTTGTCTTGGGTTGTTCCCATTGATGGCGATAAAGCAGGAATCAAAAATTTCATAAACATTTGCCAACTTCAGAAGCTTCAAATCACTTCTAACCTATACATCAAGAATAACTATTTAAACGAACGAAATCAATCACGAAATGACACTTATGCACGATGGTTTTAACAAGAAAACGCCAAACCTTTAGAATATATTGAAAATAAGAAGACCTTTTATGCTGATTCTTGTGCTTATAGACAAGTCTCTCAAAAATCCCAAATTCCGTCCACAACTGAGACACAAAGGACTTCAACCTCATTTCAACAGTCTCCATCTCTGAACTCATATCCACAACGTCGCCCGGCTGCTTAACCGTATTGCTTAGCGAACTCGTGCCCTTTGAAAGCCAAATATTACTGATAGAAATTTATGAAACCCAAAAAAACTGTCAGCCGCCAAAATCGAAGCCGAAATCTTTCCTTAAGATCGCCGACCCACAGATTGAAGATTCCCTTTTATTGGGCTCATGACTTTCCGCATGGGCTCTTCCCAATTACTTTGTATGAGAAGAGAAACCGTGAATTATATATTGAGTTTTTTTTGTTTAGCTTTTTAAAATTACGGTATGGTGAGGTGTGATGAGACGTGGTGAGGTTTGATGAAATATGATGATCGTTAATTTTTAAGTATGTTTGGTAAAATTGTAGTATTATGATCATGATTTATGTAAAAATATTAATATACCCTTACATGTATAATAATAATAAATATAATTATATTATAATTAATAGAAGTAATGGTGAATGAATCTTTTCCAAAATAACGATTAAACCACAACTGGTTTTAACAATTGTGATGATATCGCAATTTTTTAACGATTATCACATCGCAATTAAACTTTTGTTTTGTGTGTATTAAAAAAATCACGATTGGATCATCTCACCACACCTCACTACACTTTTAATCGTAGTACCAAACAAACACATTGAGTTCATCCAATATTATGATATTAAGTGTACAAAAAGATATATTAGTAATAGGTTCAATCAACTTATGTATAATTGTGATCTATTTAACAAAACCAAACAAACTAGTCGTTTATTTTATTCAGTTTAAATTATCTTGTTATTGGTTTTTAGTCGATTAATTATTTAGTTTTTAACATTCAATTATATTTTAATTTAAAAAATACAATAAAAAATTAACAAACTTTCAAGTTTAAAAATAAAAATATCAATTTGAATATATAAAGTTGATTTATACTATAAAAATATCATTACAAATAATTAATATTTATATAAAAAAAATATAAAAAAATTGAATTTATAAATGTACAGGTATTGTTATATAAATGAAATGAAGTTATTCACAAAAATATTGATATTAATACTAAAAGTAAAGAAAATAATAAGTATGTAAAAGAAAGTTTTCGGGTGAACATAGTTAGATATAGTTTTATATGATCAATAAATAAGATAATAAATGAGAAAATGACGTCTTTGATATTCGTATTTTGATGGTTTAGACAAATTTAACTCTCAAAGTTTATTTGTGGCGTTTTCAGTCTCTAAACTTTCGATAATTTCCACTATTCATCATCGTAGTTTTGGATATTTGGCAAAATCGATCTTCAAAGTCTATATTTAGTCACTAATATTAAATCAAACAAAATCGGTCCACGTAATTTACACATAGTGGCGAAATTAGTCCCCGTAGTTTTAAAAAATTGGCAAAATTAGTCATTCTAAGTTAAATGTTAAATTATGTTAATTCAAGAACTCTATCTATGTGTTTCTATCGGCTTCAATTCAATAACCATGTCAATGCGTTTATGTCGGCTTCCTTGTTTGCTCCTGCGAAGCAATTAAAGGTAAGTCATTTTATTCGATTTTTGGGTTGTGACTATTTTTATGAGAAGAGTTCAATAGGTTTGTGATGTCGATCTGATAAGAGTTTCAATCAATTTGTGATGTCGATCCGAGAATGAACCAAATTTGCCAAATTTATGAAATTACGAGAACCAAATATGTCATTACTAAAGTTCAAGGACTTCAATTACACAAATTACAAACTCATTGACTAAATTGTACACACACATATAACTTAGAGGACTAGTTTTACCAAACATGGGAAATTAAAATGATCAGTTTTACCACACATAAAATATATGAACCTAATTTACTATAATTGCAAAAGTACGAGGATCAAAATTGTCATAACTAATAAACTACGAGTATTGACAACCCTTAAATCAGATACCAATGATGCGTTCTTGTTGAGAACCATTAAACCTGGTACCAACGAGGAGTCCTAAGTAAGAATGAAGGTGGTCAGGCCCAATCGAGAATTCGACAGTTGAAATTATCAAACAGACCGATCGGTCCCGGAAAACAGCTTAGGGCGATCGGTCCAGACAAACAGCAAAGGGCGATCGGTCCCGACAAACAGTTTAGGGCCAACATACCGATCGGTCCCGGCAGTTTGCTTAGGGGTAGCACACCGATCGGTCCCGACAGTTTGCTTAGGGCCAGCAGACCGATCGGTCCGGCAGACTGCTTAGGATCAAGCAGACCGATCGGTCCCGACAGTTTGCTTAGGGCCAAGTAGACCGATCGGTCCGACGAACTGCGTAGGTCCTAGCAGACTACATAGGCACTCACAGGCTGCATGTGGGTCCATCAACATGCATTCCATGCTTCAAGCTCAACCACACTTTCCAGCATGGGGAAACACATTGTCAGAGGTGGTTTTAGGACGTGGGCCACACGTGTTTCTCTCTCTATAAATGCAGAGCTAAAAGATAAGCTAAAAAGGAGGTCAATTGGGAGGAACCTTAGCCGCTATAATTTCATTTCCGTTGCTCTTATTCTCTATGTATATTTCATTGATTTATTAATGAATTTGCCGTGAAGATTCTCCTCTCGGCAACGTGGTTTTTTCTCCATTTCTTAAGGGGTTTTTACACGCTAAAATCGCATGCGTTCTTTCCATTTTCTTATTTCAAGTTGTCTCTACAAACAACAAATAACAAATAAAACCGATTTTCAGAATCCGGTGACTGTTGGTACCCATAAAAATGAACCATAACAACGAGGTCCAAATTTGTGTGTCGCCATAATAAATACTAGAATATGGTGTCCCGTGAACCCGTCCCATATAGCTTTTTATTGATGTCTTTCGAAACGCAATACCTTCTCTTTTATAGAAATTGATGTGCAAACTTTATTGTATGTTACATAAATGTCTTAAACACAATAACATGGTTGATTACTTAAATGGGTATAATTGGAAATATCTCTAAACATAGTCACTTCCATAATTATATCTACTTTTGCAAAATAGTATAATTGGAATTTTTGTAAGAAAATATAATTATCAAGAATTATACATACTTATCAAATGCAGCCTATTTACACAATTTTTAGTCTATGTATCAAATGCATCATAATATTCTTTAATCCTTATATCCTTCAAATGTAAACCCTAAACTAGAGTTTTCATCTTAGTCGAAATTTTATTGAAAAATATTTTAGAAATATCGTTCGATACTTTTTTTCTTGGGTCTAGCTCAAATTGTTCGGGTATTAGACAACTTAATATATTTATTTATATATTGTTAGAATATATTTTTTGTCTATTTTTATTTTTTATCAAAATTGTAAACACTTAGTTATTTCAGTTGGTTATCTAATCTTCATAAAGCATTAGAAATTGGGGTTGTTTGGTTTAGCTTTTCAAAATCACGGTGAGGTGTGGTGACCGTACCGTGTATTGAGATGACCGTGATAATTATGATCGAATTTTAGAAAATTATTGGCAAAAACTGCGGTGATCTTGCCGTGATTATAATAAAATATTTATTTTAACATTTATATTAACATATTTGTTATAGATAAATATAACTCAAATAAATACTAAAATGTTCATTACGTATACAATAAACTAATATCTAGATCTAATTTTTAATAGCAGCGATGAGAACTTTAGGACCGGATACACTGCAATGGATGAGCCCAATAACGATTGGGCCGATCCATATGGTAGAAGCGAACTTGTGCAGTCCAGTAGTATACTTAAGATAAAATGGTCCGATGTTCCGCGATAGGACCGAAGATAACCTTGGCGAAATAAAATGGTTTCTGACAGCTGGCTCTGTGGTTCGGTCCAAACGGTTACAAACCCACGCGTTCCACGCTTCGGGCCTTCACACGTTTACCACGCCTCGGGCCAGATCATGCAGACCACGCCTCAGTCCCGGCCTCGTTTTACATCGTGCGACAACAACCTCTAACAAACCTGTCAGAGGCGGTTACAAAGCGTGAATTACACACGTCACCAACTTTATAAATACAGAGCATAACGACGGAAAGAGGAGGACCTTTTGGACGCATAAGAACATGACGTTACCCTGCCGAAGTTCTTATTGTTTTCTTATTCCCTGTTATCTTCTTAAAGCATCTGCTGTATTCTGTAATAGATCATTTGATTAGTGAACAGACTAAGAGCTTATTTCGCTCTTAGCCAAGTGGTTTTTTCCCCAATCCCTGGGGTTTCCACTATAAATTGTCTTGCCTCGTTATTATTTACAGTGTCTTAATCGTCTTCCCACCAAAAATAAATCAAAACCGAGTTCGTTTGTTGTTGAACCGGATGACTGTTGGTACCCCACCCCCTAAAAAGGGATCATAACAAGCTTATTTTACAATGATATACTGAAATATAAATTATGATTTCAATTTATATATATACATACTGATTTCAATTAAAATATATTAAAATTTTTCACCAATAATGAGGCACGTTAACGTCCCCCGAGGTTGATATCCACTTTACTAATGTTTCACAAACTCTCTAACTTCAAGAAGAAACTAAAAAACACAAATCCACAAAAACTTAAAAAATTGACGTAATATTTGTGAAATAAAAATAAAATTGGTAGGGTTTGGTTTTAAAGTAATTAAATTAACTTTGAAAGACAATTGTGAAATTTATCAAACCACGGTGGGTTGACCATACGTGTCAAAGTATGACCATATGACAGCCAAAAATCCTGGTACGATCACTGTAATTGCCTATATTATTTTGTAGTTGAAAATAAAATTACGGTGCGGTCATCGCACCGCAGTAGCCACCGTAAAACCAAACAACCAAATTGTAACTTTAATATTTAACTAACTTTAATGTAACAAAAATGGAGGTTGAATCAAAATTGGTCGCTAAAATTAGAGTGGAATATTTATTCGTCTAGAATTCTTACTGAGACGTGAGGAGGCAAGGATAACAAGGAGTTATGGAGAACAACCAAGAAACCGAACACCGAAAACGTAGGTAAACAGAGTAAACATTATCTATTTATAGAAGGTTCAAGTATATGTATGAAAGCGTTAGTGCGAAGATAGTAAAATGAAGTGTTTAATAATCATTTTAGGGTTGCAAAGCAACATTAGAAAAACGAAAAACATGGCCTAAGTTACGTGTTTATGAAGATTAGATAACCAATTGAAAGGGTATAGCATTATGATGTAATAATAATATCTTTGATATCACTAAATTTATATTTGAATAATCTTTAGCACTCATATTAAATTCTTTTCGTTTATAAGTTTGATTTCATATATTTTTATTAATAAGTGTGTTAAAGAGATCAAAATTATTATGTCATAGGTAGAGCAGATCTCTATCTTTATGTTTCATTATAATGAAGTATAAATAATGTTCAATAATTAAGTTTGATTTATGAAAGCCCGAACAACTATATGAATATCAAAAGTCAAGTTGAAATCTCCAAAATTGGGGTTAGCCCCAAAAAACAATTCATACCGGAAATTCACCATGGATACTATAAAAAACTTTAGTGTTTCTTAAAGAGAAAATTACATAAACAACCCTCAAACTTACTAGATGTGTAAAGGATATGCCATCCAACTTATAAAATTGCAGGAATGACCACTCAAGTTATCAAAACCATTTGTTTTTGACTCCTGGTATTTAGCACATGATTTTCCGTTAAGTTTGCAAACATTTTTCTTTGGTAGTATTCGTTCTCAATGTTCACAAATTATGCAAATAAGTCTTTTATACGAAAAATTATACAAAATTGATACGTCAAGTTCGAGAAATGTGCATCCGGACGTAAAACAATAACAATGTTGTAGAGAGTCAATATTAGACGGTATTGTTTACTTGAGGTGTCGTACATGCATTTAATTAAAGTTGGAGGGTCATATGTACATATTTTTATTAACTTGAGGTGTCATATTTGTATATTTTTGTTAACTTGAGGTGTCATATTTCCAATTTCGTAACTTGGAGGGCATATTATTTACACCACCCGAAAGTTGGAGGGTCACCGGCAAACGTCACCAGTTTCTTAAACATTAAAACTTAGGAACTAATTATGTGATAAATATTGTAATATTGATAGTTAGATGAAATATAACATCTTTTCGGTTATAATATTGATCATTATACAAAAAAATAATATGAAAACAATATTGTTTATACAAATGTGTAAAGAGTATTAAAATTATATATGAAATATGGAAATCTTGATTTAAACCACCAGAATCCAAACCAATCAAAATGTATTCCGAATTATCTAAAGTGGTTAAGGAAAGGATAACAGATATCTAACGGAAACATTACATTTGTGAATTAATGATATAAAAAGATTAAAAAAATAGTACACTATTTTATGAGTTCATTTTCATTAACCCATTTCACCCGATTTGTTTTTGTATCTGTACCCGACGGACACCCGGATCTTCATTTTCCGTCAAATCGGAAGATTCAAGTACCCCACTGTCCAACCATGGCTCCCGCGGTTCCCAAGTCCGGCGATGTGATTTTTTCCAGTGTTGATCGTGTGGCAAGTAGTTTCATACTGAACGAACAACATTAATATCTCATTTTTTAGTATCCTGATTGAGTAATTATTTATTTTAATTTCGTAGAATGCGGAATTGTTTACCCTGACATACGGTGCAATGGTGCGCCAGCTTCTGACCGACCTCGAGGAGGTGGAGGAGGTTAATAAGCAGCTAGATCAAATGTAGCTTGTTTCAATTTTTTCAATACAATTGAAGGATGATTTTGTTAATTTTAGGGTTTTGATTAATTGGTTTTCTTTATGTTTCAGGGGTTATAACATTGGTATCCGGCTAGTTGATGAATTTCTAGCTAAATCTAATGTCTCAAGATGTGTTGATTTTAGAGAAACAGCTGAGGTCATTGCAAAGGTGATATATCTTTTCATTTTTCTTAAAGTGTTGAATGAATTTGGTCAGTTCTGAATTTACCAGGTTGGATTCAAATTGTTCCTGGGTGTGACTGCATCCGTGACAAACTGGGATTCCAATGGCACAACCTGCAGCCTCATTCTTGAGGATAATCCTCTTGTAGACTTTGTGGAGCTTCCTGATACCTGTCAAGGCCTTCATTATTGCAATGTTTTAAGTGGAGTTATAAGAGGATCACTGGAGATGGTAAGACTTCTTCTTCCATCTCTTACTATTATTGTTCAGTGCTTTATTCATTCTATGCGAAGGTTGAACGGGGAATCATTACAAGTGTTGATATTATATAATCTGACCGAAATTACGACCGGAGTGTGCAAATATAACGTATAAGGGGAGAAGACCACACAGTAAAAGATTTCAACAAGCCATTTACTATGGTACCCTTCCCTCTTATAAACCAATACAAATTTCATTCAAATTGTCGAAATTATAGAGTCTGGCCGAAATGACGACGGGGAAGTGTGAACGAACGGGATTAAGGGAAGGAACTCACACATTTAAAAGACTCGAACAAGTCAATATGTGATGGAATTCCGATCCTTATAAACCTAATCAATCTCACCTATTTTTTAGATGTGGGACAAATTCCAACACTCCCCCTCAAGTCCAACCATAAGTTTGCGACTTGAAATAAACCGAACCAGCTCTGATACCATGTCGAAATTACAAGAGTCTGGTTGAAATTAAGATGGGAGTGTGTGCGGATACGACGTATAAGAGGAGGAGACCACAATGTAAAATATTTGAACAAATCAATATGTGATAGGAATTCCTCCCTTATAAACCTAATCAATCCCATTTCTTTTTTCGATATGGGACAAATTCCAATGTGGGACGATTTGATATTTCAACATGGTAGATTTTCCTTTTGCTATTTGATGTTTTGTTCTTGTTCTAAAGTGACCAGACCAATATTATATATCGCTCGCCATTGTTGTATTGTTTATCAGGTTTCCATGAAAACTGAGGTTACATGGCTGCGTGACACGCTTAGAGGTGATGATGTATTTGAGTTGCAGGTTAAGTTACTGAAACAAGTTCCGGAGGAGTACCCTTACAAAGATGACGAGTAGCCAGCCCCGCAATGCCCCATATACTTGTGGTTATAATTATGAATCTTGTTACTTCAGTATGACCCCAAATTTGGCATTGTGTTCCTCAAGCAATTCTAAAGAGCAAATATCATGTATTTTTCTTCACTTAGAATACTTGTTATATGTTGTATATTATAGTATATACGGTTAATATTATGATTAGAAAATTGGATCATATTATGGTTAGAAAATCAGAGGACTTTTTTGTATATTATTTATCAAGAAATCAACACATAGAAATGATATATTTTGTTTTATCAAATTTCTTATTTTCTACAAATTCTTCGAGTTGAAATTTATAAATCGGATTTTTGAAGTTGTTGCACTGCAAGTTCTATTTTATAAATATGATTATGTGAATTATATATGCTTCATGTATAACAAATACTTAATATTAATAGTCATAAAATAGTACAAATTATATACCCAACACGCATAAAATATTGCTTGCTCAAAGCCAAATCTAATTAATCAAATTTAGTGTGTGTTCTGATTGCATTGTCAGAATGCGTTATCATTTTTAGAATGCATTTGAGATTCGTTTACAGAACACCCCAACGTTTTCATTCTCATTCTGACAATTCATTTTCAAAACGCGTTATGAGTTTTTTTCTTCAACGTAAAATGACTATAATCCCTCATTTTGAATTCATGGAATGCATTTTAAAAAATCTATGACAAAACTACCCTTATGACATAATCCTTTATTTCTAGGGTGTTCACTATTCGGTATAAACCGAATACCGAACCATTTTCCGAACCGAAACAATTCGGTATTCGGTAGATAATATTTTGACTTATTTGATATTCGGTAATTGAAATTCGGTTTTGTATTTACCGAATGAACACCCCTACTTATTTTTAATTAAACAAATCTTGTTTTCTATAAATATAAGGGCAAAATAGTACTTTAGTATTTAGAATGCATTCTTATAACAATTTTTTACAGAACATCATTCTTATTTCATTATTCATTATTTACCATGCAGAATACTTAAATAGATTCACATTCTATAAATACATTATGACAATCCATTCTAAAAATACATTTACATTTTCATAATGCACACAGAACACACCCTTAAAGCCGTATATAATCAAATCTGATTAATAATATTTTACTTTATGTTCAAGTTTTTAACTCTCAATTACTAGATTCGACTGCAATTAATTTATTGATAGAAGTTGGTTAGTTTTTACATAGTTATTGAAGCCATCAGATCATTCAATCAGAAATATATTATAATGGGTATAATCGATTTTTTTTATATATATACGATATTAATATTATTAATGAATGGTGTTTGTTATTGACTTCTAATATTTGAAATAGTGTAAATGCGATACTCTTATAGTTTCAAAATTGCGTACGAAGCACCTAAAGTTTATATAATGTGTGTAGTTGACCCTCAAACTTTTTAAATTTGTAAACACCATGCTTTCAAAGTTTAAAAATTGCATGATTGACCCCTAAAGTTTTAAAACCGTTTATATTTGACCCTCACATCCGGTATTTTTTTGAGTTTTTTCACAATTGACCTCGTTCTTTCAAGATGTTGAAATTGACCGATTTTGTTTACTGATTTGATATTTAGCCCCCGAATATATTAAAGAGTTCAGAATTGACTCGGAGATATATGAACATCCGCTTGCTAAAAAACTAATTTGTCTTACATTGTTTTGTTATTATATTTCATGGTAATTTTACTTTGTATATAAACTCAAAAAAATACCGGACGTAAGGGTCAAATATAAACGATTTTGGAACTTTGGGGACCAACCATGCAATTTTAAAATTTTGAGGTCATGTTGTTTACAAATTTTAAAAATTGGAGGATCAACCACACACATTATGTAAACTTTGGGTGCTTCATACGCAATTTTGAAACTATAAGGGTATCGTATTTACATTATTTCAAAGATTGAGGATCATCCTTGCAATTTTCTCTATTATTAATAATAAAATAATTTTGTAACCTTAAATTTTGATTAATTTAATTTTAAATGGATAAATTCTGATTCTTTTCTCCTATTTGATTGAACATTGACCCAAATTTAGGCAATTTAGGTTAATATTTAGACTAATTCTAGTTGTTTTAATTGGTTTGGATAGATTATTAGTAATTAAATTAATATCAAATCGATTTTTTAATGACGTGACCTAATTTAGATATAAAACAATTTTTTTTAAGTTAAATCATATCCATATTAGCACCGATTAACCATCCCAATCGATTTCAAAAAACATAATTTTTTATTTGAAATTTAACGGTCCAAGTATTGGGCGAAATTGGGAAAGATGCCCATAGATCCTCTATCGGATACTCATTGAGTACGTTTGGAACATCGTTTGACAAATATTGGTAAGATGAGATGATTGTACTGTGCTATGAGGTGAACTGATCGTGATTGAAACAGCAGTACAATATTCGTGATGTCATAAAATGACTTTTTTGCCCTTATTTGTAAATAATTGTTTATAATTTAAAAATTATATTTCATATTCTTTTATGAAAATTCGTTATTTCAAAACTACATTTTTAAATTCTTATATATATTTTTATAGTTTGAACATATAATTGATAGAATATAAGAATTTATTGATAAAAATTATTTTTTTAAAAAAATAAATTATAATTTATTAAAGGTAAAATTGACATTTGATATGTGTGTTCTGGTGGTTAGGTTAACCCAACTGTAAACTCACCGTTGTTTTCTGCGATCACACGAACGCAATTATTAATGATGTTTGGTTAAAATAGAATACAATTACGATAAGTTCATCGTATCAGAGAAGTAGGTTTACAAACATAATCATTATAAAATCATAAAAGTAAACATCCCATGCGTCTCGGGCCCAATGCTCCTTCACTGCCTACCGCACGATCCAAGACATCTGACCCACTCTCCACCTGGTCGCGTTTTTTACACTCGCTAGCTCCCAGATCCACGTGTCCAAAAGGTCTCGGTCGCGATTGCACGATGGCGGCACGTAGACTAGTTGGATTTTACATTTACCGGCCGGAGTAAGGTAGGAGACGTGTGGCACCGGTGTTGCGGCCCGATTTTGCAGAAATTGGGAAAATNCTTATTTTTAAATAATTGTTTATAATTTAAAAATTATATTTCATATTCTTTTATGATAAATTCGTTATTTCAAAACTATATTTTTAAATTGTTATATATATTTTTATAGTTTGAACATATAATTGATAGAATATAAGAATTTATTGATAAAAATTATTTTTTTAAAAAAATAAATTATAATTTATTAAAGGTAAAATTGACATTTGATATGTGTGTTCTGGTGGTCGTTAAGTTAACCCAACTGTAAACTCACCGTTGTTTTCTGCGATCACATGAACGCAATTATTAATGATATTTGGTTAAAATAGAATACAATTACGATAAATTCATCGTATAGGATAAGTAGGTTTACAAACATAATCATTATAAAATCATAAAAGTAAACATCCCATGCGTCTTGGGCCCAATGCTCCTTCACTTCACGGGCGAGTTGGTACAGTGACACTGTCAGGGGGTCAAAAAACCGATTTTGGCACTGTTTGAAATGGATTTTTGCACATAGCAGTGATGGACGGGCGATGTGACAGAATTGACGCAGAAACCGGGCTGCTATTTTTTTTAAAAAAAAATAAATAGAGGCCCGGTTGCATGTGGCTGACCGGGCGTTGGCTGAAAATATGTGGCTGAAAAAACGGGGCGAATTTTTTATATTTAAACGTGACTGAAATGTGTGGTTATAATTTTTGGTTGGCCCCAATGTCGTTTTTTTATTGTCTATAAATAACTCAATGTGTTTCTTCTGTTATTCACTAACAATTTTTGATCTTATATTTTGTTGAGTTTTTATTGTATTTTAGTGAGTTTGTGATTTTTTATTCGAATGGATCCAACGATTGGAAGTTTTAATTCTTCATGGGAATATTTTCCGGATTATGCCGAAGGTGAGGAGCATTCTTACAGAAGACAAAATTCGATTCATCCCGGTAAGTAAAATGTTTAAATATTTGAAAAATGCATTGCTTAACATTTTATATTAAATATAGGTATGAATTTTGACTTGAACGTTCCATACAACCCACAAATGGAAAATATAGCATTTACTGAATATGGAGAAAGTAGTCGGGATNCCAAAGCTCCTTCACTGCCTACCGCACGATCCAAGACATCTGACCCACTCTCCACCTGGTCGCGTTTTTTACACTCGCTAGCTCCCAGATCCACATGTCCAAAAGGTCTCGGTCGCGATTGCACGATGGCGGCACGTAGACTAGTTGGATTTTACATTTACCGGCCGGAGTAAGGTAGGAGACGTGTGGCACCGGTGTTGCGGCCCGATTTTGCAGAAATTGGGAAAAATAAAAAGACGAAATTGGAGGGAGGCTTGTGAAATGTCTTCCTTTATATATATTCACCATCGTTATCATTACCCGATGCGTTCTCTGTCTCCTCTCTCTCTAAATGTCTTAGTACATCTTATATTTGTTTCTCTTGTCGCCCAATCTATCGAATCCACGGGAAAAGTAGTTACCCTTCTTCATTTTCGATAAAACCCTTCAATATTCTTGATTAATTTGTATATCTGATTAATAGTTTCATACTTTGGCTTAAATTCGTTTATTTTTTATTGTAGCGCTTGTTTTGTTGATAAGTAGAGGTGGGTGTTAATTTTTTGTTTGGTTTTCTGGAATTCGGTTGTGTGTTTTCCTTATCGCTGAAACCCACCGAACAAGGATTCGTGTACAGAGTGGTTTCCGTTTGAGATCCTTTCGCTAACGTATGGTTTATTGACCGGTGACTATTTTGATGAAGCAAAGGCACACGAATTGAATAGTTTTACTTCTCAAAGTTTAAACTTTGGATGTATACACATGTGAACAAAAAGCCACAGTTTTAGTTGGGGTTATTGATTCATGCTTTAGAGACGAGAGCTTGTTGGATGTTATGATTAAGGGAGTGAAAGGGCTTTCTAGCTCTTTGCAGCGTTGTTTTTGGTGCGAGAAGAATCTGTTCTTGTTCTTGCCATGGGAATGAGGAATGATGGCCAGAAAACGGGTGACAAAGCCTTGGTGACTCGGTCTGGCCGGGTTAATACGGGGCTCATTCCACACACTTTCAAGACTCTTTCGAGGATTGTTTCCTCTGGAGCATCATCTGTGGCTTCCACTGTTAGGTCTGCTGCATCTGCAGCTTCAGCTGCGGTGGAGAAGGATGAAGAAACTCATCATGATCAGGTAAATCCTTGAAAGAATCTTTTGTGCATTCGTTTTGTAATTTGGAACTATATTTTTTTTCTTATTGCCATTTATATTTGCTTTTCTTTTCTTTTTTAGTTTTTGCCATCTCCTGATTGTTTTTTAGCATGATCAGGCTTAAAATAACATAGCCATTATGGAATCATATTTAATTTTCTGAAAAAAAATTGATATTTCAGCGTGCTCTTTTATTGGTATCCATTGTTATGAATCTTAATTGTTAATTGAAGGTTTCATGGGCTGGATTTGACAAACTAGAACTGGAAAGAGGTGTGGCACTCCAAGTTCTCTTGCTTGGCTTCAACCATGGATTTCAGGTCTGGGATGTTGAATCAGCGGACAATGTGTGTAACCTGGCATCTAGGCATGACATCTCTGTTTCCTTCATGCAAATCCAACCAACGCCCCTGACTTGCACAAAATCTGAGGATAAGTTTGAACATAGTCGGCCATTGCTAATTATTTGTGCAAATGGATCTGAAGATAATAGTTGTTTTCAAGAAGGGGCTGTTGGACCTTGTAATGGTTCTGTTCGGCAATATAATGGGTTGAGAAATGGAAGCAATGTGCCAACTGTAGTTTGGTTTTATTCCTTACAATCACAATCATATGCACATCTGTTGAGATTTAGATCAATTGTGCATTTGGTGAGATGCAGTTGTCGCGTTGTTTGTGTTTTGCAATCATCTCAGGTATGATTGGAATTTAGATATATTCAACTTATGATGATATTCAAATTATTGATTTTTTTTCTTCGTGTAATCTTTTTTTACAGATTCATTGTCTGAATGCTGCTACACTAGAAAGAGAATATACAATCCTTACAAATCCATTAACACCTGGATTTTATGGATCTGTGAATATGGGATTAGGGCCACTTGCTGTGGGACCTCGCTGGATGGCTTACAGTGGAAAACTGGTTGTAATGACAAATTCAGGTCGTGTAAGCCCACAGCACCTCGCCTCCTCTTGCAGTTTCCCTTCTGCCACATTGAATGGTGGACTTGTTGCTCATTATGCAAAAGAGACCAGCAAGCAAATAGCAGAAGGAATTGCTACTTTAGGAGATATGGGATGCAAGAAGTTCTTGAGATACTATTCTGGCCTTTTGCCTGATGGCAAGGATATTCTCTCAGAAACTACAGTTTCTACAAAAGATGATGTCTCCGGTGTGCATTTAGCTGATGCAGGCAATGTGGGCATGGTATTTATGCTTCTCTTTATAAAATGTTTATGCCTAGCTTGTCTTAGTAAATAGTTTACCTCGCTTTTTCTCGTGACTGTGTTGTTCTTTAAGTTGTTCTAGAGCCCCTTTTGCTTGCACATTGTGCATCTTAATGGTTACTTATTTATTTAGATTTTTATGCTTTGCTTATCAGGTGATTGTCAGGGACATACTCCAAAAGAATGTTGTTGCACAGTTTCACGCACATACGAGTCCTATTTCAGGATTGTGCTTTGATCCGAGTGGCACACTTTTAGTGACTGCTTCAGTTAAAGGTCACAACATAAACGTCTTTCGGATAATGCCAGGACAGTCAGAAGACTCCACAGGAGCTTCTGGATCATCTTATACCCATCTTTATAGTTTGCAACGAGGTTTCACCGATGCTGTAAGGCTTCTTATTGTTTAAAAAAATGTTAATGATTCTGATGTTTTGAAATTCTTTTAACAGGTGATACAAGACATAAGTTTTAGCAGTGATAGCCAGTGGATTATGGTGAGTACCTCAAGAGGAACAAGCCATCTTTTTTCTATTTCTCCATTTGGTGGAATGGTTAATTTTCTGTCTTCTAATAATTCTCTTGACCGTAAAGTGAACGAAACTTGCACTATCCCAAAGCCTGTTGTTCGTAGACCACCAAACTCAGGTTTGCAGGTACTAACTCCACAGAGTATCTGTGAGTCCGGACCGATCACCCTTTTGGCTGTTAGCCGAATAAGAAATGGAAGTGATGGATGGAGAAATACCATGAGTGGTGCTGCGGCAGCTGCAACTGGTCGATTAACTTCTCTTTCTGGAGCAATTTGTTCAGTTTTTCAGAAATGCAAAAGCAATGACTTATCATGCGACATGAGTTCCTTGAAGAAAAACTACTATCTTCTCGTTTTTTCTCCGGTGGGATATGTCATACAATATGCACTGCACTTTTCTACTTATTTCGAAGGTATTACAGCTTCGTCTGGAGTTAGTATTGCCACTGAACCACGTCTCAGTTGTGAAGGAAAATTGATTGTTGAAGCAATCCAGAAGTGGAATATTTGTTCGAAACTGGACCGCAAGGATCAAGGTAGTTGTAGTAACATAAACATGTATACGGAACATGGTAATTCCGTAAAAGATAGATTATCTACCGGAACCAAGAAATCCGAGAATCCCGACTCTTTTGTTTTGCCTATGGAAGAGAAACAACATATGTATATATCTGAAGCTGAGCTTCAAATGCATCAAAACACTAACCAACTTTGGTTGAAATCCGAGGTACTTGTTATTACCATAAGTTTGAGATTGTTATGTTATCTCCTCGACGAGTAACTTGTTTTTCGATTCTTGGTAGATATACTTTCAGCTATTGCTGAAAGATGGCTTCAGTGAAGATGAACACAATGACAATGCTTCATCCAGCGGAGAAGTTGAGATCGAAAAACTCCACATCCGTACACTTGAAGCAAGGTCAAAAGAATTGATTCCAGTTTACAATTATCTACATACTTCAAAGTTTCTGCCTGTGAGGTGTGTTCACAATAACTACATGCAAACAAATTGTGTTTTTCTAGTACCGTTACTGCATCTCTTTGTTCCGAATTTGGATTCCGCTATAATTAATGTTTTTATCCCTTAAATTTTTGTTTGCTTTTTGTGTTCAGGAATAGCAAACAGAACGAACAATCCGAGGCTAAAAAACAACACAATTCTGGAAGCAGCAAGTCCAGTTCCAATGGATCATTATTGGACAATTGTTTTGACGAAAACAGGGTCGATCCCATCGACGGGAGTGGTGTAAATAGTACTAATGATGCACCAGTTATGGCAACAGGGCAGCTTGAGACTGTAAATACTAGAGATGACTCCATTCAGATCACTTCTGTACATAATAGGCATCGTCTCAGGATCGGAAATGAAAGTTTCTTGGAGGATGATGAGTTTGACTGAAGGAGTGTAATGTATCGGTCCGTAAACTTTAAGCATAGTTCTCTTTATTTGTGTGAATCAACATAAAGATGAATGTGAAGAGGGTTGGAACAATATTGTGCAGGTTTTGGGGCATTCTTTTGCTTGTGTTGTGGGAGATTGAAGAAACAGTATGGAGTGTCTGTTGTTGTTGAGTAGAATGTGAATGAATCTACTTTTGTAAATAAAATGAAAAGGCAAATAACCAACAACACATGATTTAGTGGTATTTTGGAAATGTTCACTCTTGTTGATGAATAAATGAGAAGCGCAGCATGTACAAAAGTTGATTCAGTTCCAGAGTTGATGTCTATGTATTAGTTATAATTGGTCTGATTAATTAATTTTTAATTATAATTTATGTTACAAAACCTGATCAATACATCGTGGATTTATATTACTGAGTTAATGGTTTTAATCGATCAATTATTTAATTTTTAATGATCGACAATACAACAACAAATTACATACTTTATATTACACTTTTAATTTAGAAAATACAATAACAAATTAACAAAAGTTCTAAAGTGCTTCACACGCAAAAAATCACAATCCCAATTTAAAACAATGCTAATGGCAAGTCCAACATTGGGAACAAAGTGGTGTAGCACAATTGAACCTGATAATCAATGAGTATGGGAAAAACGCAATGTTTTTAAAAAGAATACATCCAAGTTATACTGAAATAACCAAATGCGCTGAGAAAAAGTCACTAGGCAACACTAAAAGTGGTACAAAACTACAAACAAGTACACTTCTCACAAGGGAAGCAAATAGAGATCATCATCCCATACTTAGTCGAGAATCTAATGTTCTCAGATTGGTTTGCCGTCTCGGTACACCAATCTCGCAAGCATTAACCCTTGCTGCGAACCTCAGTGAACAAAGAGATTCACCGAGGGATGAAGAATCAGGCGAAATGTTAACAAACATCAATGTTTTCGAATCTCCACCTAAGCAAGGCTGAAACAAAAACAACAAATACAAATTAAATCTGAGGCTCATCTTGTTCTATAGAGTGTTTATTTTTACCTGGAGAAGATATGTTAGTTTTGAATTCCTAAAAGGGATATGTTCATCTTTCTTTGCTAAGGCAAATATGACATCGATCAATGAAGATAAGCTTTTATTGATGGCCTGAATAAACCAACATAATAAGCTTTATTGTAAGCGCTTCTTGGAGAAATAAATGTACCTGAGTTTCTTTTAGCCTGTCACCAGTCGACCCACTTTTAGAGAGACGCTCACTTCCGGCTAAGTCGATCAAGTTTAGTACACCTTGAACTTGTTGATCGGTGCTCTGTGATCATGTAAGTACAAATGTAAGGAGATTGCAATACACAGTATTCATGATCAACTGTGATTGAAGTAGCAATACCTCGTTAACACCAGTTATTCTAAGAGTAAAGACGAAGTGGCTCCTTGAAGATTGTTCATTCATTTGAGTTTTTCCTACAGATCTATATGAAAATGAAAGCAATGAGAAAATGAGATTATTGAAGATTCTCTACAGAGTATCTTTAAACGTCAGATATGCATGCCTGCATAAGAATCAGATTATGGTATCTTACAAGAGAAATGTTACAAGAGAACTACATAAAACACATGGGAGGGAATTCATAAGAGAATTGAGTAGGCTAGTACCTGCTCTGTGCGGCCCGTTCCAACAAATATGAAACCTCCTTGCTGCTTTGGACATCCACAATGGTGAGATCAGAGACATGAGTATTTCCATTACAATCATGCTTGATAGAGTACTGCTTTCCACCATTTTCTGCACGGGAAGCATCAAAAGTTGATTTGCTAGGCGATAATAGGTCACGAATTGTTTCATTATATATCTCCAGCATTGAAACCTGCAAAAAAGGTGGCAATCATTAGTACTTTTGAAAAGTGGATTTAATAGTTGAAACAAGAAACAGCCCACCTGCATTTCATACTTCCAACCTTCGGCTTCTAGAATTTGTCTCGAGACAAACACCTGCTCCAGTGACCGTGGAATTAAGCCTTTCTGATCCGATGGTCCTGGCTTGCCCATCATTGTGTATGTCTTCCCAGAACCTGTTTGGCCGTAGGCAAATATGCATACCTGTTAAAATTTCTAATCGGATCAATATGTTTGGGTAATAAAAATCATTGATGATCTACATTACAGAAAGTTAAGGTCATTCTCCGGAATATACTCCCTTTATAAGCCACGCTCAGCTAACAAAAATGTTACAAAATTTTTAACTACAAACACATACTACTGGATTTTGTAAGAATTGTCACCTTGTATCCATCGAGGGCACTCTGAACAAGCTGAGATATCTCCACAAATACACCCTCTTGAGATTCATCAGGCATGAAAACTTTGTCAAAGCTGAAAGAATGTTTTTGCCCTAACCAATAAAAATTAATCAGCTAGCAGAAATGAGCAAACGGCATTTTCTCGAACTACTTTATAGAGTGATCAGACTCACCATTCTGAAGTAAGTCAATACCTCGACCAAGTAATTCAGTCGAAGTTGGGAATGAAACAACTTTTGTATCTGCTTCATCTCTATCTTCAGACAATAAAGGTCTCACCCTACAAAATACTCGGATATTTCCTTTCAGTTCCTGCATGTTTTTTTTAAAAAGTTATTTTTCTCAAGGAAAACTGGGTTGAGTTTTTACTAGATAACCATTTTGAAGATCAAAATTCACTATTACCAGGATTGTGTTATGCAACTTCTTTCGAAACTTCTCTCCTTCAGCAATTTTTAAGTCTGCTTCTGTCAGGCGGTTTCGTAAGTCAAGAAGCAGAGCATTATTCTCTTCAAACTGAAATCGTGTTTCAGTCGCTGACATATCAGACAACTGAAGGGGAGAGCATAATTAGCTGGTCATATTTGGATTAAACCAAAACATTTAAATGCAGACAAAAGATCGACAACCTGTATTCTCCTTTCAGCACTCTCAAGCTGTGTTGTTAACCTTCTTATTTGTTCATCCTGAGATGCACATCTTGACTATAAAAAAACAAAAGATATTTAGTCATGTACATAACAAAGATTATTATAATGAGACTTAAGAAAACCCACCTCTAGCTCATTTGATCGAGTGGTTATGTGATCTAAATCAGAATTTATTTTTTCATTCCATTCTTTATATTTCGATACTTCTGATGACAAAGTTTGAACTTGTAACAGCTGACGATCGCGATCATCCCTTACTTGTTGCATATCACTTCTTATGGAAGCAATCTCACCACGAAGTGTTTCCCTCTCTCTAAGCAGCTCCTCCTGCGTGGCCTTACGAAACCAAATATAAAATGTATGAGCCTTAAATTTTACTAGAAACAAGATGGTAAGTACGATATACCCTTCTGTGTAATTTTATTTAGTGTGGCGTCAAGTGTGAAAAGAAGAGGCTGCAGAAAATTTTTAATAAACATATACAAACATACTTGTGACGATGCAAGCTGCTCCTGTAAAGATCTCTTTTCACCTCTTGCAGTGGCTAGATTTTCCACAGCAGCAGCTCTTTGGTTCTCAACACGGTTGAGGGCCTCATCCTTTACATTCAGATCAGTTTGAAGCTTACTATTGTACTGCTGTAAGCTCGTATTATACTCATGTAATCGCTTATTCATCTCATTAAGGTTTTGTAGCTGCAGAAGGAAAAAAAGCTTCCATCATTTGTTTCTAGGAAAACTGGTGATTACATGCAATACACTTCATATCAAATCAATAATCATATTACTTTTTGGTTGGCACTAGAAAACTTTTCTTCAGTTCGCCTGAGATCATCTGAAATGGATGCTTGCAGTGCATCTGATGCAAGCCTAGATTCCTTCTCTTTAACAAAAGAATCCAGAGCTTCCTGGGAAATTCATTGGGCACAATAATATGTATGGCCAGAATAAATAATGAACAAGTATAATTCCAAAATCCCAAACATCCAAGAGTACTTACCAATTTATCCAGTTTCTCCTTTCTATAGCTTTCTTGCAACGCCTCCAAGTTTTGTCTAAGCTCAATTATAATTGAATTCAGCTCGTCTTCCTTGGCCTTCATTGCTACCTCTGAATAAAAGTTAAAAAATGCTTAGACTATGAAGTATTCTAGCATAAATACATAGCATATATACTGATAAAGTAACATCCGTTACCAGTATTTTCACACTTCTTTTCTGTCATTTCTACCAAACTCTTTAGTTTCTCTTGTTCTGAAATGTAGTTTTCTTCTCGCTGTTGAAACCACTTTATGCACAGCTTGTGTTTTTTAAGAGATCCAGCCATCTGTTCACTGTTTTCCTGGAAAAACACACAAGCAAATACAAGATTCACTGTTTTCAAATTGATGCGAAAAAAAACATCAATTTTAAAGCTTACTTTACATGAATCTGCAATTTTGAGGAATACCCTACCTTATGGTTAAACTTAGTCGTTTTCAACTTCTCATTAAGTAATGCCTCAACATCCTCAGGAGTGAATTCTATAGTAACACGCTCATTACCAGAATTACTACCGCTAGTTTGTGACACATCTTGAGCGACATTGACTACTGATAATGCCTGTCTTGTTTGCCTTCTAACATTAATGGTAGGCAAGGGAGGCATTCTACCGGCGCCAATTTTCCTCTTCTTTTCCCCAGGAGCCTCACTAACAGCGTCCTTCTTCTGTGGAAATCAGTAAAGGCCGATATAAGGTGCATCAATTAGAAAGAACGAAGGAAATTCTTTACTCCCATTACCACAGATCTGCATGAATAGCTAACCTAAGCATAAACCCTCAAACAAGCCAAGAATTCAAAACCAAAATCAAATGAAATTTCAACACCCGTAACCTCAAATGCAGAATATATATTCAACAAATACCGAAAAAAGATACACACCTGAGACGGAATAGGAACAACCTTGTTTATGTTCCTTGAAGCCATGGGAATAAAGCAAGCGTGTGTATTGCGTAAAAGGGTTGAAGAAAAGTGATGAACGTTTGAAAAAGTGACTAGTGGGACCAGCGTTTATTGCAAAGGGAAGCTAAGAGTTAAGAGAACCCCATTGAATCGCAGAATCAACAAGAACTACGCACCAAGAAAATGAACCAACTGTAATTCTCAGTGCCTGGGAGCTATGAATCCGAATTTTTAGGAGGAGATGGAACCCATTCTTCAACATTGACACTCAAAACGCCCGTTGTAGCAGATTCCAGTAGAGTGAGAAATTAGCGTTTACATCGAAGGTGAGAGAGAGAGGGAGGGTTTTGAATTTTTTTGAAAATATCGCCGTTGGCAAATATAAACGTACCTTACTAATTTAACAATTATGCCCCTGTACGTTTGTTTATTATACAATTGACCCCCTGAGTTTGCAATTTCCATTAAACTATCCTACCATTTGTCTTACTACCAGCCAAGTAGGATATTAAAAATAATTAGATTTTTGTCGCAATTTAAAAATAAATAAATTTACTATTTTACAAAGTAATTTGGAATCGGATATAAATTTACTTCCAATTTTTCGTCTAGAGCAATTATTTTTATTGTGATTGAATTGATTTGAAATGAAACTATAGAAAAGTCCAATTTATTATAAATATTGAGAAAATGATGTTTTAATCACTAAACTTTCATAGTTTTTGTAAATTTAGTTATCATATTTAATTTCAAAATTTTAAAGTTTTGATGAATTTGTTTATCCAGTTGTAACATTTGCAAATCAGATCCTCTAAGTAACAAAATAGATACCCAAAATTTGATTTTGGCCAAAAAAATTTAATTGTTAAAATTGAAAACATTAAAAAACAATTATACCATAAAAAATAAATTTTGAAAATTAATTTGACAAAACTTAAAAAATATGAGAATTAATTTTGTCATCTTCGTCGATTGAAATCAATTTTATCAAAACTTAATTTATTGTTGCCCATAAATATTATAATCTTATTTTTTGAACAGTTTACATAATTTAAGAAAATATATTTAAAACAAAGCGTTGAAAAATGAATTGTGAACTAGGGTTAGGCAATGGTCCTTATGGTCCATAACTCGGGGTTAGACAATGACTAAAATAATGGGCCATTGGTAATTGATACTCTTTTGATTGTGATGCTGACCGTACTAAATTTAAAGATCCCATCATAAATAAACCCCATTTTTTCTTATTTTTTATATGTTGACACTTGACATAGTCAATTGGTGATTTCTATTTTAGGCTTTACAATTGGAAATTGTCATTACACCATTTTATAATTATTTCAGCCAAATATTTATGGTAAAATATTTTAAAACGTTGCATAGGAACAAACTTGGCCAAATTCATGCACGTTACACTACTCCTAACATCGAATCATTGCTTCCAATTTAAGAGATTGTAATAATAACATCTAAAGTTATTCATATCTTTCATTTTTTACTCCGACGTTAATTGAGTAACCAATTTTCCGATGGTTTGATCTTAAAAAATTGATCATCGAAGTTCACAAATTATACAAAATAGACATTTGCATTTCAAAAAATTATATAAATTTGATAATTCAAATTCAAGTTGTAAATTAGAATACAAACATATTGGTCTCTTATGCACGATTCTCGAACTAAAATGATCAAATTGTAAGTATCTAATTTGCATCTTTTGTAAACTTTTATGTCAATTTAGTGGATTTTCGAATATTTCAAGATCAAAGTAGCATCATTTCGAAAGTTGGAGGATCATATTGAAACTTTAATTGAACTATTCAATTATAAATGGTTTTGATAACTTTACATTTTATTTAAATTGAGATCTACTTGTACATATTTTCATAAGTTAGGGGGCTACGAGCAAATCTCAATAATTTATAAATAGGAGAAATTATATTCATAAACTATTCAAAGAGAATGTTGAATTTATCATACATTCGTTAGAGAAGTGAGATTAATTAAATTTATAAGAATTATTAATGTCATCACATGATATATTGATCTTTTAAATGTGTGGTTTCCTTCATTAATCATGTTGTTCACGCATTTCCTTCATAATTTCAATATGTCACTAAAGAAGATTAACTAACAAAGTTAGAGGAAACTCCAGTGAAGGGCTATCACAAATCTGAATGTCTCATGAGATTACACCAAAAATTAATATGTAAATGAACATTGCATGATATTGACACCATTATTTTAAAATTCGGGTCGGAATTGGACTGCAAGTAAAATGACTGGGAATTGTTGAGGCACCGATTCTATTTGTACTGAAAACTGGTTGCGCAAAACATCATTGTGGGGGTCGAAAAACTGGGTCAAACCGATATTTTTAAACAATTGTACTCAAAATAAAATATCGTAAACCCATAGATTTTCAAATGGATGTCAACTAATAAAAAGTGTTGGCAACTCTCCATGTAAAAGTGGCTAAGGATTATTATGGGCATATGACATATAGGGCTGATTTTTTCATTTATTTGATTATTTTAAAATAATATAAATAATAAAATAATGACGAGAAGGACGACAAGTATCTGGTAAGATGATATGATTTTGTTCCAGGAATGGGGGAACGAAGTGCGAATTACCACATCCACGGACAATCTTCAATATTCGCATGTACGCATGAAATCCCTAATCCATAGGGTGTTTTTGATTTGATTCACCAAGGAAGAATTTCATAAATGGCATTTTAGGTGCATGCAGACGTCTAGCTTCTTTGATTTCGCCGCTCGTCTCATCAAGTCTTGGAATTTGAGAATCTTCATCCAATTTTCGTGAAATGTCACATGTATTGTTGGTTGAACCCGCGCTATTGAAGAACCCGGACGCTGTTCGTGAGAGATATTGAACATGGTCTACACAAGAGGTGCAAAATTGATGATTTTCTGGGCAGATTGGGAATCGGGGGATAATTTGGGGGATGAGGATGATACAAAGGAATAATATTATGAGAGGAACTTATCTTTTTTATTTGCAATTGATTGTGCTGGTTATCAGCATTGATGGGTATGGAGAGGAAGAACAATCGTTATTTGCTTGTTTGATTGATTCACAAGTCATTAATCAAAAGATGGTAAAAAGGATTTGTTTTACTTTCTCTCAAGGTTTCTGCATTGACATAAAGTTTTATTTGCATCTTTGAACCAGAGAGCAATTGCTAAATTGAGTGTGATTATCTTACTAATTTCAAATCATCTGCTTTTCCTCGTTCCTTGTTCTTTCCATGGTTGAATATCTTATTCTAAGTTCAATGACCATGTTTGTCAATTTCTATGATAAATCTGATCTTTTGCATATGCTACCATATTGGTTCTTCGTGTAATCCGGATGCTGATTGATGAAATTTGCTGCCAAATCGCTGATTTAATCTTCTTATATGTACATTTACAGGCAGAGTATGTAAAAACCAACTGCAGGGCTGAACTACTGCAAGCCAAGAAAATGTTACAGGATCCTGAATTGCATTTTTATTTGCCAAGTTGCTGCAAAGGAGCTCTAAATAGTAGGTCGTTGCCGAGAACCATGCTAGGCACTGTCAAATGCACTGATATTAAGAAATTTCTTCTCAAGTGTACACAAGACAAAAATTCCATACTCCCAGCTGCAGATGAGGAGAAGGATTTCAGTTCTAGAGGTCATCGGTTGTATGAAAAGTCTAAAAAGAAATCTAGCAAAAAATCTGCTAAGAAAACTCGGAAAAAGTCAGACCCTAAAATGTTAATCGCCATAGCTATAGCAGGATCAGTAACAGTTATTCTTGGTGTGATTCTCTGTTGTTGCTGCTGTGGGCGTGGCTCTGCACGTAGTAGAAATGATGACAAACCTCTTCTCAGTTTAAGCTTAAGTGACAACTCCACCGGTATGCATTGCTCTTTGCTTCGTTTTGATTCAAAAAATGAGCCTTCTTTAACTTATCCTTTATATGTTGTAGCCTCTTCACTGAAGTCATCAAGTCATTCAATTAAAGAAGAGAAGCATGGCAATCTATCTTTCAGAAGCAAAAAGAGCCAAAGTGGGAGCAAACATATGAATTCACATCCTTCTAACAATTTAATAATAGATATCTCACCTGGAACCACCATGGAGGCTACTGCAATCTCCCCGGAAGATTCAATGACAATACAGCAACCTCCTATAGTTGTTTTGCATGGTCTTCCACCATTAAAGCCACCTCCAGGAAGAATTCCTGTGCCTCCTCCTGTTGTTGCAGCGCCCTCTGTATCACCACTTATTAGACCTTCTAGTGTGCCAAGGCCTCCTCCCCCGGGACCTCCACCTCCTCCTCCTCCAGTTCGTGGTGTCCCTCCTCCACGACCACCTCCACCAGGCTTTAGAATTCGGCCTGCTTTATCTGGACCACAAAAAACACCAGATTCTTCAGCAATAAAATATAGTGATCCTGGTGCTACTAAAACCAAATTAAAGCCTTTTTTCTGGGATAAGGTTTCAGCGGAATCTGACGATGCAATGGTTTGGCAGCAGATAAAAGGTGGATCATTTCAGTAAGTCTATAAACTTACATTTTCAATGACTTGTTATAGCAGCAATGACTTTTTATATATTTGTGAAACAGATTCAGTGAGGAGATGATCGAAAGTCTATTCGGATATGCTCCTGCTGGGAAAACAAAAATTGGTGCACAAAATGAATCTGCATCCAAGAATGCTCTAAATCAACAACATATTCAGCTTATCGATCCCAAGAAGTCACAGAATCTGTCGATTCTTCTAAAAGCATTAAGTGTGACAACGGAAGAAATTCGTGACGCTCTCGAAGAAGGTCTTTGTGTTCCATTTTATTCATTATGTCATTCATCAAGCTTCTAACCATTTGTTAATGAATCAGGTAACGAGTTACCACATGAACTTATTCAGAATTTAATCAAAATGGCGCCAACTACAGATGAAGAATTGAAATTACGACTCTACAACGGTAACCTCTCTCTATTAGGCCCAGCCGAGCGCTTTCTTAAAGTCATTGTAGAGATTCCATTTTCTTTCAAGAGACTAGATTCTTTATTGTTCATGTGCACTCTTCATGAAGAGGCATTAGTCCTCAAGGAATCATTTACGACATTAGAGGTACTGTACCCCTCATGAAACTCCATTCCTCTTGTGATCCCGCTAATAGTAAATAAATACTTGCAGGCTGCCTGCACCGAACTACGTAAAAGCAGATTATTTCTCAAACTTCTTGAAGCTGTACTCAAAACTGGAAACAGAATGAATGACGGAACTTACCGCGGTGGAGCACAAGCTTTCAAGCTAGATACACTTCTAAAACTATCAGATGTCAAAGGAGGAGATGGAAAAACAACCCTTTTACATTTCGTTGTTCAAGAAATAATCCGAACCGAGGGGCTACGAGCAGCCAGAGCAGCCAAAGAAATGAGAAGCATATCCAGTTTCAAATCAGAAGACCTTTCTGACGATCCAATACACGAAACTGAAGATGACTTAAAATGCCTTGGTCTCCAAGTAGTCTCCAGCCTAGGTGTTGATCTTGAAAACGTAAAGAAAGCCGCAGCTATCGACGCCGATGGCTTGATGGGAATCGTCACTAAGCTCAATCATAACTTGAGAAAAGCTAAGGAATTTTTAAACTCGGATATGAAGAGTGTACCAGAGGATAATGGATTTTATCAAGCATTACAGAGCTTTGTACAGAGTGCGGAACATGATGTTAACTGGATGGTCGAAGAAGAAAAACGAATAACTGGCTTGGTTAAGAGTACAGCTGATTATTTCCATGGAAATGCGGGAAAAGATGAAGGGCTGAGATTATTCAGTATTGTTCGTGATTTCGTGATCATGTTGGATAAAGTGTGTAAAGAAGTGAAGAATTCGGGGAGTAAGTTGATGCCTAAGAAAAATGAAAGTGTAAATACGAGTTCAGTGAATAAACATAAGGTACCAAATGATCTACAGCAGAAGCTGATTCCGGCGTTAGCAACACAGAGAAGAAATGATTCGAGTTCAGATGATGATTCTGATTAGTTTTGGTTAAATATTTTATCTTGATTTTGTTAATGTATATGCACAAGTTCTCTCATTTGCTAATCTAAACTTGAGCTTTATTATTTATGTAAATAATTTACTATATTTATAGAGTCGGGTCAATTTCATAGGGACGTTTCATTGGATATAATGAATCATTTACTATTGACATTCATGCTTATTATAAATCGGGCGGCTTGCGTATTTAGTCTCCATAGTTTTTTAGTTTTGATAAATTTGGTACTCAAAGTTTTCTAATTGTAGCAATTATGATCCTCATAGTTTTAAGTTGGCAAAAAAAATTCCATACTTTCAATACTTTGGCAAAACCGACCCTCAATGTTTGATGTGTGTGTCAAATTTGGTCCCCAATATTTTTAATTTTTGCAATTGAAGTCCCACAACTATAATAATGACGTAGTTGGTCCCCGTAATATACTAATTTTAGCAAATTTAGTCCCTAATTGCTTTATTAGTCCTCAAAGTTTGAATTTACGATAATTACAATTCTAAACTTTAAACGATAATCAAACATAATCAATGATTTCATATTGATCCGTGGGAAACTGGGAGGCACCCGAATTTGTCTGTTACATCCCGATATCGGGTTGTATGGTCGGATTGCGATTTCCGGGTATGATACTGTAAAATATAAATCATTTTTCGGATCCATATAAATAAGAAAACATTAGATTTTTCGGTCATAACTGGTTCAATTAATCAGTTTAAGTTTATATTTTCTTTATTAAAAATCATGAAAATGAAGTCTATTTGTCGGACATAGCTCGGTTCATTCGGTTAACTAATTCTACCGATTATTTTCTACCTATAAAATGCATTATCATTCAACCTAAAACAAGTCGAATGGAAGCCAAATTAAATGTCAAACGATAGTAAATGCGTCAAATAACATTGTTTAAATCATAGGATTAAATTTGTCAAATTAATAAACTTTGAGGACTTACACTATCACTGCGTGTAAATTATAGGGACTAGTTTTGTGATAATCAAATTTTGAGGACCTATTTTGCCACTTTGCGGATCAAATTTGTCAAATTATATAAACTTTAGGGATGAATAATGGAAAAAAATGAAAGTTTTGGGACTATAAATGCCAAAAAAACTTTGGAGATTAAATTTGTCAAAATAATCAAAATTTGGGGACTAATGACACTATTTTCTCTTATAAATCAATCCAAATTACATCACACTTTTTACGTGAGATAATTATTTACATATTTGAATACATCCTCTAAAGTCCAACTGCTCGTTATACTTAATAATTCAAATCGGTGGATTACCATATGATCAATTCAATAAATCGATTAACATGTAATGACCAATGTCATACTTGTATAATGTCACATTATTGTTTGTTTTGGACTAGACCAACCCCAATTAACACACATGCTTTCACGGTTTTACTTTTTCCCTATCCATAAACTTTCTAATGGGTCATCCATCCCGCCTTTAGTCCATGATGAACACGTTTAACTTACCGCTTACAATCTTTGTCATTCTGCTAGAGAAAATAAATTGTGCTATGATAGACGAATTATTATATTTAACATATAATCGTTCTTCGTCTATAGCCGATGATGGATTTGCCTAAGGTGCTTCGCACCCCAATGGGTCACTAACCATGATAAGGTTACTCATGATTTTACGAACCCGTTCCGATACCATATAAAGTCACTTACAATCTTTGTCACTTTGTTAGAAAAAAATATCTTATTCTATAATAGAAGAAATATTATATTTAACATATAATTGCTCTTCGTCTATAGCCGATGATGGATTTGCCTAAGGTGCTTCGCACCCCGATGGGTCAATAACCATGATAATGTCACTCATGATTTTACGAACCCGCTCCGATATCATATAAGGTTTAATGAGAAGAATGTACTCAGATATAACGTATAAGAAGAAAGAGACTATATTATAAAATATTTGAACAAATTATTTACTCTCCTCCGTCAATCTTATAAATCTATCTATATTTGACAATTTTACATATTTCAACAAAATTTTGGAACCGAATGAAACAAAATTACAATATTTTGAAAGATTTTTTACATCAATACATTAAAAGCGGATGCTGCTGTTATTCATAATACAAAAGAAACAAGAATTGGACAATTTTAAAATCAACCACTTGGTTAATTAGTAAAGACAACACAATCACATTGAGAAAAGAGACATCAAATACCAAAACTTGGCTCCATATCTCTTCTAAGTCCCAGTAGCAGGAGTTGCAGCAACTTCTAATTCTTTCTCCTTCTCTTTAACTCCTTTTACTCTTCTCTTCTGGTTCTCAGGGCCATCGATTATCTCTCCCGTCTTTATCAAGTACCGAACACGCTTACCATTATCAAGAGCTTTATGCCCAACTCTACTCACAACATCTTTCTCCTTAGAGTAAAGCATAACATTTGAACTATGAATTGGTGCTTCTATCTAAATCAACAAACCGATTATCAGTCGTTAAAACACAGAGAGAAAATGTGGGGTGTCATCAAAATCTGACCTTCATTATCTGCCCTGGTTCATTTTCTTCCTTGCTTTTCACATGCTTACTCTTAAGATTAATATCGTTTAATACGATCTTACTGTTGTGCCGAATAACTCTTAAAACTTCGCTTATTTTACCCTTATCTTTACCAGATATAACTTTAACAGTATCACCAACTTTGACATGTATTTTTTGTAGGATTGGTAAGCTGTTTGGCTTGCATTTTTTCCTCTCCCATTGCTTAAGCTGCAGATTATGCTAATACGTAAGTTTGACAACTTTATAACAAAAATATTGATAGTATTGAAAGAGATTATTAACCTTTGAAATAACTTGATTTGATGGATCTTTAGACTTAACCTGCTTACAACAGATAGGATCATATCAATAGCATCAACAGAATTGAACAAAAACTAAGCTAAATCTCAATGCACTTGCTGGTTAAGGATTTTAATTCATAGAATCACTATTCAAAAACAGGTTATCTTCCTTAATCTTGTGAAGTTTGTTTTTAGCAAAAGAATATGAAGAATCATCATAATTTCATTCGATACTGGAATGCGATAAACTACGTACATAAAAAAATCATATAAGAGGTGAAAATTAGTTCGCGAAGAACAGCAATGGCCATCGACAATGCTTATTGCGGGAAAAAATGCAGTTCCAGTAAAATAAACGAGGAAATGAATTTAAAAGACATACCGAAGGAAGGTGATGAGAAGGAGAGAAGCGCAGGCCGAAAAAAGAGCTGGAGGAAAGATTCAGAGACGCGAAATTGCTCTGAAGAGTCGCCAGAGCCATGATTTTCGTCAAGAGTTATCGACTTCTTTTTCTCCAATTCTCCATCTGTCTATAGAAGATGATGATAAGAGTGTATTTGGGCTACAAACAGTTTGGGCTAATACCATGGCCCAATAATAATCAAATTTTAAGGCCCAAACTATTTGGTATAAATAACTAGTAACGGTTGGCTCCATTGCAGCAATGGTCTGTCTTTTCTCCAATTTCAAATCTTGATTTGGGGATCTTTGTTGAGGTTACAGAATGATGATTTCTCCAATGCCGACGAAAATTGAAGGTATCACTCCTTGGCGCAGTTTGAGTTTGTGCGTGGGAAAGCATATTCTATGTGGAGCGAAAAGGAGGAAGGTATACGGCATCGCAAGATCTGGGAAAATCATAATCGAATCTGCTTGCATTATTGCTTCGAAGCTGAATCTTCTCCCTAAGCCTCTGGAATTATTGTTTCGCGAATTTGGAGGCGGAAATGGAGGTCGCAATGGGTTTTTAGGTAGGTTAGGGTGGGGTGATTCGGAAGGGTGGAAAAGAGGAAGGAGAATGAAATTGGGGGTAGTGGTTTTGTTGATGATAATTTGCACTGTTTCGATGATGTTTTTCATGGATTTGAATGTTGATGATGCTTTGTTAGGGAATTTGGTAATTTTTATGTTCGGGATTTCTGTGGAAAGATGGGGAAAAGGATGTACGGATTGGATATTAGGTTTCTGTTGCTGTGCGGTTTTGATTAGTTGGGTTTTAAGAAAGGAGCTTGTCTGGGGGCTTTCTAGAGTGATGAAGAAGAAGGGAATGAGAGAATTGAGAAGAAAAAGAGCCGCTTGAGATGAGTATTATGATGAACAACTTTATTTTTGTACAACTTGGTTTTTAGTCTTTTACTAATATGAATTAACAAAGTGTGTTTTTGTGATATGTTTGATGATATTTAGATTGTTTGATAACTTTTCATTGTGTTTTTAAATTTGTTATTTTGATTTTTGTAAAAATATTAATATATTTTTATATATAAAAAATAAAAAATATTATAATCATTAAAAGTAATGAAAAATTAATCATTTCTTAAATATCATATCTGAATTTTTAAATAATATTGATAATCATAAATTTGTTTTTATTTTCTTTACGTTAAAAAGTTATGATTTGAATATCTTATTGTATTTTTAATCGCTAAATCAAAATACCCATGGATTCTTACACATTACCCATTGATTCTTACACATATATAGTAGTGTAAGAAGACACTAATTTGCTGAAAATATGGTATCACTTTCAAACTGCAATGGGTTGTGGAGTTTTCAGGTATGAAGGAGAAGAAAAAGAATATTTTAATGAAATTTTGTTTTACAAGTTAATCTGAAATCCAAAGTTGTTGAAATTATTAAATATGATTGAAATTATAATGGAATAGAATAAATGAAAAATACTAAATTGCATACATTTAATATATCCAATATTCATTACATCTGACTTGGGTCTTGGATCCCTAATTCAGGTTAGTGATATTTTTTCTTCGAAAAATATTACATCCTTCGATCTTATTACTTTCTTGTCATTCGGAGTCCACACCTTTTATCCAAATTTCTCAACATATAGTAGAAACACTCTAGCCTTGGAAGATGGTTCCATTTGTTGGGGTTGCACAACGGAAGTTATGAAATCAAGGTATTGGCGATGCAAATATGATAAATAAATATACACAAAAATTGAACGTGGTTCACCCAAAACCGGGCTAGTCCACGGATCCCACCAGAGAAACTTCCACTATTACAAATAGTAGGTATACAAAGAGAATTTACCATAGATAAATATCTAAAATAGAAATTATCCAAAATATGCGGTAAAATAGTGTTGACCCAACACTCCAACTACCCCTCAACTATTTTGAGACTCCCCTGAATATTTAGGAAATATTCCTAAATATTACACACTCTTCCGAAAACTTTCCGGAAACACGATTAGAAAAGAAAACATTTCTTTTCTAATGACTTTTCTTTCTCTTCTACTCACCAAAGAAGATGAGATTTGGGATGATCTGATGAAGGAGAATGAACTCTTCTTTTATAGACCCGTGAAAGAGGGTTGGCCACCAATTCTCCCTCATAGTCCAAATGTGTGGCGCATGTTTCTTGGACTTTTATTTTTCTTCATGTGGGCCCCACAACATTTTGGAGGTTCTGCGTAGATACCTAAGGATCCACTTCACTGCAGCCCAATGCTCCTTGGTCGGTTTCGAAAGAAAGCGACTCACAACTCCAACAGAGTGAGCAATGTTCGGCTGCGTACACGTCATGGCGTACATCAAGCTTCCAACAGCTGAAGCATATGACACCGAAACCATCTCGTCATCCTCCTTATCCGCAGGAGGGCTAGAACTCAATATAAAATGATTAGTTAAGGGACAACTAACCGTTTTAGACTTGTCCATGTTGAACCTTTGAAATACTTTCTCAATGTACTTCTTCTATGACAACCATAACTTCTTGGTATTCATGTCTCTAATGATCTTCATGTCAAGAATATGTTCTGCTGGTCCCAAGTCTTTCATCGCAAAAGACTTACTCAATTGCTGCTTCAACTCAGCAATCCTCGAACAGTTTTGACCAACAATCAGCATGTCGTCCACGTACAACAAGAGTACGATAATATCATCTTCAGAAAACTTCTTCGTGAAGCACAATGATCTGAAGTAGTCTTCATGTAGCCTTGCTCCCCCATGACAGACTCAAACTTCTTATACCACTGTCTCGGTGCTTGTTTCAAACCATAAAGACTCTTCTTTAGCTTGCAAACATAATCCTCTTTCCCCTTCTTCACAAAGCCTTCTGGTTGATGCATATATATCTCTTCTTCCAAATCTCCGTGGAGGAAGGCAGTCTTCACATCCATTTGTTCAACCTCCAGGTTGAGTGATGCTGCTAACCCCAGCACAGTCCGAATGGATGTCATCTTTACAACGGGTGAGAATATCTCGTCAAAGTCAATCCCTTTCCTTTGACTGAATCCCTTCACGACAAGCCTTGCTTTAAACCGTGGTTCCGGATTATGATCATCATGTTTAATCCTGAAAACCCACCGATTCCTCAAAGCCTTCTTGTCCTTTGGCAACTTTACCAGCTCGAAAGTCGCATTCTCATGTAAGGACTTCATCTCGTCTTGCATGGCCTCAATCCACTTTTGCCTGAATTAATCATTCATGGCTTCCTCGTAGGATTTCGGTTCTCCCCCGTCAGTCAATAACACATATTGACCTGGTGAATATCTCGTAGAGCGTTAGATAACTCTACCGGATCTTGTAGTCCGAACAGGAGAATCAACAAGGACTGGTAATTCTTCATCATCATCATCAGCTGGAACATCTTCAGGAACGTCTGATTCATCCTCGTCATCAAGTGGATGAAATCCATCATCTCCAACATGTCCTGGCACCGTTGTTGGAGGCATAACCCTCAAGTTTGTTGAATCACCATCCGGTTTAGCAACATCTTTGCTAACCATTCCAATATCCGCGATGGTTTCGTCTTCAACGAACTTGGCATCACGACTTCTTATAAGCTTCTTGGTGGTTGGATCATAAAATCTGAAACCAAGATCATCTTGGCCATATCCGATAAAGACACACTGGCGAGTCTTGGCATCAAGCTTCGATCGTTCATCCCTCGGAATGTGAACATAAGCCTTACACCCGAAAACCCGCAGATGGTTGTAAGAAACATCTTTCTTTGACCATACCTTCTCCGGAGTTTCATACCCAAGAGGAACACATGGCGAGAGATTCAGTAGATAGGCTGCTGTCAAAATAGACTCTCCCCAAAAAATTTCTGGCAACTTTGCTTGAGATAATAGGCATCGTATTCTCTCCTCCAAAGTCCTGTTGAATTTCTCGGCCAAGCCATTTAGTTGCGGTGTCTTCGGTGGTGTCTTCTTATGCCGAATACCATTGTCTTTGCAGTATGCATCAAATGGTCCAATATACTCACCGCCATTGTCTGTTTGGATGCACTTCACCTTCTTTCCAGTTTGTCGTTCAACCAACTTCACATACTGCTTGAAAACAATAGAGACTTGATCCTTCGTCTTCAACAGATAGACCCAGTTCTTCCGAGAATGATCATCGATGAAAGTCACGAAATACCTGGCACCTCAAAGTGATTTCGGCATCGGTCCACATACGTCTGAGTGTATCAGCTCCAATATATCATCCTTTCTTGAAGGTGGTGTAGTGTGAAAACTTACCCTCGTTTGTTTTCCGGTGAGACAGTGAGAACATCTCTTCAGATTTGTATGATTCATTCCAGCCAGCACTTGTTTCTTCAGCAGACTCCCCATTCCTTTCAGGCCTATATGTCCGAGGCGTTTGTGCCACAACTCCACTATATTTTCATCCTCAACAACATTCACGTGTTCAGAGGAAAGCTTCGCTAGCAACATATACAGTTTTGAACACTTCTTGCCTCGAGCAATCACCAACGAACCCTTGGTGAGTTTCCAACGGCCATCATAGAAGGTATTACAGAAACCTTCATTGTCGAGTCTATCAATTGATATAAGGTTTAGCCGCACGTCTGGAACATGCCGAACCTCCTTCCATATCAGTTTGTTACCGTTCTCCGTCTCGAGACAAACATCTCCTTTGCCAACAACTTTGGAGAGGTTTTCATTTCTCATTCTAACCACACCAAAATCTCCAGGTGTGTAGGATGAGAAGCATTCCCGACAAGACGTCACATGAATAGTAGCTCCACTATCAATAATCCAGCTTGTCTCTTGAGATGTGGAATTCACAACATCATCGTCACACACGATGTTGAATTCCCCGACTACATTGGCTTGATCATCATCACTGCTATCACATCCTTTTTCCTTTGCCGCTTGTTCTTGTTTGAACAGTCGGCAATTTCTCTTGATGTGACCTTTCTTCTTGCAATGATGACACTCAACATTGGTGTAACGACCGTAATTTGGGCCTAGTTTTTTTTTGTTAAAACATGATAATTAAAACGGAAATATTCGAAAGCAATTTAAAACATAGTTCGAAACATTAAAGTGCGACTGCATAATTTAGAGTGTTCTCCGAAGGACCGGACTCTATCACCGGACAACCGACGACCTCCTTCCCCGTCCCTATCATATCTCACCTGCGTCACCTACAAAATCTGTAAAGCGGTCACAATCTATTAAAGGAAACTTCACACACACTACACATTATCTTTCTTACTTCTTAGTTACATCATACACACACACATGAACCATTTCACTTAACCGTTTTCTTATTTCCCTCTTCTTTTACCCTTATCATTTCCATCATTCATTAACTTTTCTGTTGCCGAGATTAACATGCTCGGTGCATGTCCCGCCCAAGCCAACCGTTAGCTGTTGGATGACTCGACGGGCCATATGCATCCCTTCCCCGGGTGGGTACTTAGGCGCTACCCCTTTTTCCACCCGGATCCGTTCCGCCCTCTTCGTACGTATCTTTTCCTCTTTGGAACTTATCGTTCCCTTCATCAGGCATGCCCTTCCTTTGGCGAATCGTGTACTAGGCACGATGCCGGGTTCGGTCGGACGGTCCATCCTTCCTCACCCCGAGTCTTATTATCATTTATCTCGTTCATTCGTATCATTTCTTCCTTCTTTATTAACCCAATCCCATTCCCTAAGTCTGAACCTTCCCTTACTATATTGTGTTCACTCCGCTTACCGTTGCTTTCGCTTGCTATAGTCTTTCCGCGCTTTCCTGCATTTCGTAATACGTTTTAGTTACTCGAATTTCGACGTTATTATCCTATTGTTAACTATGTGGTTACCGTAGACCTTACGTGTTCCGTTCCTCTTACGATCCGACGTCGAGACGCGACGAAAACACCTAAATTTAGAATTTCCTCGAAATTCGCGATAATTCTATGCTGCAATATGAAATCCGCGATAATTTACTCTTGAAACCAAATCCGCGACAATTCTCTTCACTTAGCAAATCCGCGATAATTTACACCTGTTTCATTTTCGCGACAATTTCGTACTTCACGTGAAATCCGCGACAATTTCCTTCACAAACTTTTTTTCGCGATAAAATGCATGCAGTCCAAATTTTCGCGATAATTTACACCTATTTAATTTTCGCGACAATTTCCTCTTCACGTGAAATCCGCGACAACTTTTTCGCGATAATTTTATGCCTTCGAGATTTTTCGCGATAATTTCCTTCTTCGCGGGAGTTTTCGAATTTTCGGGTCTTAATGATGATTAACTCGTTTTTGGGCCTCCTCACCTCTATTTATAGACATTTTAACTTTTCTAATTCTCACTTTGACCCCTCATTCCTTTACTTTTGACCCATCTTTTATCTTTTTCTTTACTTTTCTATTCTTCGTTCCCTTTTACGTTCTTTCGTTCCCGTATCTCTCATTATCTCTCGTCTAGACTTTACCGTTACGTTCCCTACTATTTGTTTCGATATACCTTTTTCTCGACTATTACAATTGGCGTATTTGTTTGACTTTCCACGGCTCTTGTCATGCTTCGCAGGTCTAGAGCTCCGTTTAGTATTCCTTCCCCTAGAATCAGCAATCATAATCTCTGACTGCGACGGTGAGGTTTCTTGAGTCCGTCGTCTCATTTCTTCGTTCAGAATTCCACTTTTAACTAGTTCAACAGTAATATTACCAGAGCTAGTAAGTGATACCTTCAACGGCTCCCATGATTCCGGTAAGGATCTCAGAATAAACAGCGCGTTTAATTCATTGTCAAGTTTAATACCCATTGTTGAGAGTTGAGCCAATATCCCTTGAATACTATTCAAGTGATCAGCAATCAAAGTACCCTCCTGGTACTTCGTAAAAACCAAGTTGTTCAAATAGAATAATTTGTTGTAGCCGCTCTTTGAGGCATATAATTCCTTAAGTTTCTTCCAGAGACTTTTCGCTTGGATTTCGTCACAAATGTGATTGTACACATTTTCTTCGACATACTGTCAGATAAAACTACATACTTGTTGATGCTAGAAAGCCCAGTCAGCATCGGACTTTCCCTCCGGTATGGATTCCCCAAACACCGGTAAATGCATCTTCGTCACGAACAAAAGATCTTTCATCTTGTTCTTCCACATGTAGTAATTCGCTCCATTTAATTTAATCATGTTGCTCGCCCTAACCTCCATAGCTCCAATATCAGTTAAGAATAGTGAGAATAATCAAACTTATTTTCTGATGTGGAGGGTCCACTTAGTGGCAACCACAGAGCATACGATAAGCTGATATCAACACTCAGTCTAGCTCCGATACCACTTGTTGGGGTTGCACAGCGGAAGTTATGAAATCGAGGTATTGGCGATGCAAATATGATAAATAAATAGACACCAAAATTTAACGTGGTTCACCCAAAACCGGGCTAGTCAACGGGTCCCACCAGAGAAACTTCCACTATTACGAATATTAGGTATACAAAGAGAATCTACCATAGATAAGTATCTAGAATAGAAATTACCCAAAATAGGCAGTAAAATAGTGTTGACACAACACTCCGACTACCCCTCAACTATTTTGAGACTCCCCCGAATATTTAGGAAATATTCCTAAATATTACACACTCTTCCGAAAACTTTCCGGAAACACGATTAGAAAAGAAAACGTTTCTTTTCCTAATCACTATTTTCTCTCTACACTCTCAAAAGAGATGAAGGCTGTGGAATGATGGGATGATCTGATGAAGGAGAATGAACTCTCCTTTTATAGACCCGTGAAAGAGGGTTGTCCACCAATTCTCCCTCAAAGTCCAAATGTGTGGCGCATGTTTCTTGGACTTTATTTTTCTTCATGTGGGCCCCACAATATGTGGAGGGATCCACCCTTCAAATATCTCAGTTCAGTCGTTTTCTGATCTCAACAATTTTATTATTCTTTCACTTGTCCATTGCACGAATGATGAAGTTCATTATAAGTTGTATTATAAGTTGGGTCACAAGTCCAACTTATATTTATAAATATGTTATATGGATGTTATTAGCCACATTAAAGAGTTCATCCGACCGATGCTTTTGTTTTATAGTTCATTTTCTCCGTTTTCAAGTTTGTAGTTGGCTACGAGACCACCCATTCGGTTTTTATGTTGTTGAATTCGGTACATCAAATAGTTGTCTTGAATATGAGTCAAGAATCCTATATTGTTTAATATTTTCGGATTTATCATTTTGTGAGCTTTGTTGTAATATGGAGGATGATGGAGAATGACAGATTGGCTCTGATTACATTATTGCAGGCTACAACACATTTTCCGATTTAGAGTTCATTTTTCTTTTTGATGTTACAAGGTCAATGCTTCTAGATTGAAAGAAATCAAAAGTTTATCAGTTAACTTACGATTGTAAGAATGTGGTCAAATCCATGCCATAAGATTTCACTACAAACCTCTCATTTGCTGCCATTATTGACCTTATTCTATTTCTAACCATACATTTCGTGTGCTCTGCTGCCATTATTGACCTCTTCAATACCTTAATTTGAAAGGGGATATTATTTAATTCACTGTCAAAATCAATTAGTGCTTTGGCATAGCAAGCAGCCAACGCGGCAGCAGTCTTTGGCTTTGATGCAACAGTTTACGCAGTCCTTGTCCTTATTTGACTTTATTTTTTTATTTGTGTTGAATGAAGCATCATCATATAAAAAAGTCTCAATAGCACTACCTCCAAGTACATATTTAGTCTGGTTTCATATTCACTTCCATTGTAGAAGCCCACAAACCACCCACGTGTTCTTTGTTTCAACTCTTTTTTCATTCTCCATCTGAATAAAACTAAGCCCTCCTCTCCACATCGTGCAATTATACAGTTATGGAAGACACGAATGTGCATATTGAGCAAGAACCAGAGGAGCTGAGAAGAGGGCCATGGACTGCTGAAGAAGACTTAGCCCTCATAAACTACATCGCCTGCCATGGCGAGGGTCAATGGAATTCTCTCGCTCGTTCTGCTGGTTTGTATCTTATTTTTTCTTTAGTTGATTGTGTTATTTTTGTCACTTTACAGCTCTTGTGGTTCAGGTCTCAAGAGAAATGGTAAGAGCTGTAGATTAAGGTGGCTAAACTATCTCCGTCCTGATGTTCGAAGAGGGAATATAACTCTCGAAGAACAGCTTCTGATTCTTCAACTCCATTCTACATGGGGTAACAGGTAGTTTGACGCTTGATCATAACACACTGTCTAGAAATACAAAAACGGAGTGATATTTAATTGGGTGGTGTTTTATTTGCAGGTGGTCGAAAATCGCGAGGCATTTGCCGGGAAGGACAGACAATGAGATCAAGAACTATTGGAGAACGAGGGTCCAGAAGCATGCAAAACAGCTTAAATGTGACGTGAACAGCAAGCAATTCAAAGACATGATGCGCTACTTATGGATGCCAAGGTTAGAAGAGAGAATCCAAGCAGCTTCTGCAAGCAGAGACCTACCTTCTTCTTCTTCTTCCCAGCTGAGCAACACTGAGATCAACATGTACCAGGCACAGAGTCAAGGTGGCATCTATATGCCTGAAAATTCTAGCAGCGGAGCGTCTTGGGAAGATGAACATAACAAAGGAATTCATGAGTATTACAACTATTCTGACACGGGGTTGGATTTGATGATGGAACAAGGCAGTGAATGGCCGTGGTATTTGAATGATGAAATGTGGGCTTTGCAGCAGCAATTCAACGCTGATCCCCAGTTCTTCTCATGACAATAATATAACGATAAAACAAAGAAAATACAGGTAAATCAGGTTTCGTTTTGTAATAATATAGATAGAGGGGATGTTGATTGCATAATTTGCATTGCATTTTATTACAACTTTGTGTTGTTTAAGGTTTTGGGATCATTTAGATCTACAATGAAGGACGCTTAGCAATTGTTTTAAATTTAATGGATCTGAGTTTTAATTTATCATCCAAATTATAGTGTCATTATTTTCCATTGTCTAATATTTTTATTTTTTCATAAAGTTCGTATTTAAAGTGATGATATATTTTTTCATTGATTAAAATATAATATTTTCAAATTTAATTACTAAAATGAGCTATAGAATTGATAATTGTAATAATTATATTATGTTTTAATAAAAATAATAATTAATAAATTACTTGAACACTTTCGAAATAACCGTACCTCCATCATATTTTAATCTCCTATCATAAATTCACATATTATTGAACCTTCCGAAACCAATCAATTTCCATTCCAATTCTCATGTCTTAAGAGATTTCTTGGACTTTTGTAAACTTCATAAGTATTTTAATTGAATGATGCCATGTGAAAGTGAAAGCTAACAAAAGTAAACGAAATAAATCATATTCAATTAATAACTGTTTTTTAGGATAAGTGCGTTGAAATTAATGGGCAAAAAGGGCCTTGCTAGAGAAAAACGTGATAGAAAGAAACCCCAACACGTGTCGGCGGCCGCGTCGCTCCAAGTTCATTTTTGGTTTCATCGGACGGCCCAAAATTATTCAATCTCAAACATGTTTAAATTAATTGCCTTGTCCTTTATGGAAATGATGAACTCATTGGATCTCCCGAAAATCTCAACATAGTTATAAAAGAAAAAAGAGGATTAAAATACAAATTTTATGCAAAATTAGTTAAGAAAAGAAAAGAAGTAATTCCATAGAAATCTTATTATCAAGAATCTGTTATAATCATATATAAAAACTGTGTAATAACTTAAAAAAATAAATACAAAAATTATGATAATTCTTTTGATTGTCGGTTACCATTAAAGAAAGGTTTAAGTGTATCAGATAATTAATTCGAAAAAATTGTATAATTAACCCTCAACTTATGAGTTGTGTAAATGACATGTCATCTAATTTACGAAATTGCAAAAATGACACATAAAGTTATCAATAACGTTTGTTTTTTAACCCTGACATTCTAGCACCGGTTTTCGGTAAGTTGAAAACCGTTTGAAAACCCCTCAAAAAGTACGCAAATAAGATCTTTTTGAAAAATTATACAAAATTTACCCGTGATGTTCGAGAATTGTGCATAAAATATTAAAAGTTTACAAGTTCATTAAAATGCCAATAATAAACGGTATTGGAAATTTGAGGTGTCTTATATGCATTTAATTGAAGTTGGAGGGTTAGAAATGTATATTTTTGTTCAAAAAGTGTACCATATTTGCAATTTCATAACTTGAAGAGCATGCCCTTTACATCGTCGTCTATAAATTGGGGGCCGTAGGCAAACATCACCCAAATTAATTCATATTCCATATTGATGAATATTGCTTACTTTTCCATAATTGATGAAAATTCTGTCAACAAATGGGATTCCATGTAAATATTTAACTTAGGTATCTTACAATGGTGACTCATTAATAAATTATTGTTAACGAAAAAATAAAATAGTGAAAATTTAATTACAAGCTATATGGATAGCTTAAGTAAAAATGGATAATATTATATTAAATTAAAGTGGAACATGACTAAAAACGACTACTAATAACAAAACAGCATCCTAATTAATGGCCGTCAATATCAATGCCTCAATTGAATGATAATTAGTCTATTTGTATTTAAAAAAATATCAAAATAGTTAGAGATATTTTACGAAATTTATACATTTTCATATTGTCACACTAACATATATTCATATGGATCTTAAATACTAACGACAATGAAGATTTGATAACTTGGGATCCAATTTACAAAAAAAATGAGTTCCCAATTTGTATAAAAAATTAAATTTGATGATCTCATTTACCTAAGTAAATAAAGAACATTCCGTTCAAAAAAAAAAAAAGTAAATAAAGAACATGAACCCAATATTTCAAAATTTTCAAAGTCCAAATATCCAATTTACAAAAATTACAAATTCCCAAACGATTTATCATATTTAATGAAAAATTAACAGTTAATGACTTCAATAATGCACTTATAAAATATCAGGATAACAAATATAAATAGTAAAATTTGACCATTTTTATTTTAGTCAAATAAAAACATGAACAACAAAGTTTGGCAATGGCCAAATATTACACCAAATCAGGGGCCTAGAAATGGATGACGGCTGCGCCACCAGATGGCTTGGAAGCAAAAATATAAGCTCCCAGATCCCTCTTCTGGATCACACCCTTGTCAATTCTTGACTCATAAAATTGATCCTAAACAAAAACAAAATCATAAATGAGAATGAGAATGAGAATGAGAATGAGAATGAGAATGAGAATGAGAATGAGAATGAGAATGAGAATGAGAATGAGAATGAGAATGAGAATGAGAATGAGAATGAGAATGAAAAACCATTGATTGGATTGTGACCAAGAAAATTTCATTTATTTGTAGACCTTGAGGTTAAGGATGAACTGCGGGACCTCCTTCTCCTTAACCAGAGCACAGCCAGCCCCCGTCAGCCGTGCCCCTAGTGCACCATTATCACGGCAAGTCTTCACCAGCTCTTCCAGTTCAGGGCAGCTACAAGGAACAACCCCTCATAACACTATATTCAGCTTGTTTGATATAACAATAACAAAATAACGGTACAACAATCGCATCACTAAAAAACTATGATCATCTGTGAAATTTAGGGTTTACCTGCACTCGTAAAAGACACTGCAGCTGTAGTGGCTATCATTCATCAGCTCACCTAGTTTCTTCAACACTTGTTCCTCACTGTGATACATATCCCTTTAGTCACCTTTCTTATAATATAAATATAGCTGTTTTGCTTTGCCTTTCCGAGTTACCGTACCTTAGTTTCGATGAAACAGTATCTTTGAATGCATATACACGTCGTGCTTCGGAGTATACGTGGGAAGCTCTCTAATTGAGTGAATGTATTAGTTTCAGAAGAGTCCCTTTAAACAAAATCAAAGAAATTTCACCTGGTGAAGCTTAAATTGTTTGGCTGCTCTAAGGACATCCAAAGATGAGGGAGAATTTGCAAAAACTGATTCAAGCTTTTCATTGATAATTTCCTCAATGTCTTCTTCACTATAAGGCTCTTCTTTCAAGAATTCCTATCAAAATATGAACTTATATCACCAAACAAGCTTTTTTCGATTAATATTCGATGAGATAAGCGGATACCTTGACGGCGAGAACTGGGTCAGATGATCCATGTTTACCAGCAAATGATACACACAACTCTTCGACATCCGAAAGAGTTTTCACTTTAGTTACTGCATCTTCAGCAGTCATTCCAAGTTTAATCCCCAGTACAATCTGTCAAATGTGGAAAGAGATGATAATGATCATTAAAAAATATACTACTAAGGAGATCGAGTAAACTTACAGAAGCAAGACGGCACTCGACCACCCTGTTGTTGTAATTAGTTGCAGCAGTAACTGCTTTCTGAGATTCAGCTAATGAGTGTGCAATAACAAAGGTTCCTCCAGCGGGTAGTTGCACTTCGGTTGCTCGAATAGGGTTGAAATCGATGAGAGCAGCAAAACTGGATTGAGCCATCACGGATATTGCCTGTTGTGAAACGAGAGAATAAAAATGAGAGCAATAGAAGGAAGCATGGTTCAAGAGCATATTGTCCCACCCTCAAGTGAGTCATTACCTGGTCCATTCCACCAGACTGAGTTCCGATGTGCCTTTCGCATTCGCAAGTAAGTTGAGCAACTTCTTTCTGTCAAAAAGAGTTAAAAACTATTTCCCTTTCAAAAGAAAAGTTCAATGAAGACATGATTTAAAACCTGCTGTAAATAAAGAGAAATGAATCACCTTGGGGAAGTTTGCTCCAGCAACTGACATTATTGCAATTGTAGAAGAGCAAACAAATGCAGCAGAGCTTGACAAACCAGATCCTGTGGGACAAGAAAAGGAGGCAAATATCAAGCCAATGTATTGATCCCTGATATTTTCTCAAAGTAAAGTACCCGTTGGAACAATTCCATCGACTAGAACTTCGAGACCAAAGTTACCAAAATCTACCCCCTTCAACTTAGAGTGCTCATAGAAACCTTTGTAGCTGAAATGAAATAACAAGAAAACTGTAACTACTTATTTAAATACATCTAACTCCGTCATCATAACCTCATGAAAATGCGTAGTACACAGACTGAAAATTGTGCAAAAAATGAGAAATACAGAGGCATCATACCCGCAAATAAAGTAGTGACCCCATCTGTGATTCTTCAAATCAATATCCTAAAAAAAGCAAAAAGGTGATGAGCATGATCCTTCTTTAACATTTTTGAACATTTGAGGCAATTTTAAGTAGATATCCACATCCGAATCTAGGGAAAGAGCCGGTAGAATTTTTTTGGGTTGTTTCTTTCATGTTTTTTTCAAGAGTTATAAAATAAAAACCAGAGAAACATCTAGTCAAACAAGTCTTCATTGTGTAAATGCCTATTGAGCAATCACTTGGGTACTATCTAACAAATAGAATGGACAAGTAATAGATATAGTCATCGAAAGGAAATATCCACATACCTGATCAGGATCAGCGGGATAGGTACAAACAGGATATTTCTCCCTATTGACATTAGCAATCTTAAGTGTTTTATCACCATCGACTTTTCGAATCGCAACGATTGTATCTTGCCTAATAGCCATTGGTAATACAGAATACCCTTCATAGTCTATATGCTCTCCAATCAAATTCACCCGTCCTGCAAATTCAAGATTACAAATTCAACTCAAGAACCACCAAATTTTGGACATTTTCATTAAATTCACACAAACTTTAACCCAATAAAGATAAATCACATCATAATCCAGGGGCAAATTTATGAAACCATGATGAGTAAATGAAGTCTAGAATAAGATCTCGAACTGGGGTGACCGTATACCTGGAGATCGGGCGTAGGTATCGGGAGGGTGGCCAAATAAGTCAATGAAAGTTGATTTCAAAGTGTTGAATCGGCTCCTTGCTTCTTCAAGATGCAACTCGCTTCCATAAACGGGCTCAAGAGACTCGTAAACTGGTACAGGAAGATCCTCGTTTCTGGCCATTGATCAAAAACCAGTTCCAATTATCCTCACTTTGTTATTCTTTTGCTATGTAACAGAGAGGGATTAGTGCCTGTGTATATGGGAGACCTTGGATGCGATAAAAAGCAAAGCTTTGTAACTTTTCGCATCCACCAGTTGAAGTACACGACATAAAGAAATATTCTTGATGACAATGACGACAACGAATACGAGGGTAACAACAGTAGTCTACGCCTCTACGGATTCTATCTCCACGGAAATTCTGTGATCAGAATATATGATTTACCCAAATCCTATTTTATCCATATATTTAACTAAGATCTCTTTCGTTTGGATGAGATACACATTTATACACGTTTGGATGAGATACACATGAATATATTTTATCCTATTTTCGTATCAACCAGTTAATTACATCTTCCATGGTTAAATATTATTTAATTCATTTATGGCGAATTAAATATTTGTTTATAATGGTAAGTCATTTCTTCAATTCAATTTTGGTGTTGAATTTAAATTTATTTTGTAAAGCTTACAAAAATATAACATTGTTTTAAACTCTTTTGTAATTTGCTTTAATATGTATAATTAAGTATTAAAAGTAACATTTGAAATAGCATTTTTAGCTTGCATTATTGATTATTTAGTAAAATGCGGCAAAGATTTAAATTGACTAATATTAATGACATAGATGATACATAAAATTTTATTGCGTTATTTTAATAATTTGAGATAAAAATGTTTAGTTTTTGCTTATAACAAGTCAAAAAATAAAGATATATGAGTGAATATCGAACTATTATTGTGATAATCAATATCTACATAAAAAGATGGTATTAGAATATAATCCATACCATATGATTGTCTATAGATGCATAAAAATATATGTCATGGAAACTCAGTTACTAGTATTACTCTTTGTTTGTGGGGTGCTTTTGGGTATTTTGTCGGATCGACCCAACGGTATCCATTTATAAAATCACTCGTCAATTATAGAAATATCCTAAGTTTTTTATCTTGAAATCAACTATATGTTAGGTTTTAATAATTTTTTCTTAACTGTATATTTAGAGTTTTATTCTAATTTTCGTAACTTTGTAAAAATGATTTGGTTAAAATAGTGACATAAATACTTTATTTTATAAGTTGTTATGTAGATGATGATTTTTATTTTGCTCCATTACTAGTGTTTTCCTTTTGTTGTATCAATTTGGAATACGTTGAATTTGATATTTCATTTTCATTTTTAACTCTTAAACTCGAATATTTGAATGTGGTGTCATTTTTGTTTGAATATTTTTTTTTGAATATTTAGATATTATTGGTTTGGTTTGTTTGTTTTTGAAATATATGAATAGTTCAATAACGGTAGGTTAAAAAGACCCCACCAAACCGATAGCATAATGGTCCAAAAAACGGTTCTCGATTTACAAACATAGGTATCGTTCAAATATATAGATTGACCCATATACTACCTATACTAAACGGACTCTTCTCCAGTACATCGAATCCGAGTCAAGATTCTTCTCGGACACCGACTCTTCTCAGATACTTATTGGATACGAATATGTTTTTTAGATTTAAATTTATTATTATTTATCAATGTTAATATAGTTTCGTCAATACTATACAAACCAACGACATATCGGTAATATTGGGGTATATTATAGTCTATACCAACTATCTCGGTATTTTACTGGTTTTAAACATTGATTATTATCTATATTTGTTGTCTTAATTTATTATTTTGTATAATATAATTAGATAAAATCATAACTTTGTTTATTGTTAATTATAAAGTATGTTAAATAAACATGTCTTTTTTATCAAAGCACCAAGGTCGGATGCACATCCGAAGCAGATCCTACTCGAACGCGGCTCTGACATATATATGCAAACATGTTGATAGAAAATACCATATATTTTTATTATTTCTATTCATATTTGACTATATATTCTAATTTTGTTTGAAGATTTAACCCATAAAAACTTATATGTAGTTTCAAAATTTTCATATTTCAATATGATTTTGATGAAATGAATATTATATATTTAAAAATAATTGATAATATTAGCGAGTCAGATTTTTTTAATAAATTCAAGTCCTCGAGTTCGAGTCTCCGAATACCCTTGGTATTCTACTAACTTGTAACATAGTATACTACTAACTTGTATGTGTTGGATCAAAGGAAATAATTTAAGTGTATTCTCATTGTTATTAAATAGTATTTCTAAACTATCCAATACGTGATGGGCTCCGTCACAGCCCATTTAAGCCAAGTCCAGCTCAACGATTTAGGGCGCCAAATATCACAGGTCTTCTTTTAAGCGACGTCGTATGGTTTGAAATTTTTTTTTGATAAGGTATGGTTTGAAATCAGGGGACTCCGATTTGGGGAATTTTTAAGTACGGCTATGCCATGAGGCTGAAATGAACAGTTTATTGCGAGGTTTTCTTACCAGTTTACATAGCTACTTGGAGGTAAATTCTAGCATGATATTTGTTCGTAATCATGGAGTCACTTGATTAACTGCCCTACAATTTGTTCGAATTTCTCCAGCTCCTGCATTTGCTAATCCCAGGCTTCCCATTCTCTGCATTGCGCTTGCAAAATCATTGAAGAAGGCGCCCATGTCGTTCGCATATCTCTCAACAATAGCACTAGTTTCTTCGTTTCCTGTGAGTAGTACCTGATCAGAGTTGAGCAAGCCCTCACCGGAAACAAGGTTAACATAGTACTGATTGTCGAAAATAGCTGGTGTAACGTGATCAAGTTCAGCTAATGTTGTATTGGGATTTGATTGAGAGCAGAGCAGCATAAGTGACTGTAAGAATTGCAGGTTGACGTCTGGGGTAACTGCTATGTTCCCTCCGTTTATTCGGTTTGAAAATGTCGAGCATCGTGCTCTTCCCATTGTGTGTGCCCCTGAGAGTGTTACCATATCCTGCAGTGACAGTCCCACATTGTTGAATTTGGAAACCAGTGTCGGCACATCTGAATTTGGACCGGGAATGTTGTTGTTTGCTGCTGTTTTGCTGGCTATCAGGCTGTCTCTTCTTCCCAGTTTTACCTCCCACGCTGGTCCTCCAGACTGAAAATTTGGTAAGGATTGTCAATGTACTGTTAGAACAATCGACTCCGGGAACTAAGATGAAAAACAGATGTGTTGTTCAACCAGAATAACGGAATCTCTAGCCGCAATAGCTAGAATATCAGCACAAGAAACTGTTTGAGGACAAACATGTTCAAGCTCAGCTTTTATAGCATCAATCAGTTCGAATCCTCTCAGTGAGTTCACATTTGGAGCTGCAGTTTTCTCTCCAATGAAATTTGGGGTATCATCCAGCAAGACAGATGCATCACATCCCTGAGAAGCAAGAACGAGCTTCATTAGTCCTCTAAAAACGCAAAGGTGACATATATGAACGCAGAACATGCATTAACAAAGCAATCATGAAAATGAAGACGAAGCAGAGAAGCAGCGATCCTCGGGTCATTAGCCACCGCTTCTTCTACCCATGAAAGTACTGTTTGCTCTGCTTGAGGGCAGCTGCTAAGGTAGAAACCAAAGCTTAGAACAATAGATATACCACCAATGCAAGCTTCAGATTCATAAGAATTTGTAGCATTGGAGATAGTAGCAGAAGCAGCTGAATGAGTAAAAATGATCAAGCAGAGAACTACGAGGTAATTGATCATTTTTTTATCTAGTTTCAAACAAGAGTAGAGGAGTATTTCCCTTTATATGAGAAGCAATAGCTTAGTACTTTCGGATTTTCTTGTTTAATCATGAAACAGTCAGCACATGAGAAAGAGTCAGTGTCTATGAGTGGGGGATGATAAAGCAAGTGCAGTACACTGTAACTGTCTACCTAATGCCATGTTCTCCCACTCTTGCGTGATCGAGTCTCATTATTTCTTCCTTCTCCAAGTGTATGCAGTTAAAATGAAATTATTCATGATTTTTCAATTGTTGCTACCTGATCCATATCTTTGTTTTTGTTAACATTTTTTCAGTTGTTTTAAGCAATCAAGAAAGTTATAAAAGCAAGAGAAACTGCATCAACCAAGGTATAGTTTTCTTTATGGATAAGCAAGAGAAAAAAGCTACTAAACTTGAAAAGTTCAATCACTATGTGTATGACTAATTGGGGCATTATGATTTTAAATTTTCAGTTTCTTGGCAGTCCAATTCTAGCATATGGCTAATAAATGCACGCTGCATTATGTATTAGACTAAGACTCTAGCTTTGAGATCAATTTCAGTGTTTCTAGGCAAGTTTGCCTTGTAAATATGATGCATTTAAGTACACAAGAGTCTGAAATCCATAAATTACTATGGAACCTCAACCACCACTTGCATTGGCTATTTTGTATTCATTCTTCCAAATAAATACTTCACATTCGATATAAAATGTATAACACAAACGAACACGATCAATCATGGTATAAGTAATTGTGATTTAAAAAAACTGTGTTTAAAATAACGGTGCATTGATCGTAATTTTATGTAAAGATTTTTTATCCTTAATTTTAGATTAAATAATAAATTAATAAAAGTAAAAATAAAATTTTACCGTGTGTTTTGATTACAATTGAGAAAAACATACTGCATCATACTGATATTTGGTTTATACTGTCGTTTTTTACTTTCAAATTAACGTAACTTATATTGATATTTTATTTATACTAAATAGAACTAATAAATGCAATATGCATTATGTGTTAGATTAAGACTCTTACTTTGAGATCAATTTCAGTGTTTCTAGGCAAGTTTGGCTTGTAAATATGATGCAATTTATTCTCCATCCGTAAAAGCAAAGTATTTTTTCAACAAGAGAAGATGCATTTCAGTACACAAGAGTCTGAAATCCATAAATTACAATGAAACCTCAAGCACACTCGCATTAGCTATTTGCATTCATTTTCATTCTTCAAAATAGTTTCACATCCGATATGAAATTTATAACACAAAATAACACGATACATGTAAATGTATCTCATTTCCAAATAACATAACTAACGATGCCCGTTTAGAACACCATACACATGATTTTTTGTCTGAAATCATCATCGTGGAAACATGGTTACCTTGATCTTACTCTCGCATTACATCTTCAAAACTTTGATTTCAGCTAACTTCAAAACGGGAAGAGGAAGAATAACTACGAAGTAACATCTTTCTGATTCTCTAACATATTGAACTTCTCCATTCATTAGCTTCAATAACTTTCGACATATACCGAGTCCGACTCCTTCCTGTGTCGCTCGTTCATGGCTATGAAACATGTCTTGTATCAGTTGAGGAGGAAGGCCTTCACCCGGACACACAATTCTTCAAGAAAAATTACAAAACGATCAAACCAAGTACATAAATGATCATGCTTGATCCACAGCAAGTTTCGGGTGTACCTAAACTCCATGTGGGCAACCGTTGTTCCATCTGGTGTTTCCCTAAAACTCGGATTAAGTCGAATTTCGACCCAACCGTCGGGAGACGGTGAAAAACGGGCCATGTTCACTAGAAAATCAGCAATCACCTGTTGGATCCTAACTTGATCTCCAGAGACAGCTAGTGACTTGATGCTCTCGGGTATTTCACGTATCAGTCGAAGACCCCTTTCTCTGAGTACAAACATAACTTGGCTAATGACAGCATCTATTACATTCCCAAGTAAGAATTCTCCAGTCTCAAGCTCCAACGAACTACAAAAAGACGATATAAGAGTGCAAAACAAATGCTTCATCCTAATCTACGATATAACATACTGAACATACCTATCCTCAATGCTTTCCAAATCAGCATCCTTCATAATCTTTAGAATCTGCTTTTCACAGGCCGCAGTTGTTTCAAGAAAATGCTTTTGATCTTGGTTCAAATTCGTTGCTTCCAATAATGAATTGTTAAAACGTATGCCGCTTAAGGGGTTTTTTATTTCTTGACAAATGTAAGCCAGTTCTTTCATCTTTGTAATAAGATTCTGCTCTTGTGGTCTCTGCATTTCAAGAGATAACTGTAATTCAGGACTTGGAATTTGCAGGAAGCAAAAAGCTCCAATAATCTGGCCATCCATATTTAACCTCTGATTTGCTGTTAGTAAACCTTGCACATACTTCCCATTTCTATCAAAAAAAGAAAACGGTGCCTTCTCTGTCTCCTTCCCTCCGATTGCGTTGTGTAAGACAATCATGAAGTTTGTCATTGCATCTGGACCCTTGATTCGACAACAACTTCCGAATATCTCCCCAACTAACATCTTTCCAATTACTCCTGCTCTATTCCAACCACTGAGCTTTTCCATTGCAGTATTCCATTCAGAACAGAAGGCATTTTCATCTGAAGCAAATATAGGAGGGATAAGAGGGTTTGGACTATGCAAAATGGCCTTGTAATCGCCTTGAATTTTTATGAACTTATCCATCACTACTTTCTCAGCAGTAATATCTTGAGCTACAAAACAAGCACCAACAATATTGCTAGCATAATCCTTGCTAGAGCACGCATTGAGCACAACGAAAACAGATTGCTCATCTCGTTCAGGACCAAATGTCTTTAATCTTAATTCTATGTTCTTATCCTCTTCACCTGCTTGAATATTTCAAATGGTAAAACATGCAGAATATTGATATTAAGTAAGTGGAAGATTCTCACATAATAGAAAATGAAAATGAAACTCACCTCTTAAGGCATGAAAAAGAAGTTTATCTGCTATTTCTTGTGATTCCTTGTGAACAAGATCATGAACCAATGACTTTCCCATTGCATCTTCAACAGAAAGTCTTGTCAACTCAGCAACTTTAGCATTCCATCCGTTTATGCGGCCTTCGGCATCAACAGCGAATATAGGAGCTGTGGCAGTCTCAATCAACCGGACCATTTCTCTGGCGACAGACCTTAGACCATCCATATCCTCTAAACTCAAATCTGTGGCTTGGCTTGGCACCACTATCGTATTGTTCTTGCCTTCGGCATCTTGATATGATTCTCTTAAGATTAACTGTAATGAGTGAATTGTGTCCATCTCCGTGTTTTCCCATGGCAAACTTCTACTTTTGACTACTTCTAGAAATGCTTTAAATGAAGAACGAGGATGCATTCGCTGAACATCATCTTTATCTTGAGGATGATGCTTCGCACCACCCCATTTGATCTCTTTTGCGGTGTGTGAACGGAACCAGAACAAAAAATCTCTTGTTGTGATGTATGCAACTGCCAATCCACAAACTGAATCCGCAAGGGAGGCTGCCCCTGGATAACCAGCATCAGCTAAACTATCAGTGCTTAATCCCGTTGATTCAACGTTGTATCCTGATAACCATTCAATAATATCTTTGATCTGAGTTTCAGTAGGTGCAATACCAAGAGGATAATAGTTGCCTTGGTAGTACAAAGCAGCTCCATCACATTTAACAACGTCCATGATGCTTGGGCTTTGTGTAACAATCCCGATTGGTGAATCTCGGAGTAACATATCACACAAGAGAGTTTGTGTCTTCAAAACATGTTTTTCTGCAACTTGTGATGCTAACTGCAATTCCATGTTAAGTTGAAGCCCAAATGCCTGCATGAGAAATTCACAAGCATAGCGAAGAGGGAACGGAATGTATCGGGCAGACGTATGGTGCCCGACAACCAATCCCCATAGCTTCTGTGCATTTCTTCTTTTACCACCATCTTCATCATTGCCATTGATGATAACAGCTAATGTAAGAGAGGCAATGGATCCCATATTTGCCATGTACTGTGCGTGGCAACCATGAGGAGCCCTTAATGTCGAACCAACCAAACACAAAGGTTGCATCAATGCTTCAGCCTGAATAACCTGAACAGATGTGGCGTGACAGTCAACGATCATCCTCGCTCTATTTTGCTTGAACAAAAACCTTGAAGCCTGTGGAATATCAGTAGCTGGGTAATGTAAACCAAGATAAGGTTCTAAATCTGGTCTTTTGATCTCGGAGATAACCTCACCATGCTCATCCTCATGGAACTTATAAACCATAACTCTATCGTACCCTGTTAGCTCCCTTACGCTTTGAACTATTGTATCACACAAAAGCCTAAGGTCACCACCAGGAAGATACTGCATACGAGAAATAGCTCTTACTGCAAGCTTCTGTGACTGTACAGCCCCAGCAATTGAGAGGGCAGGGTCCTCTGTTCTTGCAGGCTCCAAATCAATTACAATTCCTACATCTATCCTGTGCAAAATTGCATAAAAAGGTTTACCAGAATTCTTCGAGTGGATCCAAATAGGATTCAATAGAGTAATTTCCCTAGCCACAAAAGCCTTTTCGAGCAATACAGCGCCTGAGGGGTTGAAAAGGTTTCTAACATCAGTTCCAATCGTCAAAATCTCGAGTTTTTCAAGAGTCGGGACCGACTGAGGAGTCAGACCAAGCATTTCTCGAGCATTTTCTGAGTATCCAATAACCGTAAAACCCGGCTCTTCAACAGCTATCATGCAACCAAAAGGCTGAACAAGGCCGCCCCGTTGCATCTTAGACAAGTATGCAGTGATCTGCTGCTCGGGAGTAGATTGAGTAGTTGTCCTCAAAGTCTGGGAATAATCAAAGGATCCCCCACACTCATCAGATTTCTCGTAGACAGCATGAAGCCTTGCATCTGCGCTGAACTGCCCGACAACCCTGCTAGTGGAATTTAAATTGGAACTCGTTTCCCCTGAGGAACGAGCTCGCACACTGTGATCATCGCTTCTTTTCCCTGAATCAGACATCTGGGTATCATCATTTCTTCCTCCCCGAGTAGACATTCGCTTATAGGCTACAGAAAATCAGGGCGTTACTGACGAAAAGTAAACATAAAAATACTGCAAATAATCCTCGCTTCTTCACATGGTAAACTAAAATCTAATCCCTCAAAAAATAAACCTTTTATTGCCAAGCAATTTGCAAACTAGATTTTTACAACGGCAACATGTCCAGTTTCTACTCCATAACGAAGGGTTTAAAAAGAGAGGAATCCAAGTGATATACTGCCTTCTGGTAAAGCACAAGGTCTGTTGCAGGAAGCCAAACGCAACCCAACGCAAGTGAGAAGCGCTGAACCATATGGACTGTAATCTTCCCTTTCTGTGTGCTGTTGCTAAGCGGTGAAGGATATGGGGGGCCACTGGCCATGTGAAGAGGGTATGGCCACTGACTCTTGCCCACGTGTTCCCAATTTTTCAATTTCCATTTTGTAATTAATATCCTTGATAATTACTTAACTTATTGTATTTTTGAGGATTAATATTTGAAAAATAAAAAAATTAAATATATGCAATATAGAAAAAGTTCAATTTCTCATATTTCTCACCAAATCTATTTTCGTTATTTATTTGTTATAATATTTATCTTTTTAATAAATCAAATTAAATTTATCTTGTTATATGTAAATTTTACTTTGAAATTATTAAACAGAATTAACATCAAATCATTATGATAATTAGGATTAGGATTAAATTAATTTAAATGTTTTGATTTCAGAAAAATTTGGAAAGAAACTGAAAAACAAATTTAGTGAATTGATAAATATAAATTAAAATATTTTGGATTACAAATACATATTTTCAAATTTATATATTAGCAAGAGTAATAAATTAAATTATAGAAAAAAAATAAATATTGATCGTTCTTTGGAATTTTGTATTTAAGACATGAAATTCCGCGAGTCAACATTTTGGGTTGGACATATTAAATGGCGATCGCTAGTGAAATCAATTAACATGAAATGAAGTTTACTATTAATTACGATGATTATAAAGATCGATGAGGAAGATGTATCTATGTCATATATCTATATTCATCACAACCATTTTCGGAAGGTAATGATTGGTAGAGTCGATTATGGATGCTCGGGCAATATAAGACGTATCTCACTTAGCACGTTTCTTGAGGAACAATACAAAGATACAAATAGATTTGATTAATTAAATTATTAAAAAACTTCATCTATAAATGAGAAAAATGAGGAAGGAAAATGGGGTAGGTGTCATAGCAGGTACCCAACTCAAGCGATCAAGGTGTGATAGCTTGTCGTGCTCTCTCGGTCGACACAACCTTCCTTACTTGAGACATAACGCCGAATAATCATATGGTAAATCACATTGTTATTCAAAGAAAACATAAAGGGTTCATGTTCAATTGAAAGACAACTAATGCATAAAGGTAAAATAGTTCGACTCCTAGGCATGTCTCGCATGGGGCCGACTTCCCATGATCCTCGTCTTTGCCAACCATCTCGAGATCCTCGATATTAGAGATATAGGAAAGCACTACGTAAGACATGAATCTTAGTAAGGACTCGCTAAATTATCTAAAGAAATTCGTTCGCTTTCCCCCTCGATCATAAGCCTACCACACTGAGATATGTATGTGTATGCCCGAACATCGAACATGACCACGTACTAATCCCGCACCTGCAACACATATGCATTGCAATCAAGGATATCCCTTGCCACGACCCCAATCCTGCCTCACTGAGTTGAGGCTCATGTAAGTGGATGCCCTGAATGTGACACATGTTGCTAGCCATGTCCTCGACTCAACACTAATCTTAAACATGAGTTCAAGTTAGTTTGCTTACCTCTGGCTCTCTAGTCCTTTGCGTGAGTTCTCTTTTTGACTCTCTTTTCTATATTGTTGACTATTTATGTTTATATTTGTTGGGTCTTATGTTAATTCTTGTGGTGGCATGCTCTAGGTCTCCACATTCTCTACCACCAATTCTTGATTTAGATTGTTAATGTCATGATCAAAATGGTATGTGCAACAATCATTGAACCAAACATGCTAATCCCCGTATTGTTATCATTTTTGTGTAAGGCAACAACTAGGGTTTGGCACTAGTATTTTGTGTCACCTGAATTAGAGTTACAAACTATCATTGGGTTCAATCATCGTACATTGACCGAGTATATGGGACTCATTGAACAAGTCTAGTGTCAAGGTGCGGTCATACTAAATAGTCGACTCGCCCTTCTCCCCCACATTCTTAGAATTAGGGTCTTAGTTGACCCTTGTTCGAGTGTGTTAGTTTCAATGCCCGCCTCTAGTGCATCTAGTGCCTTGTCCGGAGCACATCCACCCTATCCTGTATTCTGAACAAGCATTTTGCAAGTTACTATGCAGCTAGGCTACACTTTACTTGTTCTTGCGGGGCTTACATTTTTCCTCCACTTAAAATGTTTCATCCCGAAATATGTTTCACCCTCATGTCTATGCAGCCTTCATGACTCTTTCTTGGGTCATGATTATCCATTGATGCAAATGTCTTACTAGTTACTATTCACAGGCTTAATTCATCGCAAGTTTTTCCTACTGCACAATTCATCACGAATTTTACACTACAACACAATTTACTGCCATTTTTATACTGCAAACTATTCATAGGTCAAATTCATCGTGAAAATTACTTTGAAGCACAATTCATCGTGATTTTTTTCTACAACACAATTCATCAAATTTTTTACACTACAACACTATTCATAGACCAAATTCATAGCGAAAATTTCTCTAAAGAGCAATTCATCGTGAAAATATTGTTCAATAGTAAAATTCCTAGCAAGTTTAAAAAATGATTAAATTTCTCGCGAAAATTACACTTAGCAATATTTGTCCAAATTTAGAATCAGATTCCAAACACTTTTTCTATCACACGAGCCTCTATTTATACAAAAATGAGGCCCGTCAATTCCACTTTGGGCCAAAGTCCAATCTCACTAATTTTGGACCACTTGCGAAACATGCTCCATTTCATCCCGGTTTACCTTCAGAGTGCCTCGAATCATTAGGGATAGGTCTCGATCGATATTTGACCACGTAAATAGAAGAAAATACCACTAATGTTGTTTCACCTTGAAGCAGTTCGAAAACACTAAAAAATCCTTAGAGATGTGTCACACAATCATCAGGGTGTCCAAATTATGAAAATATCTTTGATGCAATTTCACTTGGAAACAATTTGAAAATACTTAAAATATCTTGAGAGACGTGCTAGATGATCCTTGGGATGTCCAAATTACAAAAACACCCCTAGCGTCTCTTCACATCGAAATAGTTAAACACTCAAAATCCTCGAAGACGAGCTAGATGATCCTTGGGGTGTACAAATTACGAAAATATCCATGATGTCTTTTCATATCGAAAAAATCTTAAAAAATTCAAAACATATTGGAGGAAGTGTTAGATTATTCTCTGGGTGTCCAAATTATGAAAATAGTCTCACACAATATCACTCCATTATAAGGTAATTTTCCTTACTTAAGTATTAATGCATTTTGTTGTACTTTTGTATTTTGGGTTATGCTCGACCATAGGCCGACGTCTAACTACAATCTTATTGTTATTATGGCCCCATTGTTTTCAGGTTTTTCTCTCATTGTGTTCTACGCATGCTCACCCTTTTAGCAGAACCTTGGATTATGCTATATGACTCTTGTTTCTATGCAATCTATGTATGTACCTAATAATGATTTGTTCATCTGCACCATGTTCCTCATTTACGTCAGCTAAAACAATTTTTTCAACCTTCCAAGGTTTTTAGTGTTCTCGACTCTGTTCACTTCATGCCAAATTCCTTATGTTTAACGAGTGTCCGAAGTCGATCAAGCAGAACAATTCTATCTTAAGCAGCCTCAAGGAATAGGGCAACAAGATGCTCTTAGGATAGAATAAGACACAATTCTATCTAGGTCGTCACATCCAGTTGTGACGATATGCCGTTTTCCAAAGGCAATGAGGTCGAAGGGTAAGCTGGGACGCCATATGATAAAATTCAAACATGATTGAGGTGCACGAGGACGAGAATATAAATGTTCATGGAAAAATGTATTAAATTACAATTAGACATAAGTAGGACTATAGATAGGTATGAGAAGTGTGAAAAATGGAGAAAAATACACCTTGGAGCGAAACCACGTGAAACAAGCCTACCAAGTGAGAATTCGGGAAGTTTAGTAAAAACCATGTGAAAACATGCAATAAGTCAGTAATCGTGACGTTTCATAAAAACTACATGAAAATGGACAAGAAGAAAGTAATCGCGACATTTCATCAAAACCATACTACAAAGACCATAAAGGCAGTAATCACAGTCTTTGTTTAAAACCACGTGAAAACAAACAAGAAGACAGTAATCGCGACGTTTCACCAAAACAACGCAAAAACATTCAAAAAGACAGTCATCGTGACATTTGAATCATAATCCCTCGAAAACAAGAACAATGGGTGGAATTTGTGGCTTTTGGTGCTTAATTATGTTACGGAGATACGAAACATGCGACGGGAGCCAAAAACCGGAAAAAACAAAGAATTGGGAGGGCCTGGTGGAACTTCTCACCTCGATTATTTTTAAGATGTTGCAAAAGGCTTTAGCAGCTTGGCCTAGAACTAGTAACAAACATTTTCCTTTGCGATAAACGATCAAGTCTTGAACACGGGATATGAGGTGTATTTCCCTTTTACACTTACTTTTTTCCTTCATTCGGATCAATCATCAGGAATAGATCCAATTAAAAGTCGTGGATATGATTGAATTTTTGTATTTTGAAGGCTTCGAGACATACAGTCCATCAATAGATTTAATGACATAATGATAGTGTTTTCCAGAATTAAATTTTGTTCTTCGGCATCTTAAACGCATTCGCTCTAATGGAAATGAGAGACTGATCGATGGAAAGAAATGTATTAGGGTGCATGTACGACACTGCTCACCCCTCTCAAAATACATGTTGATGTTATTGACCTATTTTCTTTTCTTAAATGATTTCTCCATTAAGTGCCTCGAAAGCCTATTAATTTAGGTCGGGTTCGTAGACTGGGTATTTAGGGGGAAGAATCCTATATCATAATCCTAAATAATGAATCGTCTTATCTAGCCCGTCTTGGATGATGGCTCTAGAAAGAAGCTATGAAGAAAGAACCCCTTCATTTTTTCTAACTTTCTATTCGTGTTGTAAATTCAAAGAGCTTGAGCTTGTTCAATCAAATTATGAAAAGAAAGTTGGAAACAACGTCAAAACTTATAAAGTAGGAGATGTGGTTTACCTACGCTTCCAACCTTATCGCCAAAATGAAGTTAGTCTTCGGCATTTCAGTTCGCCAATTTGTCTCTTGCCTGCCAATGGATTCAGATGTCGAGTACAAGTAATGCCTTTCCCAAAGCTACCAAAGAAACTAGAACCTTTGAAAGAGAGACATAAGCCCGAAAGTAAGAGAGAAAAAGTTTCATTTACCTACAGATCTAAGGGGATTTTATGTCAATAGGGTAACCTAGGTGAATATGACCTGTTAACAGAAGGTTCGTTTATAGGAAATGAAGGATTTAGTCACGATCCAAATATGTTATGGAAATGGTGTCTTCATGATAATGAGATGAAATGGAACGTTCAAGACTAGATGTGAAGTGGAAACACTAAACTCGATATCGCGCTATGTACACGATCATCCAACTATAAATTTTTCCTCTTGCGTGCGTATTAGATTACATCATACCTCCTTATTGAAATTTTCAGCCCTAAACTTGGTTTATCATGTGATTAAAAAATGTGGAAAACTCATCCTCGCTTTATACTCGAATTACGAGTTGGCTTCCTCCTCGAGTCTCCAACCCAAAAGATTTTTACATCGTCTAGTAATTTCGCACATTTCCATGTCACCTCCTTACACAAATGTCACAGATACGCAAAATTATCTTGGACCACCCCTACCATTAGTTTTTTTATCCGATTGGGTGCTCTAAATGTTTTCTTAGTTGCAACAAGTGGAACACATCATGTAAAGAAGGCAGTTGATTCGGTAGTGCTACCGATTGGTTAAAGTTCTAATTCTCTCCTTGATTTCATAAGGTTCAATAAACTGGGGTCACAACTTGGCTACCCCTTTTACTCTTCTGATTCCTTTCGTTCCTCCAATTCACCCCAATGAAGCGGTGTTCTAAACATACATCTAATAGCGTTTCGTGCATAGCCAATATCAAGCTCGCATGAAGGGCTTCGTACTATAATCGATCATTTGGCACCATTGAGGCAATGTGGCGCTAAATGAAGTGCATGAAGGGGTTTACGGTAATCACTTAGGGCTTTGCCGCTTGCACATAAACTCCTACGATCGGGATGATTTTTGTCAGTCTTGATGAATGACAAGGAGTTCATTCAACGATTACAACCATGTCAATTTCATGCAAATTACCACCCACAACCATGGAATGTGTTGAATTCAATATCATTCCCTTACCCTTTAGATCAATGGGTCATCAACATCATGGACCATATTCTCAATCTATAAGCCAATGGAAGTTATAAATTATTATAATAGAATATCTTTCATAGTGAATTGAAGCCGAGATGGTCTCCTCAATTACGGAGGAGGTTGTAAATATTTTTTTGAATGATAACATCTTGTTTGGGGTAACTCGAGGTTTGGTGTAAGATAACGACACCCATTACAGGACAAAAGGTCCATATTTATGTGATGAACTCGGATTAAAACAAATATTTTCCTCATCATCTCACCCTAATTTTCTTATTGGTCATTTTCAAGGGTGTCAAGAAGAATTTGAAAGATTTGGGTGTTTTCAATCGATTTCATAAAGTCTTATGTCCATATTGTATTACACCAACACATACAAATGGGGAAATACCTTTTTCATTTGTGTTTGCCTCTGAGGTCGTTATTCCCATAGAGACCAACTTGCAGACGGTAAGGATTGAATTTTACTCTAAGCAACATAATGAGGAACGCAAAAGGATGGACCTCAATGTTTGACGAGTGTCATTAGGAAAGTTATGGGTGATTGTTGAGGCATCGTAAAATTATTTAAAAATGTCAATACTTGTTATTTCCCACAAGGAGACCTTGTCTTTCATATCCTAGAAGTTCAGAAAAAAATTAAGTTGGATCGGCGCTAGGAAGCACCCTATCGGTTAGAGGAAATTTCGTATGATGTGACTTATTAGCTTGAGACCATCAATAGAATTTCCGATCTTAGAATTTTGATCACCTTCGAAAATATTATCAATGACGGAAATGTCATTCTACTCTTCGAAAATAGAACCATACATCGGGTTGGATTATGTTGGGTTCCGTCATGATATTTATTTAGTTTCGTTATCAAATACCAATTTTTCCGAATAAAATATATTTTTTTCTTTTTAACTTAGTGCATAATCATCTGGTCGGGTCGTCGGGTCCCGACTTGACATTTTTAGTTTCTTTAACAAAATATTATTTGTATTTTCAATAAATTTTTATTTTATATTAATTGATATTAAATTAGTAATTATAAATGATTGCGGATATGATTTACCAAGTGTTTAAAATTCACATAGCAATGATGTATTTGACCTATTTATTATCGAAGCATCGAATGATTATCAAATTGATGTCGAAATATATTGAAACGTAATTAAGTTAACTTAACCTATTTATTTAAATATGTTTTTTAAATAACCTAGTAGGCCACATCAACCCACCCCGTCAGTTCATGGGTTGGTCGTCCAACCCAAGCACTATAACAGTGTTTTAAAACTATGAATCACCAAATTTGAGAATGAATGGAGCAATAATATCATATACATTCAATTTGTGAAATGACCAATGTAAATTTTTTTAACAGTAACTTTTCATATTATATCAATTTAATTTTAATACTGACAATTTTATAATTTTGTATATAGCACCGATTGACTAACATGATTATTTTTAAAGGAAAATTGTTGTAAAATTGATAACTAATTATGTGAATATTTTATCACCTAATCAATAGAGATTAAACCAACTAATAAATATTAGTTATTTATAATACTAATCCGTTTGTGAATATTAATTAAATAATAAATCAATTCTTTTAGAATGCTTACAATAAATTAAAATATCAACTAAATAATTTGTAATATTTAAGACACCTAAAAAATATTAAAGTAAGGTACCAATAAATTTTTAAAAATACAAATATTTTTTTTATTTATTCGGACCCGAAAACCCGATACCCACTTGTACAAATCAAAATATCAATACCGTCAAGTTTTTGTCTTACCGTTCAATATGATAACATTGATTTGCATCATACTTTAAAGCTATACGACATCGACTTGTTAGACCTACTCGTTACGATACGACTCAAATCGACTCAGTAAGAATGTTAGAGTTGCATTTTCGACTCGAATTATTAAATAAAATAATATTTAAAGAAGCAAAATATAAAAATAATTATTAGAATTTGTTGAAAATTTAATAAACTTCAAGTTTAAAACCAATGTTTTCATATTGATCCGGAATACCATTTCGGTTTAAATCGGTATGACCAGTACGCCTGGTACGAAATGTTTTTTAAAATATTATTATTATGTTTTTCTGAGTCGGCACCGGTCAAAATATGTGTGCCTCATAGCTTTAAAGTTATGATGCATATTTATTTATTAAACAATTAATACATATTAAAATAATCAATTAATTAAAATCTAATTAAAAATAATAAAATTTTAAAGTAATTAAACATATACTTATTAAATATTTAATACATATTAAGGTAGTAAAATAAAATTAAAAATATAATGAAATACAATAAAACTATCAAGTCATACTTACATCACTGCTACAACTAAAAGAAACTAATGTAGTGTTATAAATTATTAATAAATAAATTCAGTGATATTTAGTGTATCAATATTATCTAACAATGCTACAGCTTTAAAAAATCTCCAATAACTTGTATTAAGTTGTTAGATTAACAGAAAATTGCATAATTAGCCCCCCAATTTACGAGCGGTGTAGAGTACATGCTCTCAAACTTACGAAATTGCAAGAATGACATCTAAAGTTATTAATACAATTTGTTTTTTATCCTTGATATTTTAGCATCCGATTTTCCGTAAGTTGAAAATCGTTTCAAAATCAATAATAAAGTACGCAAATAAGACTCATTTGAAAAATTATACAAAATTTGTCCTTTATGTTTGAGAATTGTACATAAAATATTAAAAATTTACGAATTCATTATATTGTCAATGATAAACACTATTGGAAGGTTGATGTGTCTTATGTACATTTAATTGAAGTTTGGGGCTACAAATGCATATTTTTGCCAAAAAATGTACAACATTTACAATTTTCAAAATTTGGAGGGCATGCTTTAACATAGCCTACAAGTTGGGGGTCCGTGGGCAAACTTCATGCGTTAGATAAAACTTAACATGGTATTATAAATTATTAGCTTATATTTAATATTCATGATTTGCATAAATCAAATCCTATATACATATGTATATATATATATTTATTGTATAAATTTGATCTCATTTATTTTTTTTCCAAATATTATATATATCCAAGAGCCTTAAACTTGAACATATTCAAAATAAACATTAGGGCCCCTAATTTAGGGGTGTGTGTGGATCGGTATCCGATCCAATCATCATTTTTTGATATAGATCGATTTGTGGATATCCTAATTTTTATATTTGAATTATAGTTGATTATAAAAATAGTCATTAATAAAAAAATGTTATTTATTTGCAAAACATACAAATTATAAAATAATCAAAACAACGCATATGCAGAATTTTCAAACATTTATAAAATAAAACTTGAAATCAATACAAAAATTGAATTAATACAAAAACATGTATACAATAAATGATTTTTCTTCAAAGTACACAAATCTATAAAAAATAAGCTCAATTTACTTAAATATTCGTAATTATAAGATAGAAAAATAAAATCAATTCTAATATTAATTAAATTTTAAATGACAATGTATAATATATGAAAATATATCCAACTTACTAGAAACATGAATTTCACAAATCAATCTCAGATGTTTATTATTTGATACTATTCCATATTGATTATATTTGCAAAATAGGAATAAAATATAAAAATATTAACAAAAAAAATAAGTTAGATAATATAATATAAATTATATTATATTATATTATGTGCGAAAAACACTTTTAGTCTTAGAGTTTTGATTTTTTGGCAATTTTGGTCCCCAAAGTTTCAAAATTTGGCAAAACTAGTCCCCGAAGTTTGAAGTACGTAAAATCGGCCCCCAAACTATTATGATTTTGGCAAAACAGTCCCCAAAGTTGTGTGTGTGTAGCATAATTGGTCCTCGAAGTTTTAATTTATGGTAAATAAGGTCATTGGACGAAAATTACGTATATTTGGTCCTCAAAGTTTTGGGTTTTTAGCAAATCTTGTCCCTAACGCCGTTAATGGTCCCCAAAGTGTATAAAACTTGGCAATTTCAGTCCCAAAACTTGTGAATAACTAATTTGGTCTCCAAAGTTTATATAATTTGACAAATTTAGTCCCCAACGTAAGAATATGATGTTTTTAAGACGAATATGTAATAATTTGATTTCCCGATGCATCTTAGTATTACTAAACTCAAAAGTTATTGCTCACTTATTCGATTTTCAAATTTATAGGGGCAACGAGATGAATTTGTATTCATCTCATTTACTAAACGTATTTGATTTCCTGATGTATCTTAGTGTTATTAAACTAAAAAATATTAAGCTCGCTTACTAAATCTATTACAACGAGACGAATTTGTATTCATAGGGGCAACACTTGAAACTTATTAATGTTTGATGAAATTTGCTTATTGATGTGTCGATGTAAATGTTCGTTTGATTTTTTAAGATGAATTTCGAGAACTAATTGATTTTCGAGACTTGTAATTTATATAGTTTTCGTAACTTGTAATTGTTGTAGTTTATTAATGATTGATGATACTGAATATTCGGAACTCATAAATTTTCGGAGCTTGTAAATGTCGGTAATTTATTTGCCGATACTTAAATGTAAATATTTATGACTTTGAGTTGTTTGAATATGAAGCTAACATCACGAAATATTGGGCGCTAACATCTTAAAATTTAACCGAACAAAAAATATCAAATGTCAGTAATTCAAATACCCGAAATATTCACAACATAGTGATTCAAATGAGAATGATTAAAGTAGTATGCATTCATAATTTCCTTATTGTGCAATATTTTCTTCTAACGAGTGCATCACTCGAAGTAGAGATGTATGTCTTTACAAAGGATGCTATATCCGAAACCGTAAACCAATTTGAAGTCATCTACACAAACAATATCATTAGTGTAATTGTAGTATATGCAATTAGACAATTACACATACAAAATAATGGAATTGTACGAGTTTATGGAAACACTTACAAATAATGGATACCTTTTCGGCTCGTACACATCCGGTGCCTGTTGTTGAAATCGGAATGCGTAATACAAAACATATATTCCACATTCCGATATCCCTTTTTGCACAGGGACATCTGGCCATTGAATGGGTATCTGCCGAACGATGGAGTCTACACCTACCCCGTTTTTAATCTCATAAACATTTTTTATAAACCTGTTTATCATGATTAGAAAATATATGTGAATAATGCATGGAACCAGAAACTAATAATACATGTACCCATCGAATCCAACATAATCATTGTCCGTTTTGGTTGGTCTCCGAAACCACAGAAAACCAACAAAGAACAATGACCCCTATCACGTTATACGATCATCATGTGAATGCATAAAATATGTTAAGCAAGTAACATGCACATATTACGAACAAACATACCATGTGACAATTGACATGAACACATATTCTGTACTGCACAAAACATTCTAATCAACAATTCCTGTCCAATGCAATGGATATGTTCCTCTAACATATGCATCGAAGACAATTGAATCAACAAAATAATAAAACTCTTTTTGTCCGGCACGAGAATTTTTTTTCACCATACACCTAACACATTTCAACATACAAGTGCTGAAATAAGGTACTCGATTGAATAAACATGTTGAATAATCCAAACAAAAATTTGAAAACTTACATAATAGTGTTATGCACAAAATCGTCACTTAATTGACCCCAAGATGCTAGGGACACCACATCTTCGGTGGTAGCCGACATCTCATGCATGTTGTAATTGGATACATTCACACTCATGTCAATCTTATCGGTGTTACAAAAAGCTACTGGGCCGTTCATATTTACATTTGAAATAGCAACAGATGAGGGCACATTACACGTGGAGGGTACTTGAATGGGAATGTGTGTAGCTCTGTTTTCGTTAACAACCGGCTTCTCCTTATAAAAAAGTGGCTTTAAGTACATAACATTTATCATCAAGGATAATGACACAACTTACTTGTGGCTCATTTTTCTCGGTAGGTGTGTGTGATGCATTGCTTTGTGCCGGACTGCAAAATGATACGCTGTGTCGAAAAAAAAGGCACAAATAAGCAATACTACTAACATGTGTAAAATGAAAAATTTGACGCTAGCGTGTGCCGTATTCAAAGGGCCGCTTCGAGTGCATTGCTCAGTGCTTTTGGCTTCATGCATCGTAGCCTTAGCCTATTTCGAACATGCAAACAAATACACAACCACAACAATAACATACGTAAAGAGCTAACTAAACAGTTTTTACTCATGAATGTACCTGAAATTTTTTTCCTTGCTTGGCACTCGAATTTGGGCAGCATCGCTTATTATGGCCACGAACCCCACACAACTGACATCTCATTTTGCGTGGTGGAGTTTTGGTTGGAGTTGCATGTGTTTTCTGATATTTACGTGGTTTCCCTGCCTTTCTCTTTTTGAACAACGAGGGCAGCGGTGGTGCAACATCTACCACATGCCACTGGTCTTGCCCTGGCAAATTGGAAACCCAGTATTGATACGTTGCTCTATATCGTTGCACGGTGTACCAACTGTCGACATATCGGTAGCATGATTCCCATCTTTCTAGAATCACTGCACATGCATGTTTACATGGTATTCATACGAAGAATAATAACGAATTTTAATAAACAATAAATCGAACAAACTAATTGTAAAAATTTACCTTTCAACTCCCACTCACGACAAGTACAATTCCTAATAGCCATGTCAATTGATACTCTTTCTCGACCGTGCTCCCAAGTTGCTTTACAATCGTCCGTGATGGTGACAATACCAACATCACGTGCTTCAATATTCAATTCTATGAAATCATGAACACGAGGGCAAATACAGTCATCCAGTATGTCCCTCGATTTGGTACGCCTGTCAAACATATGTTTCCCAATAAAGTTGCAAATGTTATCTAAAATCTACATGATTGGACGCTTACGAAAAGAAAGTAAACTACTGTTCAAAGACTCTGCATGATTATTAAGTACAATATCATACTTGCAAAACGTGTGGAAGAATGCTTTACACCAATGCTCATTTGGAATCAATCTCATGTACTCGTACGCTCCAACGCTGATGCCTCGCGATTCTCCAAAACGTTGATTGAATAATGCCTCCGTTGTTGCCCTTGCGGTACTCAATATAGCATTCTCAACACGTGTTGATGAAAAACTGGCTTGTGTCACATTTTAATAATGTGACGAACACAATGTCGCACCTGCAACACAAGTAGTTTCCACACAAGCATGGAACATATCAAAATATGTAATGCACACGTAGCACGAACCTCTATCCGAGTGAATAACGCATCAACCGCGGGTGTTAACCCTTTCCCACGGTCCGACATAATGGTGAAAATGTGTTAATTTTCTGTACATATTCCACAATCTCTCTTAACCAACTCCAGAAATCACATCCAAGACTCTTTTGTTTCACCATCTACGATGGCGTAAACTAATGGAAATACACCGTTATTTGCATCAATGCTTGAAGCCACTAGAATATACCCTTGTATTTTTTCCTTTGTGTGAGTACCATCTATGCAAACAATTGGGGGACATCCATCCAGAAACCCATCGCGACATGCCTGTGACAATAATGAAATCTCATAATACGAACCATGTTGCATAATTTATTGGAACATTCAATACAATAACTTACCCCGGGACATATGTAAATCCCCTCGAATCGGGTACTTCCAACAATACTTGTGGAGTTCCTCCCTTTTAACACAATAGATGAACCAGGATTCAAAATAAGGTATTGAGCACAATACCTTCTTATGCTTTCAAAAGACACCCTAGATCCTGAACGAACTAACCGTATAACATGCTCCCGAGCACGTCTTGCCTTATGTTTCCCAAACTTTAACTTCAAATCGGTATTCACTTCGATTGCAAGTCCTTAGAACTTAAATCAGGTTTCTCCAAAAAACGTTGGTAATACTTCTTTGCTATCCAATATGCAGTAACAAATGAATTGACTTTCTTACAATGACAATGGGGTCATGCGGTACAACGGACTTCACACACCACATGATGTCATTGTCTCTCATCGAAACATTGACATACCATGTTCATGGAAGGTCACCGTCACCTCTACACGAACAAACAAACGGTACTTGTCATTATTAACAAAATATAATTTCTCTACCTTCTTTATCGCATAGATCTTCAAGTGCACTCTTTGCTTGAATTTTACTTGCAAACAAAGACATTTCCTAATAAAGTGGTTCCAAATTATTAAAAAATGAATAAACATAATGTTCAAATAATGTTTACTACGTATAAATAAATACTTACACTAATTGTCTTATCTGTCCTCGTTTTGGATAAAAAATAAGTGAACTTTTTGTTTTAAACGCATTCGAATGAGGACCTGACATGGGATCCGTGGGATCATCAATTGGCATATCATGAAGTTGCTCTTCATCAGACTTTGCATTGTGGCCTTCATCACAATCCATGTCCATACAATCGAACATTGTGTTGAATACATTGTCATCGGAGGACTAGTCGATGCAACTTGTATATGAACTGTTCCTTGATGCATTAGAATTGTAACCACCTGCACAATCAAGATTGAGAAAATTCAACTATGATGCATTTAAATTCACATTAAATTCATATTACCAAATTGGGAAAATGCGTCCGAGTTGTCACCTCCGCTAGACATTGCTTCCACATAATAAATTGAATAACCTACAACAATTAAATAATCCACTAAATCCAACAACAACAACTGTTACTAAACATAACCAAATTACCTTTTATGCTTCAAAACCAAAATTCAATGAAATTAGCACATACTACACACACCTACATAAATGAATGTTTGAATAACGAAATACAATGACACAACAACACAATGTAATGAAATATAACTCAAATTCAACAACTTTAACACGATACTTAAAAAACATAATGCTTCAAAAACTTCAACACAATGTTTCGTAACCCAAGTTTCAAACACAACAACACAATACTCATATTTATAACCTAAGCTTCAAACACAAATGCAGCGAAAACAACTCCCTAAATCCTAATTAAAATGAACATAATAACCCAAAATGAACCGAATAAGTTGACTACGCAAGTATCGGGCGATCAAAAACACAACAATACTAACAATTTGTATCACTAGGGAATGCACAAACTAGAAAAACAGTGGAAGAAGCCTACAATGCTAACCCTAAAAAATTTAGTCCCTTGTGTGCAACTCTGAATCCAAGAAAAACAAATGAACCCAAGATCTAAATAAGTAAATAAAGCACGAAGAGAAAAATCAACCACGAAAACAAAAATCCATAAATATCTAATCTTTCTTCACAAAAAATCCTTAGTCCTAAACCCCTAAGATCGTCCCTAATACAAATCTAAAACTACAACTTCCAAATAAGTTTCAAGAACAATTGCATCACAAACACTCAAATTCCAAGAAAATGCTCCAATCAACACAACCAATGCTGAAACTTTATCAGCAATTACCAAGGATCTTCGCGTTTTAAAACACAACTAACGCTGAAACTTTGCGCCTCTTGAAACTTCGCTTTTTAGAACAACAACTTCAAATTTACCCCACTTGGGAAAGAAGAAACAATCTGCCGATATTGGGGTTTAAGAACGAAACTCAGAGTTTTGCTACTTATGAATGAAGTCGCGGAATTAGGAATTAAGTCACATAAGTTCGAACCACTTAACCCATAAAGTTAACGGCGTTAGGGTTAAGTGGGGATCGATTTTGCCCAAATTCCAAAACTTTGGGGACCATACTTGTTAGTATGTGTAAACTTTGGGGATTGCTATTTCCAACTTTAAAGTTTGGGGGGTGGTATTCCGTTAATGTTAAAACTTTGATGACTTAATTTGTCAAATTGTTAAACTTTGAGGATTCAATTTGCCAAATTAGTCAAACTTTGTGGACTAATTTTGCCTTTTAAAACGTTGGGGACCAATTTTGCCTAATTATCGAAACTTTGGGGACTTAACATACCATTTTTTCAATATAATATAATATAAGTATTCGATTTAATGTTTTCAGTTCGAATATCCGAAAAATCGATTCGATTATAGTTCGGTTACTTCAGATATTTGGATCACAGAATTTTCACATAGACCCCTATAAAACGCGATCTTGACAAGTTCAATGATCATCTTCAATCTTCCTCAAAGCTTACATCGTTCATCACGTCTTCATTAGACAAAATTATTTTATAAAGAACATCTCATTAGAATTCCAAGTTTAATATGTTTTGATGAGTTTATTATCGATTTCACCCCATCTCAAATGCATTGAATAATCTGTTGCATTTCAATATAATCTATCAGTATTCCCGATCTCCCTATTCAATAGTCAATCTCTCATTATAACATAATGTATTTCCAAATTATACATGACAAATTCATCTCCATCTTGAGATTATTGGCATTTCTAACCAAATAGAGCTTTACACGTCCAACTTTCAAGAGAGCTTTCGTTAACCGTTAGGGTTTCATGAATAAACGGCTCCAGTCCTGCCACGTAGGGGGAATTTTGTGGCTTGTTTTTCTTGGCCAGCACTAGACAACATACATATTATTTTCGTTCAAGAATAAATAACGATCATAAATATAAACCTAATTTCACAAGTGAATTACAATAAAAATTAGGTTAAATAAATAAATTATGATATATTTTTATTATAAATTAGAATACTTATATATATGTTGTGTAATATATATTCTCAACATTTTCCCCAAAGTCAAAAGTAGTTTTTGTTCAATTAGATGATCTTCAGTTTTGTATTATTGGTAAACTCAAGTAATATGTTGATATATTTTGCTCGTCTACTGTAGATACATTTTTCAGCTATATTTTTTTTTCTAAATCAAGATGGATTTGTTAGAATATTTATTCTAATAATGTGGACTTAATATTATGTGTTGTCTTCTTAGATATACTGTTAAACATGTGGACGCACATGTAAGTATTTGTTCACATTTATTGTTACCGTAATAAAGTTAATGGTCTAATTTGGTGATCAATTTATGATATAGACCATAGTCATTTAATATTATAATGTATGGAATTCCTGAGGACTCAATTGCAATTTCTTGATGGGTGGTTTTGCAATTAGTCCAAACTTCATTTATAAATATGAGGTGTGGTCCCAGTCTGAGTAAGAAGGAGAATCCGTTTCGCTCCCCATCTGGCCATCTTCTTACGATCAGGCTGAAGATCATTCCTTCCGGTTTCCGGTGTTCTTCAGATTATTCGTCGAGATGATGAACTCAGGTATACTTCCGCTGCGCTATTTCCGATATAGAATTCCAGTAATTCTAACAATTGGTATCGGAGCAATTAGATTACTGAAATTCGCTAGTAAAAACTGATTTCATCAAGTCTGAAATCAGAAAAATTTGCAACGATTTCATCATGTTTTAGAAGCATATTTTCTTTATATTTAAGACAGTTTCAGGATTATGAAATTTACAGATTTAAGTTTCAATAGATATCTGAAAATTGTTCTTGAAACCTTTTCAAAAGTAAAGAACTGATTTCATCGGTTTAAGGAATCAGATTTTCGTAAAGTTATGAAATCTGTAAATTTGAGAATCTGAAAATTTGTGTTTTCGAAGAATTCTGAAAATTTATTTTGAAAAGAGTTTTACAGATTTAGTATAAAAACTTAGATCACATCTCTTTGCACAAATCTGTAAAATGTGGAAAAACATAATACGTATGTACACCCAGAAGAATTTGCAGAATCTTGTTCATCTTCATATTATGGTTTTGTTGAAGATGATGAAATTCTGGGTTAGTTTTTCCGTTGTTTCGTATTCCTAATTTTGAAACTGTCATTCTTGCATTAGCATTAATTTGGAAAATGTTAAGTATAAATTATGAAAACCGCAAGATTGATTTCGAAATTAATGCTTAAACTGCCGTTTTTGAATTGATTTCGAAATTTATGGCATTAATTTTTGAAACTACCATTTCAGAATTTCGAAATTGTTAGCATTACTTTTGAAAACTATAAATTTTAGCATATTATTAAATGTTAATACTGCAATTTGCTGTTACTATAATTTAGCAAATTATTTAATGATGCAGTTGTGCTAAATTTTTACAAAACAGTAGGTTAATTCGTATGACTGTGTATATACATGTGTATGAATATTTAAATTAATGAAAAAATAAATGCACATAATTATGAAATATTTAATGAGTTTTAAACTCATTTCAGTTTGTTTATTTAATAATTAGTAGTGCATTTTGTAACGTGTGCTTTTTTTTTTATTAATGCATATTACAGAAAATCTTTTGATTTTCAATTTATTATTTTCGAAAATCATTTATTAAATATATTTAATTGATTTTCATTTGGATATTAGAAAATCATTTGGCAANGTTGTTAGAATATTTATTCTAATAATGTGGACTTAATATTATGTGTTGTCTTCTTAGATATACTGTTAAACATGTGGACGCACATGTAAGTATTTGTTCACATTTATTGTTACCGTAATAAAGTTAATGGTCTAATTTGGTGATCAATTTATGATATAGACCATAGTCATTTAATATTATAATGTGAGGGCCAATTATTAATGTATGGAATTCCTGAGGACTCAATTGCAATTTCTTGATGGGTGGTTTTGCAATTAGTCCAAACTTCATTTATAAATATGAGGTGTGGTCCCAGTCTGAGTAAGAAGGAGAATCCGTTTCGCTCCCCATCTGGCCATCTTCTTACGATCAGGCTGAAGATCATTCATTCCGGTTTCCGGTGTTCTTTAGATTATTCGTCGAGATGATGAACTCAGGTATACTTCCGCTGCGCTATTTCCGATATAGAATTCCAGTAATTCTAACAGGATTAACATGAAACCTATTCTCGAGTCTAATACAATGTAAAATTCAAGATATAATAGTTGATAAGAGTGTCCAATTATCTATTTAACCTAGTTTATAAGATAAATGAAGAATATTAATTACGATAAAATGACACATATATTTCCTAAATTTTGATGATTTTGACAAATTTAGTCTACAAAATTTTTTTTGCATTTGCAGTCCCAAAGATTTGATTTTTCTCGCTATTCATCCCTAAATTTTATAAAATCCGACAAATTTGACAGTAAAGTTAAGAAGTAGTCTATTGATTTTGAATAAGAGAAAACATGTCCTCAAAACCAAATTTGCCCTCGAATTTTTTTGCTCCGATAAGTAACGACGTAAATGTATCGTCCCTTATTATTCTTTGACATGTTGTGCTCGTATTTGTGTCTTCAAATCTACGAAAAGTGACGGACGCAAAACTTGGCACATACATTTAATTAGAATTACAGGAGCAGATTGTATTAGTTATTTTGTTGGACTCTAATTGTCAAAATTGAAAAAATTTGGGAACTAATAACAACAATTGAAAATTGAGTACCAATTTTACATATAAAAAACTTTGAGAATTATAATTAATACACTTACCAAATTTATGAATCAAGTTTATGAATTCAATAGAGAATAGTTTTTCATTAATGATAATAATATATGATGTGACAATTGACACTCTTCGTATACATTGAACTCCATCTCTCTTTCACTACACAAAATTAAGACTCAGACAAAGAGAGGACTAGACAAACATGTCCTAACAATTGCGCTGTAGGAAGAACGGACTGGGACCGGTTCCTCTGAAAAATAATATTCCAGTTCGTGAACCGTTGCGCGCGCATTCATTTTCACGTCCCATAGCCATCAATGACAAAAGATGTTTTAAATGCCTTTTATTCTTGTATTTATTCCCTTAAATGTAAGGGTTTGGTGAACCTAACAAAAGTATGTTCAGATTATACAAAACATATCAATTGAATATTTGTTATAAACTTATAAGTTATAATGACTGTGACTATGTACCAACTTTTATGAATCAATCATTCGAGTAAGTTTCATAATGTATATTGTAAAATTAAAAAGAATAGCATTGGATATCACCGTCACATTGGATATCACCATTATAAAAAGAATAGCATTGTATATTGTAAAATTTAAAAGAATAGCATGGGATAATAAAATGGAATTCGTTGTTGCTACAAAGATACTGTAAGAAAGATATTCGAACTAAAAGTAAGTGCTATAATGTTCCCCTGATTTTAGACAGCTTACAATGGCAAAATTGATGTGTTGTCTTCAAGTTTTGGAACACATACATTCAGAAGAAAATGTGTTTGAGAAAGCATTTTTTGTCGGATCAGATCAATCTCCGAAAAAATTCCATGATCAGTCAAACTCTGATGACAAGTCACATGATCTGGGGAAAAAGAAGCAGAACAAATTTCTACCATGTCGAATTTGTAATATGCAATTGTCATCATTACTCAGAATACTCAAGATGTTGTTGATAAGATAGAAAGATTATTTACTTCCATGGCTGACTTCAATCTGAATCAACATGTTCCTTTCAAAGGTTGGATTATCGACTTTGGTTGCTCCTCATATATGGTGTATGATAAACTTGCATTTGAAAAAATAGATCAGTGTTTCTCAACCCAAGTAAAGATTGGAAATGGATCTTTAATTGAGACAAGAGGTAAAGGAAGAGTACTTGTTGTGAATACACCATTTGAAAATAGATGCATTGAAGATGTTCTATGAGTTCATTAAATTGATATAAACCTCATCAATGTTACACGATTATATTCTAAACTTTTAGGATATGAATTGTTCAATTACATCTAAAAATGAAACTATAATAACTAACATCAAAGAAGTTTCGAGACTTTATCACAGCTTCCACTAGTTATGATAAAAACAACAAAACTCATGAAACTGTCATGGTAATACACTCCACAAGTTATTGGCATAATCTCCTGGGACATGCAAATCATAAATCCATAAGAAATGTCTCTAAGGAGAAACTACTCAGAGACCTACCCGACAAACAAAGAGAAAATCTGTGGTACTTGTATAAGGGGGAAAGCAAACAAAGAGAAAATTTCCTAATATATATGATTTCATGCCTTCTTGGAAACTTCAATTAGTAGATTTATAAATTTTTTGGACCTATGAAGGGTACAATCTCTTGATTGATGTAGATATTTTATCACATTTATTGATGATTTGTTTAGGTATTGTTGTATCTATTTCATTATAACCAAAGATAAAGCACTTAATGTATTCAGAAAGTTCAAATCGCTTGCTTAAAATGAGTTAAACACATCTATCAAAGCATTGAGAACATATAATGATGGAGAATATTGTTCAACGAGAAAATTTCCTAATATATATGATTTCATGCCTTCTTCGAAACTTCAATTAGTAGATTTATAAATTTTTTGGACCTATGAAGGGTACAATCTCTTGATTGAAGTAGATATTTTATCACATTTATTGATGATTTGTCTAGGTATTGTTGTATCTATTTCATTATAGTCAAAGATAAAGCACTTAATGTATTCAGAAAGTTCAAATCGCTTGCTTAAAATGTGTTAAACATCTCTATCAAAGCATTGAGAACATATAATGGTGGAGAATATTGTTCTACGATATTTGGAGCATTTCTTTCAAAATTTAGAATTCTAAATTCTGGATTGATGGAGGCAATTCTGGAAATTCTGGAATTTTTTCGACACATAAAAGATACATTTAAAATTTGTTAAACATGTTTGGTTTCATTGATTTTTCTCAAGTATCTATCGTACCAAGGACAAAGGCTCAAGACATCTTGAGCATCGAGAGCCCTCCGGTAGATGCAAAAATGTTTAGATCCAGTATTGGTAGTCTAATGTTCCTTACCAGCTCAAGACCTGATCTTATACATATATCGGTGCATCATTATTATGCAATATTATGTTGCTAACATCTTTACAAATGCTCTAACTGCGCCGCACTTTAAGATTTTAATAATGAAACTTGGATTGATGGATGGACTTTGCTTCAAGGGCGAGTTGTTGGACCGAATTGAAGACTAAGCCCAAGTCCTGACCCAATTTGAATAAGTCATGACACGATCAACAACAGAAAACTATACAATAGCTTTTATTGTTAAGATCCTTTTTTCAAATTTGTTTTGAATTATTTGTTAAATTTTTATGTTCTTCATCTATTTAATTCATTGTAATCGTCTATTTATTTATCAATGATAATTGATCAATTTTTCTTGTTTTAAACTTTTTTGTCCACCAAATTCAATTCGTAATTCTAGTGAATTTTGATCTTGTTTCTTACACTTTTGCGACAAAAATTTCGTAAGAATCACAGTAAGAACTAGGGTTTGAATCATAAAAGAGATAAATTTAGGTTTGATTACATATTTCTAATCACAGTGAGATTATCATACAATTGGAAATAGATGATGGTATTATTGCGAATTATACATTTACATATATATATTGATAGCCCTCAATTGAATGAAGGTTTTGTTCCCCCAAAACCTAATGCCACCATCTTCTTCAAAATTCTCTCCTAAACCAATTTGTAACATTCCGTCAGAAGTGAGATGTTACTGAAATCTACGACTTTTTTGTTATTGTTAATCTCTGGTTTTGTATACTATCGAAGCTCTCGTCAGTGCATCTTGTTGTCCATTAAGCATATGAAATAATTTGTTTAACGTTGTTTTGGTTCATTTGTGTTCTCCCCTATGTGTTCGATATTTCATCCAATGCTTGAGAGAAGAGTATCATTATGTTGTTGATGTTCCCTTATTGAGGAACCATTGTCAAGTTTTCACATTACTATCTATATTTTTGCAATAAAGATGAAGGCACGTGTCAAATCTGCATTTGCCCACATCATACTTCTAGAGGTCACTTAATTTTAAATCTAGTCCCCTTACCCTATCTTTCATTTTTACCTTTTATTCATTCGTCAATTAGTTTCTGATTTCAAGGATGAATGTACATTTACACCCTCTCATGTTTTTCTAAGTGTCTCATGTGAAAGATAGTGCTCGAAAGGGAAAACGACTTGGTCTGATGTACATTGCTTGAGTGCTACTTCGCTTCCATCTGTTAGTCTTTTTACCATTTATTTATGGTTCCTGTCTGTTAATGCATGGATGATTGTTAGAAATTGATGTAGAAGGAATGAGCAAAGAGGAGTGGAGACACCAAGGAGTAAGTGAGGAATAACCAGCAGAAGCACAAAGTGGCCAAAAGCAGAGCACAACCAATAATTGAGTAGCCACACGTTTATCTTTATGATATTGTTGCAAGCAATGAATGCAAAGCTTGAAGCAAGTCTAATATGAGTTCTTGGATTTAAAGATATGAATGAAAGACTAGATGATATTCAAAATAAAGTTCAAGGTACTTAAGCAACACACATAACAGACTTAACACTAAATTGGTAAGTTTTCTTAACCAATGCACGCTAATTTTAGCTACTGCATTAGCTAAGATTGGAATGGCGCATCGGTCATTTAGATGCTTGAAGCTGAAAGTTCATTCCTTAGCACAACAATTTGCATAGCTTAATCTTCAATATTCCCCTGTGATGATAGCTCTATCAGTTACTCCTAATATGGTGCAAAGTTCTTTAAACCGAGGCTTTAACATGCTTTTGTGAACACATCCGCTAGTTGATCAGTACTAGAGTAATGAATGAAGTAGACCTTATTTTCTTTTTCATCCTCCCTAACTGAATGATACTTAATCTTTATGTGCTTGGTTCTACCATGGAAAATTGGATTTCAGACCATGGCCACATTGGACTTGTTATCACATAAGATATTAGTGGGATGATCCTGCAAAAACCAGTTCATCTAATAATTCACGGAGCCATATGGCTTGATTTGAAGCAGCAGATGCGTTCATGTACTCAGCTTCAGCTGAGGATTGAGCCACACATGCTTGTTTCTGTGTGTTCCAACAAAAGACAACAGATCCTAAAGTGAAACAATATCATGTGGTGCTTTAAGAATCATCAACACATCCAGCGAAATCAGAATAAGTGAATCAACACAAGTTCAACGCTTTCCATTTTTAAATAGTAATCCGCATCGTTGAGTGTGCTTGATGTATCCAAGAATTTTCTTTGTAGCATTCAGATGAACCCATATGGTTCTTGCATGTACCTGGAAAGTGCACTAACATGGAACATGATGTCAGGATGAGAAATAGCTGGGAATATTAAGGATCCAATCTTGCTACGATACAGTTTTGGATTAGCCTTTTGGCTACCATAAGATGACATTAATTTCAAGCCTCCAGTCATTGGAATGATGAAATATTCAGTTATGGAATACCTTTGCAGTAGATCGAATTCATACTTCTGTTGGCTCAAGAAAATAAGAGGCTTTACCGAGATCATTCATTTCAAAGATCATTTCCATGCCTTCCTTGAGTGTTCAATATCCTTTTATTCCTTTCTGAATATGAGCAGGTCATCAACATAAATTGAGATAATGGTGATAGACACTACTGATGTTTTGAAGAACAAAGTAGGTTCAATACTGCTTTTGATAAATTTCAGAGTTAATGAGTGTTTTTCTAATTTGGAGTACCAAGCTCTAGGGCCTGCTTTAGTCCATAAAGAGCCTTCTTCAGGCAATACACCTGATGTTCATGGTTTTTGAGTATGTATCCCACAGGTTGCTCAATAGAAATTCTTTCTTCAGCCTCTCCATTGAGAAATGATGATTTTACGTCTAATTGATTGAGATTCCAGTTCAATTGTGCTCCCATGCATATGAGCAATTTTATGGTATCAAACCAGGCCACATGGGCAAATGTTTCATTGAAATCAATATCTTGAATTTGCGAATACCCCTTGATAAAGAGTCTTGTTTTAAGCGTGTTAATACTCCAATTTGAATTAAGTTTTGTTCAGAAAATCCATTTTGTGCCAATAACATCTTGGTCCTTTGGCATGTCTTCAAGTGTCCAAGTGACATTTTCATTTATTAATGGGATCTCTTCCTCCATAGCCGGTCTCCAGTTCGCCACAACTAGAGCATATTCCACAAAAGTAGGTTCAAAAATTGTTTGAAGACATCTTTCATAAATTTCTTGCAGACTCCTGGTTCCTCGTACTAAGTCTTCTTTAGGAGAGGAGTTGGTGTCCTATGGTTCTGACTGATTAATTAATTCAGGCATTTTCAGAGGGTTGTTGTAATGTCCCGAATATTTAAAGAAACTACTAAAATTAGAGTTTGATAAATATTAGAATCACGGCGAGTTTCGAGGACGAAACTAATTTTAAGGTGGATAGGATGTCATAACCGGATAATTCCTGATCGATTAAATGAGAATTTAATACTCGATAAGGATGTAAGTTTGTGTTTCGATGACGATACTAGATTTAAAGTGGGTAGTACGTGACAACGCAATTGTAACAAATAAAACAAGTTAGTGTAATATTTAAGATACAATGTGCTAATGAAAAATGACTATAGATATATATGTTATTATTAAATTAAACAATCATTTATATGAAACATATAATATATATTTATATTGATGAGGTGGAAAAGATTGTGATAATCTTAGGGTTTGAAATATGGGCTATTAATTGAATCTAGGAATTCATACGAGAGAGAAAGGGAAGGGGGAATGNCGTTCTCTCAGCGTCCTTTTTATACCTGCACTGTACTATGTGCAGTAGGCCGTCGTTTTGTGCTTGTCCTTTGCCAATAGGTCGGCTAACGCCAGGCGGATCAGCCGCCGGAACTGGCTCTACAGTGGCTGCATGGCGCTTAGGCCTTACGGCGCTGCCAGCCGGCTACTCTTTGGCCTTTAGCGGCTTGCTCCCATGACTGGACCATAGTCCTGACTGATTTGTCGTGGCTCGCTATCATACAGTAGATCGGAAATGGCCCGAGGGGGAATCTGCAGCTAATGGACCGAACGGTCTGACGCTTCCTGGGAGGTTGGGTCCCACACCTTGGGACCGATCGCCTAATATGCCCGATCGGGGCAGCCACACAAATGGGCCTTCCTTTAATTTGACCTCCAAGCTTGGTCCACTCGCTTGGGCCGCCATAGCTTGGGGTGGTTCGGACCCTGTTCGGGGTACCGGGTTCCGATGGTCTCATCAGTAGTGATAAGAAAATATGGGAGGTTCAGTGTCGCAATAGAATTAATGATCATCTATGTATGTTGAGGATTAGAGGTAGATTCATGAAAAAAAAAAATATGTGGAAGGTTACTGTAAGTGAATCCCCTCATACATGTTTTATAAGTTGTAATATGCTGCTTCAGCATGATAATTTAAATACGCATATCATTGCTTCTTAGCTGGCACAATATATTCAAAATAATCCTAGTATTGCTATTAAAGATCTTCAAATAAAAATCAAAGATAAAATTGGATTTGATGTTCATTACATGAAAGCTTGGAGAGCTCGTAAACTTATGATTAGACAATTATATGGAAGTCGGGAGACATCTCTTTCAATGATGCTGCCAATTTTCTTGCAGACTGTAGAAAGAGCGAATCGAGGTATTTACATTGTTTCGGTATACCATATTATTTGTATACATTGTTTCTGTATACCATATCATTTGTATACATTGTTTATATATCTCATATTTAGTGATACTAATATGTTAACAACTTTGTTTAGGTACTATTATTCGTTATCGACATTTGTCGGAGAATGGTAGTTATATGTTGAACTATGTATTTTGGGTGTTTGGTTAGCATATCAACATTGTCAACCAGTTATCACAGTTGATGGAACTTATCTTTATACCGATTATCGTCACAAACTTTTGGTTGTCATTAGACTCGATTCAGGTGGCAATATACTTCCTTTAGCATTTGCTATAGTGGATAAGGAAAGTGATGATGCATGGAGTTGGTTTCTTGAACTCATTAGTGATCATATTGATGTGAACTTCGGAACTCGGTATCCCGAACTGAAGGAGGCCTGAGCTGTTCTAGGCTGGCTCAAGTGAGGGAAATCGAACCTAAAGGCCCTAGATCCAACTTCTGATAAAGATTCAACCCAACAATGATGATTGGACTCGAAGGCTCACTTGGGCTAAGCTTAATAACTTGTAATTAGGACAGAAGGTTGGCATCACATGTTATACTTCACATCGGGGACCGATCCATTGGATCGGTTCAGACGGTTACAGCCCACGTGCCTTATGCTCCGGGCATATGCATGCTTTCTACGCTTCGGGCCCAATCACGCAATCTGCACTTCGGACTCACCAACGTTTTCCGCCATGGGAAAACGACCTTATCATAGGCGGTTACCGTGATTCACACACTTTTTCTTCTCTATAAATGCAGTGCTCGATGACAAACTAAAATAGTACCTTTTGGATGCGCAAATCAACTTACACTTTGCTGGTTTCTCCCTCGCACTTTCTATTGTGCCCTAGACATTTTCATAAGCCCTCATCGTTGTAGAACGAACTGTTTTATTAATATATCGGCTAAGAGCATTTTCAGCTCTTAGTCAGGTGGTTTTTTTCCTCCTTTTTTAGGGGTTTTTCCACATTAAAAATTGATGTGTTATTTGCCTTCTTTTATTAACAATTGCCTCCTCATTAAAAACAAATAAAAATCGAGTTCGTTTTATTACAAATCGGACGAGTGTTGGTACACCTGGTCTCTTGACCACAACAGTTTGGTGCCGTCCGTGAGGACAATTTACTGATTCCTATTCGAGGTCTCTCCCTGGGAAAGGACAAGCAAAGACATGACGACTGGAAACTCGACGAATGATAGCGACGTGCTTCCTAGAAACCTTCCAGCCCCTGCTTTCTCTTTGCAGGACATGGAGGCTGTTATCCAGAAGGTGGTATTGGATATTACGTTGGAAAGAAGTGGAACAGAACCACCGGATGTTACAAGCCAGGTTCCTACAAACAGAGGTTACGAGAGTGACCCCAAGACGCGCAACTCCGATGAAGAGGAGATTATTAGGCGCGGTGTGACCATGAAGAGGCGGAGATATCAATCTACTCCACTTCCCCTACCAGAGTTCCAACTCCCGTTCCTGGAACTGATAAGGAACGTATGCAAAGGTGTATCGATGAACTCACCAAGGAATTGGAGACCATACGTACGCAGAGGTATTGTGAGCCCGATCTTGGGTGAAATACTGGTTTATTCAACAGAGCCATGAAGGCCCCAATCAAGCGAAGCAAGGACGACGACCGGTGGCACAACATGCATACTGCCCAAACGTCATCCCAGTAATCTGGCGGAGTCTTTGCTGCTTTGGGAGATTTGATGCTCCATTTTTCTGAGGAGATCTAGGTGGCAGTCCTAGATCGACATTATTGCAACCCTGAAGGGTTGCCAACGTTTAGAGGCGACGGAGATCCTATCGATCACGTCGCGGATTTTGAGTTGAGGATTGGAACAGTTCGGGCCTCTGATTCACTCAAGTGCCACATCTTCACGGCAGGATTACAAGGTGATGCCCAAACCTGGTACAAAAATTTGCCAGCCCGATCCATACAGTCGTATAGGGGATTTATTCTGGCTTTCTTTGAGCAATTCGCTCCGAATATAGTACCTCCCCGAAGAAGGCAGGAACTATACAACCTAAAGTATATCCCGGCAAAGATGAGTCTCCGGTCCTTCATAGAGAAATTTAACAAAACCGCCCGGGGTATCAAACTGGAGCTTTAAGATAAGATTGATATCTTGCAGCATATCTTAGAACCGTGAGGCCTTTCGGCCAGTTTGGTAAAGAGTCTCACATCAACCCTGGGAAAACTTATGCAGAAGATCAACAAATATATTAAGGTGGATGAAGCGTTGGGACCAAGCTATAGGAAGCCTCAAGTGAATTCTGTGCATGTATTCGATCACAGGGTTTCTTACCCTAAGAAACATCCCCGAGAAGTAGCGGCTGTAACTGAGAAGAATGCTTTCTTGAAGAAGGAGGACAAACGGGTGTATTGTGAATTACATCATAATCACGATCACCCCATATTGAAATGCCGCTATTGCAGGATACAGTAGCGGCAATGACAAAGGAAAAGCCTAAACATGATGATCCTTAGGGCAAAAGAGTTGAATCGCCCCGAAGAGGCCGTCGCGGTAACGATCGTCATAGGCCGTCGCGGCAGCGGGGTAGAAACAATCGGGGGCAACCCCAAAATTATTATGATAGGACGGAGGACCGAAGGTCACCTCCGTCTGAGAATGAAAGAGGCCAACACGGTCGAGAGAACCGTGGCCAGGGCCGAAGACGAAGATATTGGGGTCCGGGCGGCAGGGCCTTGTAGAATGAAGATGGAAGACAAGAGAATCCCCCTCCTTCACCTGCTGAAATGGACACTCAACCTCCTCAAAACGAGGAAGTGGCAGGAGATATTTATGTTATCTCCGGTGAAATAAGAATAAATGAATCGGTCAAGGACCGAAAGAGAGCAGCGCGAAGATTCCGCAAAAAGTTTTAAGTCTGTGGCGCTGGTCAAGTATGATCCTATGGAGCGGTCTTCTTCTTATGAGGATGCCATCACCTTCACCGCAGTTGATCAGGAAGGAATTACTAATCCATGTGATGATCCTCTCATCATCACTAAAATTATCGCTAACCGTGGGGTCCACAGAACCTTTGTGGACACCGGAGCTTCGTACAACTTAATAATGCGCGAAGTAGCTAAAATGTTGGGGGTTCCAGTCATGATCTCACCATTGAAAACATCATCCTATGGTCATTCGACCAGAGGAGCGCCATTCCGTGCGGGAAAATCATATTCCCCATCACTTTGGGAGATCAACTCAAGGATCGAATGGAGACTCTGGAATTTATTGTTGTGGAAGTTGACTTGGCTTACAACGCCATCATCGGACGGACTGAGCTCAGTAAATTTGAGGCGGTCCTTTCTACTTATCACATGATGCTCAAGTTCCCCTCCGCCAATGGAGTGATATCTGTAAAGAAGGACCAAACTGTAGCGAGACAATGCCACATGAGCTCGTGCAAAACTTTGGCACCAATCAAGAGAGCCCGGGTGGATTTGCAGGAAGAGCCACCGCACCCGAGGCAAGCGATGGAACCCATCGGGTTCAAACTGATTAACTTGGTTGAAGGGGATTCAATCAAGACTACTCGCATCGGGGTACATCTGGCCCTATCTTTTGTGGAAGAGTTGGTCTACTTGCTGAGAAACCATGTGGACATATTTGCTTGGATCCCGGACAATGTACCGGGGATTGACCGATCCGAAAGTTAACATCGGATCAACACCGAGTGCGTAGCTAAGCCTATTAGGCAAATGAGGAGACGCTATTCTCCTGAAAAATTGAAGTGATTCGAGCTGAAGTAAATAAGCTGCTGCAATCTGGTTTCATCAGAGAAATCCACTACACTGAATGGATCACAAACTCTGTGGTGGTTTCCAAGGCAGATGGGAAATGGAGAATGTGCATAAATTTTACCGATGTAAACAAGAGCTGTGAATCTGAACCTTCCCCCCCACCACATATTAATGGATTGGTGGACGCTGTTGTGGACAACACTATGATGAGTACCATTGATCCTTACTCTAGGTATCATCAGATCTTCATTGTTGAAGAAGATCAGAAGAGGTCGGCCTTCATGACCGAAGATGGTGTCTATTGCTATGTGGTCATGAATTTCGGCTTGAAGAATGCTGGAAAAATATACCAGACACTGGTTAATAAAATCTATGAATGATGAAAACCATGTTTTTTATTTGTCTCGTTGTTTCGAAGTATGCCGTAAATATAAGCTCAAACTAAATCCAAACAAGTGATGCTTCGGAATTCGATGTGGCAAGTTCCTGGGTTATTGTGTATCTGAGAAAGGTATAGAGGTTAATCCAGAGAAATTTCAGTCGTAATTGACATGCAACCTCCAAGAAATAAAAGAGAATTCCAAAGGCTGACTGGCCATCTTGCTGTGATAAGCAGATTTATTTCCAGATCTACCGATCGGGTCTTACCTTTTTTCAGAGTATTAAGGAAAGTAAGTCATCTGGACTGGACCGAAGAATGCGATCGAACTTTCTCAGAGTTGAAAACTTATTTGAGCACTCCCCTTGTAATGGTGAGTTCAAGCAGCGATAAACCTTTGAGATTATATCTAGTTGTATCTGAAGTTGCAGTAAGCGCAGCTCTAGTTACCATTAGAGATGATGTATACAGACCTGTTTATTACGTGAGTCACTCTTTGGTATTGGCATAAACCAGATACACTAACCTGGAAAAATTCATGCTGGCACTAAAGAAAGCTATATTTAAGTAAAGACATTATTTTGAAGGTCGGATGGTTTATGTCTATATTGATCAGCCTTTGAAAGCAGTTCTGAATCAGGCATATCTGAACGAGAGATTATCTAAGTGGGCAATTAAGATCATCTCATTTTATCTTGAATTTCTGCCCCGAAGGGCGATCAAAGCTCAGGGTCTTGCTGACTTCGTGGCCGAAATGGCCCTATCAGCTATATTCTTAAACCTGGAAGATGATCGATGGATCATTTATGTTGATGGGTCAGCCTTCGGAGGAAAGTGGGCTGGCATAACCCTCACTACACTACAAGGTGATGTTATTCACTCCTCAGTTAAGTTCTTATTATCATGAACAAATAATATGGTGGAATATGAGGCGGTATTATCGGAAATGACCCTAGCCCGAAAGATGAGAGTTGCAAAAGTGCGAATGTTCTCAGACTCAAAGTAAGTTGTGGAACAGTTTGCATGAAGACTCGAAATGCATGAGCCCACAATGAAGCTATATCATGGTAAGGTTCTGGAATTATCTAAGAAGTTCAGCGAATTTTCGCTTGATCATGTGCCGCGAGAACAGAATAAGGTTGCTGACGCGCTGGCCAGATTGGAATCAAGCATGCATAATATAGGGCCGGCCACTATATCGGTCCACATCCAAGACCGACTTTCAGTTGAGATATCTGGGATCGAACAATCAGTTGAAGAAATCGGGGCGTTATGCCATGAACTTCAGGGCATGAACATTGATGCAACTGAATCTCATAGGGAACCCACATGGATAGACCCCTTTATCAAATATATGACTAATAGCCATCTTTGTGAGAACACATCAGAGACCAAATAAATTGAGTTCCGATCTAAAAGATATGTTTTGAGCGAGGGGCGATCATTTAAAAAGAGTTTCGAGGGTCCGCTCTTTCGATGTTTGTTTCCTATCGAGGCTGAAGTTGTCATTATTTATGTTCATGAAGGAATATGCGGTATCCACTATGAGGCTCGATCCTTTTATTATCGTGATATCAGAGCCGGATATTTTTGGCCATCATTACTTGAGGATGGTAAGAAATATACTAAACGCTGCGCTGTCTGCCAATATCATGCTCCGGTCCCACAGCAACCAAGGGCTCCCCTATTGGTGACCCCACTTCCTTGTCCATTTGACAGATGGGGAATTGATATACTGGAACCTTTCCCTAGATCGGTAGGGCAAAAAAAGTTCTGCATTGTGACAGTAGAATATTATACAAAGTGAATAGAAGCAAAGGCTGTGGTCATAATCTCCAAAAAAGTTGTAAAACATTTTTTATGGAGAAATATCGTAAGCCGCTTCGGGGTACCCCAAGCATTTGTGTCAGAAAATGGGCTCCAATTTCGTGGAAAGGCCATCCGGGATTTCTGTATAAAATTGGGTATTACCCAGCACTTTTCGTCAGTGGCTCACCCCCAAACCAATGGACTTACAGAGGTATATAACACAGTTATACTGAAGGGATTGAAAACTAAGTTGGAGGATATGGGAGAAAAGTGACCCGAACATATCTATGAGGTTTTATGGGCTTACAGGTCTACACCCCGCTCTACTACCCAGGAATCTTAATTCTCTTTGGCATACGAGTCCGAGGCAGTTAGTCCAGTAGAGGTTGCCATTCGATAACCTTGAATAACTCAATATGACAAACATTTGAACGATGAAAGAAGATCCCTGGATTTCGAAATGATTGAAGAAAAAAAGAAACAACATCAATGCGCGTATGTGTTCTTATCAGCGAACCATGGAACGGGTCCATAATAAGCGCCTCTTACCCAGAGAGTTTTTAGAAGGCGATTTAGTTCTCAGGGATGTAAGAGTTCAAATGAACGTTGGGAAGCTAGATAGAAACTAGGTAGGGTCTTATCGAATTTTGAGAAAACTAGAAGCTGGAGCTTATAAGTTGGAAACATTAAACGGGAATGTGATCCCCCGAACCTGGAGTATTATGAATTTATGGCGATATTTTTTGTAAAGTCTTTGATATTTAATGAGAGTTCTGAACCATAAAAATGTTTCTCAAATTATGAAAAGAATACAATGAACGTAATATAAACAATTTCTAGTTAGGTGATTGACCGATCTTGAAGTTGAATTTTTCGGATGAGTTTGGACTGGCGACCGTAGTGGTCCATCCATAAGGCTTCCAAGTGGTTGTGACCGCTCTGACAAATCAGATGCGCATACGCTTATTGAGTGTTTAGATGAATAGCAAAACTCCCAAAACGCACTGTGAACTAAATATCCTCTTCGAATTTATTCACTTTCCGGAAATAACCCTTACGTCCTTGTACTTCGCCATAAGAAGAGATAACGGGGATAGAACTAGTCAATCAAAGTGCAAACACAAGCCTGTCTTAGGGACTTATGTAGAACCGGGGTTTGACCGAAGCCTGACGCGGGACATATATTAGAACTAGGGCTTCGCCAAAACTTGCCATGGGACTTATAAAAAACCGAGGCTACGCCGCCAAAGTTGTAATGATTAGCAAGGACGGAATAAAGAGTAATCTATCCATAAGTTTAAGTTTCCCTAACTAATTAAGTCTAGCAGAATTCCAACTTAGGTTAAAGGGACCGAAGGGTCTAAACCCAAGATTTCCCCAAACTTATGCATAGAAGAAAAACATATACATTAAAAAGCAATGTTTACAACAAAATAAAAATACACAAGGGGGGAACCTAAGGTCTAAGATTTAATCTACTTGTTCTTCATCCCTATCTGCTTCCCTAGACTTCTGCGCATTCCATGCCTTGAGGTCCTCCAGCTTCCTCTCCGTCTCCTCAACCAACTCGTTGATTGATTTTTTCATCAAGTCAAACAAAGGAAAGCTGGGATCCTTCTATAGTGGAGGTTCATCCAGAGTCGGGACCTCTTTGAAGTCTTCATCCTTGGTTAGGGGATTAATTGAGTCACAGCGCTCATCTTCGGGGTCCAGGCCAAACTTCTTAATAACCTGGCCCCTCATATTGTCCTTATACTGGGAGGTATTTAACCCATAAAAGTTTGCCGCCAAGACAAACAATAGTAGAGACCGAGAGAAGCCAAGTAGGGCTTCTCGGACCCCTCCCTCCGTCGCCTCCTTACTCCTAACCAAGTCTTCCTTCAAGACATCTTTCTTCTATTGGGATAGAAGGAGAAGTCTGTTGCTCTCGTCAGACAGTTCTTATGCCTAACTCTCAAACTCAAGAGGAAGGGCCGTTGCGGAGGTAGCAGCTGCTTGGGCGTCTTTGTATTTAGCTTCCCACTCTGCTGCTTGAGAGCTTGAGTGCCCGCTCCAAATAAATCTCCGTTCAAATGGTCCCACTCCTCCCGGACCGATACAAGCTCTTGTTGTTTGATCTCAACTTGCCGCTGAGCCAATGCAAGTTGGTGTTTAATTTTTGTAAAAGCCGAAGCAGAGCTTCAACTCAGCTGGTTCGTAGAAGCGAGGATCAAACCTCTTCTGCATGCCTACAAGAGCAATCCTGATGCAACCAAGGTTAAATTTAATAATAGAACACAAATAAACCTTACCACAAACTGGATTCCAAATAAGCGGCCATCCAGATCGGCTAGGTTCTTCCTTGCCATCAGCCAATATTCCTCCAGCATGGCGTCTTTCCATGACACTGGGTTTCTCTTCGGCCCCCGAGCTTTCGATACAGAAGACATCATCTTCTGAATCGCCTCCCGAACAGACTCTGAGCTAGATGGTGTGGGGGCCGGTTGTTCACTAATGGTGATCCATTTCTTTTGGATCGGGGCTGCATGCTCTTCTCCCGCCTTCTTCAACCGTTTGGAATGTTTCGGAGGCTCTACTTCGGGCGCCTGTTTGCTCTGATTCTAAGGCAAGTGTAGCCTCGACACGTTCTCCCCCAAGCTTGAGGATGGGAGAACATCCTCCACCCTAATCGACCACTGCAGCAACAACCGCACGATGTTAAAATCCATGGGGGAACTATTCCCGATCCTATACATAGATGGTAGGCTCAAAGAACGGATTCTCGTCCAGATCACCTCTTCTACCTCTGCCATAGATGGATCGGGCCTCTGGCTACTTGAACCACCAGCAGATCGTGAAGATCCTGTGGGGGTGGCTGACGCTGATTCAGATGACCATAGCTGGGCTTCCTTCCTAGCCTTCGCAGCAACATCCATATCAGCCACACGGTTCCCAGACATCGTATCTATAGAATATGCAAAATAAAAATGATAAGGACCAGGAGATATGAACTAAGTCAAGTCAAGTCTCGTACCCGATCCTTCAGACGAATCGGAGCTAGAGAATATCCCCTTCGGGGCAGGGGCTCTGGTCCTACCCGCTACCCATATCTCTACAAGCTTCTTTTCCCGAAGTATGTCTATGCTTTTAAGACGCTTTTCGGGAGGAGAAAGCATCGCCAAGGTGTCAGCAATATCCTGGTGGGAAGGGTTAAACCGGGATTGGTCCAACCTCCCGATGTCAGGATGTGTTATCAGCGGAGACACCTTGATCAAGTCATCTCTTGGTACTGTTATCCAGACGTAACATGACTCCCATTCGTGAACGGAAACATCCTTATCAACTATAGCGCACTCGTTGGTACGAATTGCTATATAGTATAGCCTACGACATCTTAACAACATTTTTCCGCTTCGGGACCCGACCAAAAACAGGTTAAAGAAACGCTCCAGGGTTGGTTCTACACCCTGTTTATGAAATTAAAAAATAAACGTTACTATGTACACGTAGCTACCACGAAAGAGAGCGTAGGTTGGACAATGGATCTCTCGAAACAAGGAAGCTACGAAAGGATGCAAGGGAAAGCTTAAGCCGCACTTCAGGGAGACGGAGCTAACGGGTAGAGCGCTTGCAGAGACGTTCCTCTCAGCGGGAAGGAAGCATGGTACATCTTCCTTCCACCTCCAGATGGGATTGAGAATTTGACCTGAAGCTCTTCGGTGTCAATCTCAGAGACGATGAGATACCTAGCCCTATGGGGGGCCATGATCGATTACCTTAAGATTTTGGAAGAGAAAGAGAGTCGCAACGAAGAAGAACGAAATAGCCACAGAAATTAAGGCTGGGAAGTCTTCCGCAAAATGGCAACAATGGTTGCACAGTACCAAAATCCCAGCTTTTATACTTTCTTATCAGCCATTCACAAGCTAACACGTGTGCTGCTTCAGGCGGCTGAAGTCTGACGACCTGACCCTCTGTGGAATACAGACGGACGCACGCTATTTTTAAATTTCAAAATACCCTTTTGCCCATAGCCATTATTATTTTCAAATTTTCAGATTAATCTTAAAATTCACTAAGCGCAGGATCTGTCTAAGGGACGATATCACAGCTAGTTCGGGTACGGTCCTCCGATCGTTCGATTGGCCACTTATGCCCTATACGCTCTCAATCAGATAGTGGGACTCATATCATCACTGCGATAGCGATAACGTCCGAGGGGCTAGTGATGTGACCTTCGGAACCCGGTATCCCAAACTGGAGGATGCCCAAGCCATTTTAGGCTGGCCCAAGTGATGGAAGTCTAACCTAAAGGCCCGAGATCCAATTTTTGATAATGATTCAACCCAACAATGATGGCTGGACCTGAAGGCCCACTTTGGCTAAACCCAATAACCAATAATCAGGACAGAAGGCTGGCGTCACATGTTATCCTTCACTTCGGGGACCGATCCATTGGATCGGTCTAGATGGTTACATCCCACGTGCCTGTGCTTCGGGCATAGGCATGCTTTCCACGCTTCGGGCTCAATCACGCAGTCTGCACTTTGGGTTCACCCACGTTTTCCGCCATGGGAAAACGGCCTTGTCAGAGGCTGTTACAGAGCTTGATTAACACGTATTTTCTTCTCTATAAATACAAGGCTCGATGGCAAACTAAAATAGGACCTCTTGGACGGTCAAATTAGCTTACACTTTGCTGTTTTCTCCCTCGCACTTTCTATTTTTCCCTAGTCATTTTCATAAGCCCTAATAGTTTGTAGAATGAACCGTTTAATTAATATATCGACTAAAAGCATTGTCAGCTCTTAGTCCGGTGGTTTTTTTCCCCTTTTTTAGGGGTTTTTTCATGTTAAAAATCGTTTTGTTATTTGGCTACTTTTATTTACAATTTCCTCCCCATTTCAAACAAATCAAAACCGAATTCATTTTATTACGCACCGCACTACTGTTGGTAACCTTGGTCTCTTGAACACAACACATATTATTTGTAAAGAACGTTATACATGTCTTGTATCTGATCGAGGTCCTGGATTAAGAGGAGCGTTACGCAGAATATCTGCATTCAATGATCATGAGGGTTATCATAGATTTTGTATTCAACATGTGGTTTCAAATTTCATGGAGAAATTTCGAAATGGTTATCTCAATGATTTGGTTTGGGCTGCTGGATATGCAACTGAAGTGACAAAGTTATATGAAATCATGGAGAAAATTCATACAAAAAATGAGTATGTTTGTAGGTGGTTGCAAAATATAGAGGCACAACGATGGACTCTAGCACATGATGGTGGAGCGAAGTATGACTCATTTCTTTTTACTTATTTTTTTTATTTTTTGGCTAACAATATTAAGCTTTAGGTACAAAGCTAAAAATTCAAATCTGGCGGAATGTTTGAATAATGTGTTGAAAAATGTATGTCATTTACTTATCACATCTATTGCACCGGCTACTTTTGTTCGTTGTTTGGATTTTCTTACTCATCATCCCAATGAGATTGAGCGTTTGAGAAAGAACCAAAATTTATGGCCATATAAAGTTTATAAAAGATATTTTCGTTGGGATAAAAAAGCAATACGGCTCACTGTTAAACCTTATAATATAGTTGATATTATAGCATCTGTAAAGGTTCCAAGTAAAGCATGATGTCAAGCTAAAATACATGTTGTTAATCTCAATGATCGATCATATTCTTGTGGAAAATGATTAGCATATAGAGTGTTTTGTTCACATGTTATGCAAATTAAGGTTACTACATTTTTATCAAGTTTATTGATATAAAAATGATTATGTTGTATTGTACTTATAGGTATGTAGATACTACAAAGTTGATCCACGTGGATTGTTAGCAAATGAGTATGCTATTGAAACGATGGTAGCTAGATATGCATATCAATTCTAATATCCAGAAGAGATATTAGGTGAGATTGACCGAAGACCTCAACGAAAGGTGCTAGGAAAGATGCATATATAGAAACTTAAAATGATTATTTTGTGCTATTTTTATGTCTAACATTGTGCATGTGAACATTGATGCATAAATTACAGTCATTCCAACAAATGATTGTGATTCTTTAAGTCTTGTACATAGGTTCTTTATAATTCTTGTACAACAAATGACTATGTACAAGTCTTGATGTACAAGACTTTTATAATTCCAACAATTTAGAACAGAATTATAAAAGTCTTGTACATCAAGGACCGTGGTTCTTTAAATTGATCAAGTTTATGAAAGATATTGAAATGGCAGGAGAAACATATGCAATGATCCGTCTAACATCTAGCAACTATCCTGAATGAAAGAATAGGATGGAAGACCTGTCAAATTGTAGAATGTTGTTTGATCCAGTAGAGTTTGGGGACAAGCGACCCACTGAATATACTGCTGAAGTTTGGAAAAAGATGCATAAACAAACGCTTGGATTTATAAGGCAGTGGATCGATTCATCTCAATATCATTATGTAAGCTCTGAAACTGATGCAAAACTGCTATGGAAGAATTTAGAGAGAACCTTTGAGTCCAAATCTACGCATAGTCAAGGCTCACATCTTCACCGGTTACTGGGAATGACACACAATGATGGTATGTCAATGCTTGATTACGTAGGAAAATGGTTAGAGGTCACTAACCATATGGCCAAAGCCGATATGAAATTAGAAGAGAAGTTGATATGTATGTTGCTGCTCTACTCTTTACCTCATTCTTGGCATCTCTTGTGATGTTATTACATGGAACTGCACCCAAAGAAGTTCACAAACTTGAAGATATCAAGGAACAACTAATAAATGAAGAGCTAAGGAGAAAAGACTACAGGAACACAGATTATTGTAAAGAAACAGTTGCTTACTCGACTGAAAATAGAGGCAGATCTCATCAACGATTCTCTAGTCAGAAAAGAGGTAAGTCCATGGAGAAATCTGCAAAAAAGAAATCTCATGAAGGAAAATATCATGAAGGAAATAGTGAAAGAAAATAAAGTAGAACGTGTTTCTATTGTAAAAAGTTTGGACATGTAAAGAAAGATTGTTTTTATTGGTTAAGAATCAAGTAAGTCTCAAATGGACATAGTTCAGCCACATCAGAGGAAGAGATTCTGGTTCTTGCAACTGAAGATGATCAAAATCTTAAAAGTGGGAAAGAAACTAAGTGGATTGTGGACTCCGGAGCCTCCTATCATGCTACTCCCAATAAAGGAATTTTTTCGAACTTCATGGAAGGAATGTTTGGCGAAGTAAAGATGGGAACTGAAACCACAGCAGATATTGAAGGGATAGGTGATGTACAAGCTGAAACTGATCGAGGTATAAAAATAACTCTAAAGGGAGTCAAATAAATTCCTAAGCTTAGGATGAATCTTCTGTCATTGTATGCCCTAGATAAAGATGGTTTCATCAGCATCATTGGAAATGGAATATGGAAATTATCAAAAGGATCTCTTGTGGTGGCAAAAAGTTCAAAATCTGATCAACAACAGAATCTGATCACTTAAGGAATTGGATGAGACACTTGAAACAACAAAATCTGATCACCACTACTGGAAATGAACTAAAGGAATTGTGTGAGACATGTGAAATTGGGAAGAAATAAAAATTATGTTGTAAAACATCTATGGAAACAAAGTTGAAACATTTGGAACTTGTTTTTTCAGATGTTTGTGGTATTGACACAATGTCGATTGGAGATAAAAAATATTTTGTATCATTTATTGACGATGCTACAAGAAAGTGCTGGATATATCCTATGAAGACTAAGGATGAAGTCCTATATCATCTAAAGAATTGGCTTCCGTCAGTTGAAAGAGAAATGGGAGTTAAATTGAAAACATTCAGATCTGATAATGAAGGTGAATATACATCAAATGAAATTAAAAACTATTTCAGCAGCCTTGGAGTAAGACATGAAACTACTGTCCCAGGGACACCTCAATATAATGGAACAACGGAGAGGATGAATAGGATATTGCTTGATAAATTAAGGTGTATGCTAAAGACTTCATTTCTACCTAAAGGTTTTTGGGATGAAGCAATACAAACATCATGTTATCTAGTAAATAGATCTCCTGATTTAGCATTGAACTATGAAATTCCTGAGTGGAAATGGACAAGAAAAGCCCCAAAATACAAACACTTAAGAGTGTTTGGATGCAAGGTGCTAGTCCATGTACCAAAAGAAGAAAAAAAAATGGATGTTCATGCTTTTGAAGGGATATTTATAGGATATGGTGACAGAAACTTCGGATACAAAATATGGAATCTAGCTAATAACAGATTATCATATCGAGGGATGTTACTTTCCTAGAAAATAAGTACATCAAAGACTTAACAAAGGAAATGGATAACACTGAATCTGGAAATTTCAGAAATGAAGATGGAATAGAACTAAATCTACCCATACCAGTTCACTTACCAGCATATGGTGCAACATATGAGCATGTACCCCCTGAAACTGAAGATCAGTTGGATCCATGTGCCCAATCTCATCCAGATGATAATGATGGACTTGCAGAAACAGATCAAGGAAATTTAAGAAGATCACAACGTATCAGAATTCCATCATCAAGGTTTCCTCCGGAAGAATACACCATGATTACTGAAAATGGTGAACCTGAAAGATTTTCTGAAGTTATAAACAGTAAGCACAATAAGTAGTGGTGGAAAGCTATGGCAGAAGAAATTGAATCTTTAAAGAGAAATGACACTTTTGATCTTGTTCATCCTCCTCAAGGTAGAAAGGTGTTGGAAAATCGATGGATTAGGAAGTTGATGACAGTGAAAGATATAAGGCTAGAATTGTTGCAAAAGGTTTCACACAAAAGAATCTAATAGACTTTGATGAGATATTTTCTCCAGTTGTGAAATTGACATCAATTCGATTGGTTCTAGCAGTTGCTGCATATTTGGAGTTGGAACTTGAACAATTAGATGTTAAGACAGCCTTCCTCAATGGAGAATTGGAAAAGGAAATATATATGAAACAACCAGAGGGTTTCATTCAAAAAAGCTCTGAGAAGCTGGTTTGTAAATTAAACAGTAGCCTTTATGGATTAAAACAAGCTCCACGGATGTGGAACAAACGGTTTGACACTTTTATGATCAAAGTAGGCTTCAAAACGTTTATCATTCTACTATTGTATGTGGATGATATGATCATAGAAAGTGCAAGCAAGACTGAAATCAGTAAATTGAAGAGTCTATTGTTAGCTGATTTTGAAATGAAAAACTTAGGATCTCTGAAAAAAATCCTAGGGATTGAAATATTCAGGGACAGAAAGAAGAGACTAATCACTCTATCACAAAGTAGATATGCTGAACAGATGATGAAGATGTTCAAAATGGAGAATTTTAAACATTTAATAACACCAATGACTAACAGTACACAATTGAGCAGAGACCAAGAACTATCTACAGATAAAGAAATGATGGAAATGCTGGAAGTACCTTATTCATCGGCAGTGGGTAGCCTTATGTATATGGTGGTATGCACCATACCTGACTTGGCTCATGCAGTATCCTCTGTAAGTTGATTTCTCACAGATCCAGGATTGGAACACTGGGAGGCTGTAAGAATAATTATCAGATATGTTAGTGGAACATTGGACATGAAATTATGCTATGGAGGGGATGAAAAACTAAGATTAAAAATATATGCAGATTCATATATGACCGGAGATTTTGACATCTGTAGGTCCACATCAGGATATATAACTATACTAAACTCAGGGGACATTTCATAGATGCCAAAAATTCAGAAAAATGTTGCTCTCTCATCTACAGAAGCAGAGTTTATGGTATTAACCGAGGCGGGAAAAGAACTTATATGGATAAAGAGACTCAACAATGAACTAAATCTAGGAATAGCAGTAGAAGAACTATTATGTGACTCCCAAAGTGCTATAGAACTCAATAAGAATGCTACATATCATGCTCGATCAAAACATATTGATGTAAAGGTGCATTGGATACGAGAAGAAATAAATTCAGGAGAAATCACAATAAAGAAGATACCTACAGAGGATAACCCCGCTGATTTCCTAACGAAGGTTGTCCCAACTCAAAAATTTCAACTATGTGCAATGTTGACAGGGTTGAGAAGTATTAAAATCAAGTGTTTGATGCTGATGTTATAATCAAGGTTCTGTTCCTTGTTGCTATTTTGATCATTTAATGGGATTTCCAAAGATCCGATATTTTCCTCTGCTCCAATCTTATGTTTAGATCTGTTTGTCTGTTGGTAGCAGTTCATGTCTGAGAACTTTTTTTTACTTAATTGGTGTAATGTTAGGACTATGTATGCTGCATCTTTTCATTGAATGAACAGTCGAAAATCTCTATTGATTGTGTTCTTACACATCACAACAACACTCTCCCAAACAACTTGAATGCTAAAACATTCAACATAAATTAAAACCATAGCCATCAACTCTGTCTCTGTTTCCTTGAATCTCATAATCATTATTACAAACTGGTATCGGAGCCATGCAAGGAGCAGGATCTAGTGGTGGTCCGAGATTCGACGGTAAAAACTTTCACACTTAGGCTAGGCAAATGGAGGTTTATCTCCGCTCCCAAGACCTATGGTTGTATGTAGAGCAAGGAGAAGCGGCTCTTCCGCCCAACCCGAACTCTCGTCTCATTTCTATGAACAAGGGATATGCTGAAGAAGTTGCAAGGATGTACAAGGCACTAGCAACCCTGCAGGCGTGTCTTGAGAAAACAGTTTTGAGTAGAGTCTTAGCTTGCGAATCTGCAAAGGAACTATGGGAAACCTTGATAGCAATTTATCAAGGAAATGAAAAAACCAATGGCGTAAAGGTGGGAGCCTTGCGCAGAGAAATTGACAGAATGTCCATGAACCTAGATGAAAGTGTCTCAAGCTATGTTGATCGTATAATGGTGCTGGTCTCTGAAGTTTGTTTGCTTGGTGGGCAATATGATGAAGTAAAAGTTATGGAAAAAATCAGAGTCGCTTCCTGAAAAATATGGCATGAAAATTTCGTCGTTGGAATCTATTCATGGTGATCTCACAACACAGTTGACCGCAAATGAACTTGCTGATTCCCTGCTCTCCTTGGAACTAAAGTGGACATCTAGATCTAAGAATAAGAAACTGACCTTTGGAGTCAAGCTCGATGATGCTGCATTAATAGCCAACAAACTCAAGTCATACACAGCGAGGAAATTTCCACCATGTCGATTTTGTAAGAAAACAAATCATAAAGAAAATGATTGTTTTTTTCGTCCCAGTGCCTTCTGTGATGTGTGTAAGAGTCACGGCCATGTGTCTAAAGTCTGTAACAATCGAGAAAAGGCTCAAGTATCACAAGAACAACATGAAGAGGAAGAGGAGGAAGATGAACTTGAAGTTGTAGATATTGCCTTGGTGACTCAAGCTAAGTACAAGTGTGCTGTATCCCTTTTAAGTGAAGAGAAATGCTTAGCAGTAAAAACCATCGACAATGTATGGATGTTGGATAGCGGTTGTTCAAATCACATGATCGGAAGCAAAAAATTGTTCGTAAAGCTCATACAAGCAGCCAAGGGAAATGTGGAGATTGGAGAGAAGCGTCTATTATCTGTCCAAGGCAAAGGCTCGATCAAACTTGGAGAATTAGAATTAGAATGTGTTCTTTATGTTCCAGACATGGGGTACAACCTATTAAGCATTGGACAATTAGTGAAATCTGGCTTCAAACTCTCGTTCTTCGACGACTGCTGTGAAATATTTCTCCCAAATGGACAGCAACTCTTCACTGTTGGCATGACACAAAACTGCTTCTATTATCCATCTACATACACCTCTATGGTGTGTTTAACAGCAGCTGAAACAACATCATACTTATGGCACAAAAGAGTAGGCCATAATAGCTCATCAAGATTGTCTAGCTTAGCAAAAATTCCTCTAGCCCAAGATGTGCCTCAAATAGCTCATATTTCCGAGATGTGTGAAGTCTGTCATCGTGGCAAAATGTCTAAAAAACCATTCCCTACTGGTGTATCGTGGAGGGCAACTGAAAAATTACAACTTATACATTCGGATCTTTGTGGTCCTATGTCTGTGGCATCACTCAGTGGATGCCTTTATTACATGACATTAATTGATGACATGAGTCGTTATTGTTGGTGCTACTTTCTTACTAACAAAAGTGATGCATTCGAAGTGTTTCAGGTGTTCAAATCAACTCAGGAAAAACAACTTGGAGTTGCAATCAAGATATTAAGGACTGACAATGGTACCGAATACAAATCAGGTGCATTTCAATCTTTTTTAAATCTGAATGGCATAAAACATCAATTTACAATGCCTTACAATCCGGAGCAAAACGGAACTGCTGAAAGGAAGAATCGGACTCTCTTAAATATGTCCAGATGTCTTCTTTTGCAAAAGAAACTTCCAAAGAATCTTTGGGCAGAGGCAGTTAACACTTCATGCTATCTACAAAATCGTCTTCCTACCAAAGCTCTCAAAAATAAAACTCCTTTTGAAGCTCTCTACAATTTCAAGCCATCTTTGAAGAATTTAAGAGTATTTGGGAGTGTATGACTTTTGTACCGGCAGAAAAAAGAGATAAGCTTGGGGACAAAGCTGAAATAGGCATTTTTGTTGGATATGGTTCGAATTGCAAAGGCTTCCGTATTTTAAATCCTAAAACTTCCAAAGTTTTTGTCATCAGAAGCATGGAAATAGATGAAAGCAAATCTGGAATTGGCAGACCTCCTCTATAGAATCAGAACCGATAGCTAATTCTTCCGAAGATAATTTCAGTTTAATAGAAGTCATGGAAGATGGAGATTCTTCAAGTTCTGTTGAGTCACTCGAATCAGAAGATGCACCACTTATTCAGAAAACCAAAAGCTTGGAAGAAATCTACAATAAATGCATGGCTGCCACACTTGAACCTGAATATGTAGAAGCTGCTCTATTGGATGATCAATGGAAAGCATCAATGGAGACTAAATTCTTGATGATTCAGAAAAATCAAACTTGGGAACTAGTTGAGAGGCCTTCTAACCGTGATGTTATAGGAACCAAATGGATATTTCGTGCTAAACTTAATCCAGATGGCAGCATAAACAAGTTGAAATCAAGACTGGTAGTCAAAGGTTATTCTCAAATTGAAGGCATTGATTTTCTGGAAACATTCGCACCCGTTGCTCGTTTCGATACAATTAAGGCACTCATAGCCACTGCTGCACATTTGCGATGGTCAATATTTCAGATGGACGTGAAATCAGCGTTTCTAAATGGAGATTTGCAGGAAACCATTTATATTGAACAACCAGTAGGCTTTACGATTCAGGATTCTGAAAACAAAGTTTACAAACTTTGTAAGGCACTGTATGGACTCAAGCAGGCGCCCAGAGCTTGGTATTCCAAACTTGATAAACATCTTGAGCTTCTTGATTTCACAAAGAGTCCCACCGAAGCAACACTCTATACCAAACGTGTTGGAGACTCAATAACCATTGTGGCCGTGTATGTAGATGATTTGTTGATCATTGGAGATAATCTAGATGAGATAAATTGGTTTCAGCAAAGCCTTAAAAATATTTTTGAGATGAACGACTTGGGAAAAGCATCTTATTTTCTGGGATTGCAACTGACTCAATACAATGATGGTATGTTCTTGTGTCAATCAAAATATGCCTCTGATTTAAGTAAGAAGTTCGAGATAGTGGAGGAATATGCAGTCCCGATAATAGCTGGAACGAAACTTTGTCTTAAAGATGGAACTCCCAAGGCAGATGAGAAGTTGTATAGAAAAATCATTGGATCATTGATGTATCTTTCCATCTCACGCCCAGATATATCTTATAGTGTAAGTCTTTTATCTAGATTTATGCAAGAACCAACCATGATGCATTTAAAGACTACTTTAAAGCTCTTGGGATATATCAAAGCTACAGCAAATTGGGGCATATGGTTTCAGACTAATGGGAATTTGAGACTGCTGGGATTTACTGATTCAGATTATGGAGGAAGTCTTGATGATTCCAAAAGCACTAGTGGTTATTGTTTTTCTATTGGTTCTAGTGTATTTTGTTGGAATTCGAAAAAACAGAGTTGCGTTGCTCAATCATCAGCTGAGGCTGAATATATAGCTGATGCAATGGCGTCAAACCAAGCTCTCTGGTTAAGACAGTTATTACATGATATTGGTAAGAAACAAGAAGATGCCACCATGATCATGTGTGATAATCAATCCACGGTATCAATGATAAAAAATCATGTTTTTCATGGAAGATCTAAGCACATCAAGATTAAATATCATGCGGTTCATGAAGCTGAAAAAAATGAAGAAGTCAAGTTTCTAGGATGCACCAGTGACGAGCAATTAGCGGACATATTCACTAAATGCTTGCCTAAGGTCAGATTTCAGCAGCTCAGAATGAAGTTGGGTATGGCTGATGGTGTTACCCTCAAGGGGGAGTATTAAAATCAAGTGTTTGCTGCTGATGTTATAATCAATGTTCTGTTCCTTGTTGCTATTTTGATCATTTAATGGGATTTCCAAAGATCCGATATTTTCCTATGCTCCAATCTTATGTTTAGATCTGTTGGTCTGTTGGTAGCAATTCATGTCTGAGAACTTTTTTTTACTTAATTGGTGTAATGTTAGGACTATGTATGCTGCATCTTTTCATTGAATGAACTGTCGAAAACCTCTATTGATTGTGTTCTTACACATCACAACAACACTCTCCCAAACAACTTGAATGCTAAAACATTCAACATAAATTAAAACCATAGCCATCAACTCTGTCTCTGTTTCCTTGAATCTCATAATCATTCTTACAAGAAGAACCCTAGTTTGAAGAAGAGGGTGGAGACGTCTGCAATTGTCTGGGGGCAATTTGTTTGATTAGATCCCACCGCCAGCTCAAATGCAAACATAAAAGTTCCCTGGGCCAAGGGAATTGAAATTAAATTGGCCATATGTTTTGGACAACCCAAATCCAAGAAATTGCAAAACCGCAACGGTTAAGAATAGTTACAAGAACAATAATAGAAATAAAAAGGGAGCAGGGTGGTTCAACTTTGCATACACTTAATCGACAAATTCTCTTCAGAAGCCGGTGATAATTACAGCCACACTGTTGATAGTTGGGGGAATTTATCAAGTAAAGAACAAAGAAGATAGAAGGAGACATACCAGAATAAGATCAAATGTTCAGCCCGAATGTGATTATCTAAGGTTGTAAAGTATTCATCTTCGTTGTGATGTTTTTGTGCCTGTAACATTCAAGTTTGAGTGAATTAGACCATGAATTGGTCTTGTGGTTTTCCACCGGGAATCTCCTGGTTTCCATGTAAAAATTAACATTACTCTTTATTACATTTACATACCAGTATTGGGGTGGCCATTAAAATTGGGAGCGACTGTCCAGAATTGATTTTTCTTTCTCTGGTTTACATAGAATAGATCTGGATTGAGTTCATAGAAAATATTCGGAACATTCAGTGTCAACCTACGCATAGTCTTAATTGAATTGAAAGAGTAATTCAATATGAATCAAAACTATCCTCAAATACAATCAATCATATTTGTTTTATACACAGATTTCTAACGGTCATCTATCTTGATTGTGGAGTCTATTTAATGCATACTCATTCACGAGAAGAGAAGAGTGGTTGGATCATAATGTCACATTAATATGAGAGTTAATGTCTCATACTAACGGTTCTTAGTATACTTTTGACATTCCCCCTCAAGATGAGCATAGATGTTAATCATGTTCATCTTGAAGCAGAGTCGTTCATGTTGTGAAACTCCAAGACCTTTAGTGAAGATATCAGCAATTTGATCTTGTGACTTGATGTTAAAGACTTTGATGACACCTTCTTCCGCTTTTTCTCTAACAAAATGCCAATCCAATTCAAAATGTTTTGATCGTTCGTGTTGGACCGGATTGGCTGAAATGAGAGTAGCTGATTTGTTATCACAATATAATGATGTTGCTTGGGTGTGTGGAACTCCGAAATCTGCTAGAAGGTGTATAAGCCATGTAATTTCACATGTAGTGGATGCCATTGCTCGATACTCTGCTTCAGTTGAACTTCTTGCAACTGTGTTTTGTTTCTTTGATTTCCAGCTTATAAGACTCGTACCTAAAAAAATACTAAAACCAAAAACGGAGCGACGAGTGTCTAGACATTTTGCCCAATCACTGTCACTATAAGCGTGTAATTGCAAAGTAGAATTAGCATTGAGAAGTATACCTTTACCCGGGGATCCTTTTAAATATTTTAGTATTCTGAATGCAGCTGTGTTGTGGAGTTGGGTAGGCGTTGTCATGAACTGTGCAAGAGTCTGAACAGCATAAGATATGTCCGGTCTTGTAAAAGTTAGGTAGATAAGCTGGCCGATTAGTCTTCGGTATCCACTTGGATCTGGTAAGCTTTCAGAGTCATTTTGAGACAACTTATGACTTACCTCAATAGGAGTCTTCATCGGTTTTCCTCCTAAGAGTCCGTATTGATTAAGTAGATCAAGTGTATATTTTCGTTGGCATAACATAATTCCTTGTTTTGATCTCCCTATTTCAATGCCCAAAAAATATTTGGGAGCCCCAAGGTCCCTCAATTTTAGTTGACTCGATAGATGGCTGATGACCTCTTCCAAAGCTAGATCAGATTTGCATCCTATTAAAATGTCATCGACGTACACTAGTAATGATATGANTAAATCATGCTTAGAATGAGTGCAAATATTAGTAGTAGTAGAGCACGAAAAATCAGAAAATCCGGAAACAACAGGTTTATCAATCGAATGAGTCACAAATTCTTGATCGAAGAAATATAAATTTTGGCTTGTTCTACCTGTACCAATCGTCGTCCATGTAGACAAGTCTTGAAAGATACAATCGTAAGACCGGAAAATAATAGCCATATTATGTTGAATTAGCAATTTATGAACGGATAATAAGTTAACTTTAAAACTAGGAATAAAAAGCACATTAGATAATCTTAAATATGAATTTAATCTTACTGTACCGATATGAGTGACCACAGTAGATTTTCCATTAGGGAATCTTACTACTCCTTTCGTAGGTGAAATGGTCTAAAAAAGATGAATATTGCAACACATGTGCTCACTAGCACCCGAATCAATAATCCATCGAATATGAGGTTGAGAGTGCTTACCAGCAAAGTTTTCATTGGACATGAGAGTAGTGTTGTGATTGGTAATAGTAGCAGCGGAGGTGTTGGTAGAAGCATTTTGAAGAAGATTTTTGAGTTGGGCATTAGTCATTTGTACCATTTCTTCATCATGTGCTACTGCCCCTGCTTCATTCATGATGACATTAGAAGAAAAAGATGAGTTTTTAGTACCTTTAAATCGTTTAGATTTGTAGTCCTTAGGGTAACCGATTAATTTGTAACATTGATCGATTGTATGGTTGTTTAATCCACAGTGACCACACTTCTTTTTGAAAAATTGTTGCTGAAATCCTGTTTTTGTGCTAGAACCAGTAATGTGGCTGCCTTCCCAATGATTCTGGGAAGAATCACTGCTGCCTTGTGTAAATGATTCTGCCTTCCCAAGGAGAGCAGAGGCATTAAGAGGCAGTGAGAGAATTCCTTTCTTAAGTCTTTGTTCTTCTTGATTCAGCGAACTAAACACTTGATCCATAGTTGGAAAAGGATTTCGAAGAAGTAGTTGGGAGCTTATTGCTCCAAATTCTGGATTTAGAGAGTTCAAGAACAAGTAAATCTTGTCTTTTTCGATCTGATTCCGAAAAGTATTGAATCCACCGCAGGTGCAATTAGGAGTTGGACGGGAATTATCGAATTCCGCCCAAAGGCCCGAGAGCTTGGTGAACAAATCCTCAATAGACATGTGACCTTGTTGGATAGTACCAAGTTCTCGAGAAATGTCACATACTCTTGAATCATCTGGTTGGCAATACCTTTGCTCTAATGCTAGCCAAATTTCCCGAGCAGTCTTTTTATAAAACACAGTTGCTGCTATGGAGTCGGGTAAGCAGCGAAGAAGCCAGGCGATTAGAAGATCATTGCATCTTTGCCAATCCTCATAACGTTCATTGGTTATATCTGGTTCCGGTATACTTCCAGTGAGAAATCCCATTTTATTTTTGATAGATAGACCGAGACGGATATTTCTTGCCCAAGTGACGTAGCTTGAACTTGTAAGAGGTGTTGTGAGAACAATATCAGCATTGTCGTTTGGACCGATATAGTAGGGAGAAGAATGTTGCATAGCTGTTACTATGACACCATTTTTAGGTGGAGAAGTCTCTTTATTTTCAGTCATGGCGAGGCAGAGAAGAAAGGCTGAAGAGTAAAGAGAAGAGAAAGTGAAAAATAAGAGAAAAATGCACACAGGCTAAAGAAATGAAAAATGCTCCGATACCATCTTAATTGAATTGAAAGAGTAATTCAATATGAATCAAAACTATCCTCAAATACAATCAATCATATTTGTTTTATACACAGATTTCTAACGGTCATCTATCTTGATTGTGGAGTCTATTTAATGCATACTCATTCACGAGAAGAGAAGAGTGGTTGGATCATAATGTCACATTAATATGAGAGTTAATGTCTCATACTAACGGTTCTTAGTATACTTTTGACACATAGCTTGATTCCAGTGATGTCTAACGTTTCGTTCTAAAGCAGGGAAGATAATCGGAAGATGTTCGGCTTCTTAAAACTTATTTTACTTAATAAGGTTTTGAATGTGAATGTACTGCCACAAGAATAACGGTCTCCCCGCAGCTTGAATATTGTATAAAAAAACACTATATTCAAATGTCTAACCATATGAGACTCAAGCAAAATTATTTTTTTTAAATGTTGTAGGGTTAATTCAAAAGTACCCTTAAAAATATTTAACTTTTTAAAAGTATCCATTAGTTTGAGAAATTCTAAATGTGAGTTTATTTTAATTTTAAAATATAAAAATGTAAATTTGAAAGGTATTTTAAAATGAACATAGTTTTGATGTGTGGTTTGGAAAACAATGGTACTTTTTGAAAAAAATACATAATAACAAAATGTCATTTTTTTTTGCTATTTCAAAAAATAACATTATAGTCTTATGATTATGTTTTTTAAAGATGAACTTCAATTGATTTATTCCAAACACATCTTCCTTAGTATCTGTGTACTTTACAAGTTCTAATACCTTTCAATTCGAATTAGCAAAAGCAATGTCTCCTTGCATAGTATGGATTCCAAGCATTCATGATCTGGGTGTAAATGAGTCGAATTACTCTAGATGAAGGACATGGTAGTTGTGGAGGCTACGATCGATATTTATGTAGTCAACCGTTATCAGTTATATACTTAGCCAAATTCACACATGAACGGTTGGCCGGTAGCGAAAATGTCAAAAAAGATTGCACCAATCTTAGACATTGTCGGCATACTTTTAAGCAGGAAAAGTCTATTTTATAGGCTCGATTAATAGTCGGTGATATGCGATAAAAATTATGTAATTTAATATTCATCATTTTCTCATATAAAATGATGGAGTTGAGAGTGCAGATGGACAAGCATAATACTTGTCGGAGTTCATATTCTAATAGTGAACTCACTTTCTGAGTTTAGTGTCCCGGTGTTTTCTCTCAAGTTCGGGTTTTCCACATAAAAACTTGGTATTCTCCTAATAGCAACCGGTTACATTGGATACTCATAAATCAAATAAATTCAATATTACGGAGTAAAATTTTCTCCCGAAATACTATGCTAATTCTCAAGTGTTATCAAATTTTACTTTATTTTTTAAAAAATAATATTAATTATTTTTAAGATCCGACTCAAAAACCACGGAAATTGATTCTAAAATCCTCTATCGGGCAATGGAAAAATATCGATATTACTCGGTATTTGACTTAGTGATCGATCTACCAAAAAGTATGACGACATGAGTATAAAATATTGTTGGTTCAATAGTGTTACAGACTGTTGGTAATAAAAGATTATTGTCCTTAGCAAAGTCTCGGATTTTGATTCTTGTTTTCATTGATTATCTTCTGAATTAGCCAAACATACACAAAACGACATTTTTGGTTTCAAATTAAAATATTATTTTAAATTAGGAGGTGGAATCATATTAATGCAAACAAACATCCAATATTAATTTTCAATAGAAGCAAAATATATATTAATGATATCAAAAATTGACAAAAATAATTAAAATATTCGAATTAAATATATAATTAATTTATAAAAAAGAGAAAATTGATAATATGATCGACACAATAATCATAAATAATAATAAATAAGTATAATAATAATATCGTGGTTTATATTATTGCGTGGAGGCAAGCTTACCACGTAACCTTGTCACTCAAACGTCTCGCATAGGTCAATTACTTGGAAACTGCTACGTATGACTCTTTTTCAACAATAAAAATATTTGATTATATTTTTTTAAAAAAATAATAATTAAATTGATATTTTGTACATTGCAATAGAAAACTATCTTTAACAAAAAAATCCGTAGATTTGAATAAATACAATAATATATAAAACGACATAAACTTATTTGAAAATTGAGTTATAAATATTATTATCAATATAATCTAACTGAACATTACCAAACATTATGGGATAAATGATATTCTAGTGTAATATTGGTATATCCATAGTATAAGTCCCAATTTGCTTATGATTCTCGAAGGATATTTATTGAAGGTTAATTTAGTCTTTTTAATTTACAAAATTAGGCGTGAAATTTGAGATTGTCTTCATCTGATTTGTTGGCCACCTTGGGAGATGATGTGACGGGATCTATAAATTGTTGTCACCAAATAATTTTAATTTGATTATCAATGATGATAAATAATATTGTCTAATAATAATTGAACTAATTACTAAGAAATTATATACATTTTTTGAAATTGTATAAGTCCAAATCATTCAATCATTATTCTCGAAATTAAAATTTATGTGCTTTCTATCTTTTTTTATTGTAAGTGGTTGAAATTAAAATGATATTTTTGTAATTTTTATATTTTGAGATATAATTTTTATTTTTTTTAAATTAAAATGTTAATTATAAATATCACCCATGTTTCAACATTAACCTATATTATGATTAGGTATGAATAGTTTTGAATATTCGATCATATATTTCAATAAGAATAATATAAATTGAGAATGATTAAAAAATTATATATTTTCTCAATGTTAATAATTTATTATATTACCGATATATATCTAGTATATATCCGATATATCGATATAATGAGATTTTTTGGTATATAGTATCGGTTTTTAAACATCTATAAAACTTAGAGCTTTTACAATTTTTTTAAATTCAAAAATAATGTGAGTGTAATAAAATATTAGTATTTTCAAAGTTCATGTGTTTTTTAGACATATTAATTATTAATAAATAAATATTAATTTACTATGAACACTAAAAAGTGGTGGGTGTTCTAGAAATGCCCACGATGCCATACTCGAACTCTTCTTTACGTATATTTAAAATTGCCGCAGGCGTGATTGCATTTGTAACGAGGCACAGCTCTGCTGCGGCGACAGTAATGGGTAGAAGTCCTTGTTGCGACAAAGTTGGGCTGAAGAAAGGGAAATGGACGGCTGAAGAAGACGAGAAACTTATAAACTACATTAACGCTAATCGCGATTGTTCATGGAATTCACTTCCCAAGAATGCTGGTACTACTCGTTTACACTTGTTTTTTCTTTTATTTTGAATTGATTTTTTATTCTCTTTTGTGGGTAGGATTGTTGAGGTGTGGAAAGAGTTGCAGGTTAAGATGGATGAACTATTTGAGAGAAGGCGTGAAAAGGGGTAATTTTACTGAGGTTGAAGAACATATTATCGTCAAATTGCATAGAAACTTGGGAAACAGGTGATTTTGTTCATCCAATTTTCGTTTCAGAGAGATGGGGTAAATTAATGGTTATGAAGTCATACAAGTAGTATTTCTTTCAAATAATGTAATGAACAGTGAATGAAACTTATGATGTTTAATGATTAACATTGGATAATGATTTGTGGTTTAATATGATCTAAATGGAGTGAAGAAATCTCATGTTTGAAGGAGCGTTCTTGTCTCTGTCTACGAAAAAGAAGATGTTTTTGTCTTTTATTAAGCTTTAACTTTGGTCCTTGTACTTTAGTTTTACTTTTACCTGATGTTGTGTTGGTCAGGTGGTCAATTATCGCTAGACATTTACCGGGAAGAACAGATAACGAAATAAAGAACTACTGGAACTCTCATCTCAGCCGTGAAATCTACAGATTCCGATCGACCGGAACTGATCCACTTCTATCTATGGTTGATATCATCAAGAAACCCCCCACAGCGAAAAAGTACAGCAGAAATAACACCGCCCCAAAATCCACAGAATCAAAGAGCGGGGATCTTGATAACGGGGTGTCAAAGCCAACCGGCCCTGAAGGAGATTCAAGCGTAGAGGCTCGTGAAAGTAGCTATTTTGGAAAAGACGAAACTTGTAATGGGAATGAATTAATATGCGGTGATCTTGGCGTGGACCAGGAGAGGGAAATGATGAGAACATGGGATGAGGAGAGTGAGACATTAATGAACTTGAAGCTTTTTCTTGAGGAAACAGAATGTGGAGCTTGGAACTTTAATTCTGAGATGGGGGATCCTCTTTTTTCATGTTCATCGCCATTAGAGTCGTATTTTGTTCCAGTAGAGCTTCAGTGGAATCATTATAATGGAACAGCAGATGAAGAAGTGGGTAGGCTCTGGATTTAAAAGGAAGGATTTGGTGATGTGTATTATTCTTGAAATCTTGGTTTAATTCTTCTTTGGAAGTATTTTCATAATAAAATTACCCCTGAAACATAATCCATTTTCAAAACAATTTTCAATAATCACCCTCCTCCCAACTTGGTCTCATCCCCAATGTATGTAATCAACATGTCATTCTTTCCAAACTCAATTTTCTTTTTTTGAACAAAATCACGCATAATATGAAACTTGACACTAATGTGTTTAGTTCCACCATGAAAAATTTGATATTTTACCATTGCCAAAGCGGACTTTGAGTCGCACAAGAGGATTGATGCTTCATCTTGTCTCATTACCAAATCATTCAACACATTTCTCATCCAAATAACTTGATGTATTGCAATAGCAACAACTACATACTCTACTTCTACTGTTGATTGTACAACCAAGTTTTGTTTGGTATAATGCTCTGGACAATAGCTTAACTTGGTTTGGTTGACCATTGCTATGTTGTGGTAATGATCAACATCTTGCTACTAGTGCATATATATCAAAGTAATCAACATCTTGCTCTTCGCACTAAATCTCGTATCTTCAAAATTTCTTCATTTACATTTGATACTCATCGCACTAATTCGTTCCAACCCGAATAAATAGAATTATTCGCATTTCCTAACACATAATATTTTGTAAAAGCAATATAAATGGGAAGAAGTAAACCCCATAGTAGGAGCATTTCAAATGGAACTACAATTTATTGTTGCGTACCATATCTCCATGTTGATGTTGTTGGCATGTATTAGAATCTGCAGATATAATATAATGATTTCTATGAAACATTTGTTCATTTACAAGAAAATGCCTCTATATGTGACAGGTCTAAGAAAATGATTGAGGTATTGTCTTTGGTACGCAGACTTCTCGCTTCCCTCAGCAACACATTAGCCACTTCCTCAGCCTCGATTGCCTAAGTATAACCAAATATATAGCGCCAAAAGGGATGATGCAATTTTACTTACATTCGTCTCACCTGATCGACGAGTTGAACCGCTCTCTTCACATTGACGACATCCCAGAAACCATCACTACATGGAAACTACATTCAAACCCAAGGCCAACTATGAAAAAAATCACATCATCTATAAGTAAACTCACCTTGCTAGTATGGCAAATCCATTGCACGAGCTGCTCTTCATCTGGATAACTTCACTTATGTATGGTTCGGAACTGAACCGTCCATCCTGCTCTTTCAAAAATTTGTCGCCAAGCATCCTGGCGAGGTTCATACCTGAATCAGGAAGGACCCGGTTTGATGAATGAGTATACTCAAGTTTTTTAACTAGGGAAAGAATCTGTCACCGCATATTCGGGTTTCTCCCTCTTTCAATGGTGGACCTAATGCCTGGATCCGTAATCTTTCATTATGGCAGGTGATTCTGTGGTCTTCAGTCATCTTGATTACATTTCCTCCAATGCTGCCATCAATGAAATGGAGAAATTAGAAACATAAAAAATTGCCAGTGTCATATAGTATATAGAAATCTACCTTACAATACATGTTGAGTCTCCAACGTTAGCACATTGCAAAAAGAAATTTTCTTCATCATCAACCCAAATCAGAAGAACTGTTGCAGTACAACCCTGAAATATTATTCATGTTGTCAAACGAAATCATGTTACAGATTGACAAAACTAGAAAAGGTTCCATTACGAGTTTAAAGTAAAAATAGTCTAATGATCCATTGAGTCCGGCAAGGAGGACAATAATGGTCTACCATCTTAAAGAATAAGGAGATTATGTAAAAACAGCCCAAACTACTGAAAAAATGTGGATACATCGAAACCCTTAATTCTAACATTTGAATTCGACCACTACAACTCTAGTCAACAGAATAAAAAGTTTTAACAATAATCAAATTTCCTAGCTCCAATGAATCATCATAGTTTATGAATACAAAACAACAGCTAACCTCGTAATGGTAATTTATTCTGGCTTCTGTTTCATAGAAGGCTTCTCTAAGAACATCAGAAGCATCATGATACATTAAGACATTTTCTCGTCTAAAGGAATTGGACAAGATTCCAGCAATTGATTCGAGCATTATTCTGTAATAGATAGGTTAGATTAAGTACCGGAGAAGTGATATCATGGAAATTTTCAAAAAGATATAGATGCTAACTTGCTTGCAGAAGTGGCTGCATCAGCACCCCCATGTCCATCACATATTCCAAAAATACCAAACTTCAATAGGAAATTTCAGAATCAATTAGTAGTTGAGGTGTCTACAGTAATTAGGACATCATATTCAACTTGAAAACCTTATCAAGTCCTGGAAGAGGCCAGCTATCAAAGCATACATCTTCCATGGGAAATTTTTTTCCTCCTTGACGCAAAGCCATGGGATCTGATGCTCTACCAATCCCAAAAGGGATATTGCTAATTGTTTGTGAACTCATATGAAGCTGAACGAATTGATAGAGTAACTGATAAGACTACGTGAATCGGTCCATAATGAATAAAAAAGCATGTATCACAAACAATCAATATTCTATGCCTCATCAACTAACCAAAATCTTTGAGCTTGTGCCTAGAGTAATTGTGTCTCCATTTGAAAGCTCAAAAGGCTCACTCCGACGCCTGCCTTCAGATTGAGGAATCTGAACTGCTTTGGAGTTCAAGATTGTACCATTCAGGCTACCCATGTCAGTGAGCTCCCATTTAAATTTCTACATCAGTATGTCAAACATAACAGCAATAAGAAATCATATCATAATATTTACATCAAAATCATATCATAATATATATCAAAGAAATAATCGATATCTTACGTTTACATTCCAACTTATCATAGCATGCTTGCCAGAAACCTCTGAGTCCTTTAGTATGACATCACAAGGGGAAACTCTTCCAATAAATACCTGAAGCTTGGATGATTTTTTTGACTGAAATGAATACTGACAGCCACAAGAAGGACCAGAGATCACCTCCAGCAGGAGAGTGCTTCCTGCACTTCTTAGAGAACACATAATTAAAATGTTTAACACAATCTGCATACAGCAGATACCAACAATATTTTGATGTGCGTATGAATAGAAAAAATTACTTGGGGTCGGATAATAGGTGGGAATAACATCATTGAATATTTCTCGGTCACTGCCATTTGCATTTTTTCCTATTTTTCTTATCGTTTCTTCAGCGGAATGATATGCTGCAGCAGCACGCTTCAATGTCAAACCCACTGAAGAATCCGTGGAAGTGTTTGCAGATTGAGAAGCACCACTACCTGGAACAAGACCAGATTAATATTTCACCAATTTAATTTGGTAATATCAAATTTGAATGAGAGAAAATAGCCTACATCTATTACCGTGTCTCGGCTTAGAAGACACTGGCTGGCAATTACTCTCATTTGATTCAGCTAAAATGGACTGAGACAGCCCAAAATGGCCTTTGGATAGAAGACTAGATTGCTCAATATTCTCACCAGGGGCAGACTCATAGTTCAGGTCTTCAACAAGAACTGGGTCTTCCGAAATAAGAGGTCTTTCAATGTCATCAATCTGAATTGAATATTGTTACATTTTTCAAGAAATGGCAGGCTGAAACGCATAGTATATTGAACACAAAATGCAAATATACAAAGAACTCAAGGCAAAAATATTTGATGCTTTCAATAAAAATATTTGAGACTAACAAGATATGCAATCACCAATGCGATATTCTGTATATGTTATATTGAAATGTAATATGAAAAGCCAGAAATTTAAGACAGGTAGTCTAGTTAGCAAGATTGTTAAAAGAACGTTCAATTTGATCCACCAATCGACTGAAAAGCCAAACCCAAAATCAAATGCCATGGAATAAACGACTTAGATCTGCTCTTCCAATTTAAGTCGAAAAAAGGAAATAAACAAAGAAACAGACTAATGTGCACAGAATCAGAAAAAAAAACATTCACAAATGATAGCGAAGTAAGAAGAAATTAATCCATAGCTAAATCAAGAAAGCAATGAAACTGAAAGCCCATAGCCTCAACTCCCAAAATGGGGATATTAGTGTGTTGGGGGAGGAGGCGCGAGGACCCAATTCCCATTCAACGCATAGATCAGAGAAAAAATAGACCTTGACCGACGCAGGGACGAGGGACCGAAAAGAGAAGATGCGGCGACACGGTTTGCAACTGTTAGCGATGAGGATGAGGATGAGAAGAAGAATGAGAATCAAGGCCGCGATCTCAAATACGGAAGTTGATGTCAAAATGCCGGCGGAGACTGGCAACGCCACCCCCATTGCACGCGTAAAACCAAGAAAATGAGAAGCGAGAGGAAATTTCACGTTTACCCCATCGTCTTCAAAATTTCATTTAGGGAATCTCGACTCCATTGAATCGTACAATCAAGAACTCCATCCTTCTGTAGAGTGTAGTCTACAGTGGCTTGGGCTTTCCGAGACCAAATGTATATCCAAATGGGCCTCATGCCCATTTTTAATTAAAACACAATCAACTCGGCCCGTAATAAAAGTATCGCCGATTCAAAAATACGACCCACTTATCTCATAAAAAATTGTATTTCTAATTTCTATGCAACTTTATAATAATAATAAATATGCTCGTTATTAAAAACAATTAATGCATACAAATATGCACTTGGTTGAGTGGTTGGTTCGTTTCATTTAGATTGAATTCATTTTATTGAGTTATCGACCAATGATACATCAACACTAATAGAAAATGTAGATAAATTAGTCTTGAATAGTTTAGAGATCACGAATGGGGAAACTATGTGGTAAGACAACGAGATAAAGATGAATGACATATATGCACACTTGTGTTGAACCCATTAAACTTGAAAATATGTAATATCGATATCTCAAAACTTTGAAAAATTTAAGAATAACACATAAATTGTCAAAATTACTCTAAAAATATAAAAATATATAATGTCGATATCTCAAAACTATTCACTTGAGAGTCATTCTTGAACGATATTAAAATTTTGAGAGTTTTGCATGCAATTTACAAACTTTAAGACATCGTTTTTACAATGTTTTAAACATCGGGCCACTGTCGTAATTTTCTCATTACAAAATTAATAATAATTTGGAGTGATTACCTTAATAATAAGAAAATGAAAGAAAAAGTAATTAAGATTCAGCTATGTGAGACAATACAAATGCCAACATAATACAAGAATTTAAAAGGTAACTTAAGTGATATGTTATAGATAATTTAAAATAATTCTTATTGTTATGGTCCCTTTTTAGGGGTACCAACAGTCGTCCGATTCGTCAACAAACGAACTCGGTTATAATTGGTTTTTGGTGGGAAAACGATCTAAAAACGTAAATAACAGCGAGACAAGGCGATTTATAGTGGAAACCCCAGGAATTGGGGAAAAAACCATTTGACTAAGAGCGAGATAAGCTCTTAGCCTGTTTACTAATCGAATGTTTCATTACATAATACAACAAAGGCTTTAAGAAGATAACATGGTATAAGAAAGTAATAAGAACTCCGGCAGGGTAACGGTATGTTCTTATGCGTCCAGAAGGTCCTGCTTTTTCCGTCGTTGTGCTATGTATTTATAGAGTTGATGGCGTGTGTAATCTACACTCTGTAACTGCCTCTGAAAGGTTTGTTAGAGGTTGTTGTCGCGCGATGTAAAACGAGGCCGGGACCAAGGCGTGGTTTGCGTGATATGGCCCGAGGCGTGGTAAACGTGTTAAGGCCCGAAGCGTGGAACGCGTGGGTTTGTAAACGTTTGGACCAAATAATGGAGCCACCTGTTAGAAACAATTTTATTTCGCCAAGGTTATCTTCGGTCCCATCACGGAACATCAGACCATTTTATCTTAAGTATACTACTGGGCATGCACAAGTTCGCTTTTACCACATTGATCGACCCAATCGTTATTGGACCTCATCCAATGCAGGGTACCTGGTCCTAGAGTTCTCATCACTAGCCCCTCGGGTTTGATTGCCATCGTAGAGGTGATACAAGGCCGATCACGCAATGTTTATATACATTCGAGAGAATATAGGACTGTACCTGCTCGTGGTGAGCATCTAGGGGACCGATCTTTCACTTGTGTTTATAAGTGAAGAAGTGAATTTACATTTAAAATTCAATAACGTACATTTATGTTATTTTTTAAATATTAATATCCCGACTTGCGCCTCTCCACATTCGGCTATTCAATAGGCATGATGAGTGTGTTTATACTGCAACCGCCTGTGACAATATTACGTGGCAGCTCACAATTGGTCGGGAGATTACTATTTAAATCAGAGTTTTGGGTACTGTTTCTCTTCATCGTCATTTCGCAAAGAAAGAAATCGCCCAAATCGAGCTTTCTGCGCCCTTGTTCTGTTTCGCATTCAAACCTATTTCCTACCGATTTTCATTAAGGTATAAGCCATGGCTCCTCACAAAATGAGATACCCAGCCATGTCTGAGTTGGATATTGAAGAGTTTAGGTCTAGGTTTTCGATTCCGGCTCATTATTCTATCTAGAAAGGACGGGAAGATATTCCCTGTTTCCTTCCGGCGGAAATGAATGTGCCGGATTCCGCTATTCTGGTTAGTTATGCTTCTTTAAAGTGTGAGCTACGTTTTCCGCTGCATCCCTTTGTAGCGGCGGTGCTTAAGGAAATTCACTGCCCGACTTTTGCGTTATTTCCGGGTATCTATGTGTATATAGTGGTGTTCATATTCTATTGCCACCAACAGAATAGGGCCCCGACCTTGGAACATTTTTTCAATTTGTTCTTGGTAGGGTCCCGAAGGGGTTAGGGTCTGTTAGGATGTCGCAAACTATATTATATAACGGTGTGCACCAAGGAGTGCGCTATAGTTGATAAAGAAGAGTATCTCTATGCGTGGGAATCTTGTTATGTTTGGATAACAGTCACAAAAGAAGATATGTTAAAGGTGTGACCACTTATAACTCACCCACGCATAGGCCAGTTAGATCGAACCAGGTTCAACCCATCCCGTCCGGACACCGCAAACACTCTTGCGATGTTCCCTCCTCCCGAAGCACGCCTTAAACGAACAGAACTGCTTATGGGAAAAAGGTTGATAGAAATAGGTGTCGCGTGTAGGGCCGGAGCCCCAGGCCCGAAGGGGATGTTTTATTATTCAGATCCGTCAGAAGGATCGGGTATGAAGTAATATTTTCATTCTGTCCTTTCCTGATCCTTATACATTTATTTTGCAGACTCAACTGAAACAATGCCTAGCATAAGGTTCAAGCGTATGACTGCTGCTTCGGTCCGTCCATCTGAGGGCCAACGTGAAGCAACGGGTAGTGTGGAGGAGAATGAATCAGCGACAAGGGGTGTGCTGGTTCCATCGGGGTTAGGGAACCCCCCGATACAAACCACCATTGCGGGCACATTAACCCTACGCTGCACAGGGCAGCCCTCAACGGGAGAAGGACTTGCGTTTCGGGTATTTGGAGTGGTAGAGGAGGTGATAATGACTCGGATTCGTTCTTTGAGCTTATCCAACCTCTACCAGATCGGAAATAATTCCTTCATTAGTGTTGATATAATTACTTTATTGCTGCAGGGAGCCGTTCCCGTGGAGAAAGTTCTCCCGGTCCCACCCTTAAGGCGAACGTCTCCCTACCGCCGATCTCCTTAGGCAAAGGGAAGAGGGCGACCGAAGCAGAAACCCCGAAGGAATTCAAAAGGCTGAAGAGAGGGGGGAATGCTTCGGTCCCCACTAAGGGGATCGTTTTGAAGGAACCTGCCTCGGGCCCTAAGACCAACTTCGACTGGGGTGTTGCCTTAGGTCTGCTGGACATGTTTAGTAAGGAGAGGAAATTGACCTCCTGGAGAAGTGCCTTCATAAAGGACTTCCGCCTTTATGGGAAGCAAAATCCAGACAATGTTCAACCAGACATGTCTGGGGAAGAAATCATTGAAGGCTTCCTCGATCTCGCAACTAAGGTAATCTCCTTCAAAATTAAGGCCCGAAGCTTTATGTTTTGACATTATTGTAATATGCAGATGCTGAGGAAGGCTTTCACAACTGCCATCACCGTGGAGAAGAACCAGGGTGGCAACGTTGTGTCCCAACAAGTCCAAGATCAACTTGACCTTGCGAAAAGGTAAGTTGAGATCAAACATGGTGAGTTGGTCACGGTACGAGAGGACCTGGACTGACTGGATAATGAATTGCTAAGAGCTGGAACGGAGGTTTCGCTCTTAGCAGACAAAGTCTCTGAGCTGGAGAAGGCAGAAAAAACAGCTCAGGGCTGAATTTCTGACCTGGAGGCCAAGTTGCGGGCCAAGGAAGAAGAAGTTAGCCAAGTTCAGGATCGGGCCCAGGAGAAGAGGAATAAGCTCAACGAGCTTCTCCTTCAAGCCCAAGAAGAGAAGGCGAACTTGGAAGAAGAACTAACCAGAACCCGCACTTCGGCTGAAGGTTCGGTCCGGGAGGCAGTCCTGAGCTTCGCTCGGTCCCCTTTGTTATTTGCTTTGGCGGATAACATACATGGGATGTATATTGCTAATACCTGGATAACATGCGAGACCAGGTTACTATGCAATTCGGGCTTTCTCCTTCCGACGAAAGATGGAAGGCGATCTAGCCACTTGAGAAAGACGGAAAATTTCAGGTAATTCCATATTTGGAAGAACCTGTCTTAGAAGATGACCATTTCTTCTATCTCTTTGAGGAGATGGAGAAAGCCGTCAACCAGAAGGTGGCCGATCAACAAGAAGAGTTGAGGCAACTCGTGGCCCGGACCGAACCGCAGGAGCCGAGAGTGGAAGATAAGAAAGATGGGCAGGGTAGTTAGATCCAAACTATATTTTGTCCCTACTTTAATCCTTATTCTTAATAGAAGATTGTTTCCTCTCAACTCATGTCTTTTTAATCATCATAATAGAATATTGTAACTGATATTTTAAGTGAATCAATATGTTTCATATTAACGAGAGTGTTTTAACCGCCAAGTGTAAGATCAGGGATATTTATAGGGTGCCAACCCATCGGTCCCGGATGTTATGTTTGGCTCACTCAGGTCAATTTTGACTGGATCGGTCGTTTTACATTGTATGTGGATCGCTCTTATTCCGTCCTTGGGATCACAACTGAATGGGAAAGACGCAGTCCAGGTTCAACATGAGTCCATATAAGCTTCGGCTAAACCTTGGTTCTACTGAAGTCCCGTAGGATATATTGGCCGAGCTTTTGTTCATCACATGTCCCATGATAGGACCGAACTTGTGTTTCGATATGTTGACTCCCCCATTCCTCTTTTCGTGTAGGATTTCGTAAGTACAAGGGCCATTTCCCAAGAATGAATGCCGTTAAAGGGGGTGCCTTAGTTCATAATGAGTTCTGGGAGAATTACAACTCATCCATGGGACTAGGCAAGTGCAGGAGCATCTGACTCGTCAGAGCGATCACTACAACTTGGGAGCCTTGCGGACAAAAAGCTTCGGTCACCAGTCCAGATTCGTCCTAAGTTAGCCAACTTCAAGATCGGTCCATCACTCATTTAGAAACAATTTGTTTTGTACTTACTTGTTTTCCGCTTACATTTAAAGGAATGTATGTTTATTGAGTCCAACATATTAATCGAAGGTTCACAAGAAATACCGCCTTAAATTCATGACATTCCAAGTTCGGGGGACCTCTATACCATCCAATGTTTCAAGTTTATACGCACATGATTCCAGTTTCTTTGATATTCGATACGGTCCTTCCCAATTTCTGTCCAACTTTCCAACGTTCCTCTGTACCTTTATGCTTCTGAGGATGAGGTCGCCTTCAAAGAATTCCCTTGGGAGAACTCGCTTGTTATGAGCCTGTTCCATAGTTCGCTGATAAGCACGCATCCGCGCGTAAATCGTATCTCTCTTTTCTTTGGTCATCTCGAGATCCAATAGTCTCCTTTCACCGTTCATATGCTAATCATACTGAGATATCTTGGGTGATCGGATGGTAATCTCCACCGGGCAAACAGCTTCGGACCCATACACCAATGAGAAAGGTGATTCCTGGGTTGTTGAACGAGATGTAGTTCGGTATGCCCATAAGACATCATAGATGTGTTCAGGTCATTTCCCTCCAAAATCCTCTAACTTGGTCTTCAATTCTTTCAAGATAACCTTGTTAGATACCTCCGTATGTCCATTAGTTTGGGGATGGGCCACTGACGAGAAATGTTGGGCGATGCCCAACTTGATGCATAAATCCCGTATGCTTTTTCCACGGAACTGGGTCCCATTATCTGATATGAGTGCTCGGGGAACCCCGAAGCGGCTCACAATATTTCTCCATAAGAAGTTTTCGACAACCTTCTCTGAGATGTTGGCTATGGCTTCTGCTTCTATCCACTTCGAATAATACTCCACAGCCACAGTACAAAATTTTCTTTGCCCTATTGACCGAGGAAAAGGTCCAAGGATATCAATCCCCCATCTGTCAAACGGACAAGGCAATGGGGTGATCGATAAGGGAACCCCGGCCAGCTGTGAGATCGGAGCATGGTATTGACATATGGCGCAACGTTTAGTGTATTTCTTGGCATCTCCAAGCAACGTCGGCCAAAAATATTCAGCTCTGATGATGCTGTGATATAAAGATCGAGCCCCTGAATGAATGCCGCATATCCATTCATGAACATAAATCATGACGGCTTCAGCCTCAATAGGGAATAAGCAACGCAGAAGCGAGCCATCAAAACTATTTTTAAACAATCGTCCGTCAACCAGGACAAATCTCTTAGCCCAGACTTCTATTTTTCTGGCTTCACACTTGTCTTCAGGAAGATAGCCGTTTGCAAGATGTTTAATAAAGGGATCCATCCAATTGAGTTCCCCAGGAGATTCAGTAGCGTTAATATTCAAGCTCTGGAGTTCATGGCATAGAGCTCATATTTCTTCAATTGACTGTTCGGTCACTGATATCTCGACCGAAGGTTGGTCATGGATATGAACCGAAATAGTGCTCGGCTCTGTGTTAGGTATGCCCGCGGCCAATCTGGCAAGTGCGTCGGCAACCTTATTCTGTTCTCGTGGCACGTGGTCAAGAGAAAATTCACTGAACTTTTTAGATAATTACAGGACCTTGGCACAATATAATTTCATCATCGGATCATGAGTTTCAAATCTCTCTGCGAACTGTTCCACTACTAACTTTGAGTCTGAAAACATACGCAGTCTACTAACTCCCATCTTTCGGGCCAAGGTCATTCCCGATAATACAGCCTCGTATTCTACCACATTATTCGTTCCAGCAAAGGAAAATTTAATTGCGGAATGAATAAGGTCACCTTGTACCATTGTTAGGGTAATGCCCACTCCTCTTCCTCCAAAGGTCGACCCATCTACGTGGACCGTCCAACGATCATCCTCTTGGTTTAGATATATGGCCGATCGGGTCATTTCAACCACAAAATCGGCCAGAACCTGAGCCTTGATCGCTCTTTGGGGCAAGAATTCCAGATATATAGCGCTGAGTTTGATTGCCTATTTTGCTAACCTCTCATTCAAATCTTTTGTTTAAGGACCACTTTAAGAGGTTGATCTGTATAGACATAAACCGTTCGGTCTTCAAAATAATGCTTCAGCTTGGATACAGCTTTCGTCAAAGCCAGCATGAATTTTTCCAAGGTGGAGTATCTGGTTTCGGCAGACACCAGAGAATGACTTACATAATAAACGGGTCTATGAACGTCATCTCGAATGGTTACTAGAGCTGCGCTGACGTCAGCTTCTGATACAGCAAGATAATATCCCAAAGGTTCATTATAGGTTGGACTCACCATCACCGGGGGAGTGCTTAAATAAGTCTTTAGCTCAGAGAAGGCCAGATCACATTCTTCGGTCCAGTCTAGATGGCTTGCTTTTCTTAGAACTCTAAAAAAAGGCAGAGCCCGGTCTGTGGATTTTGAAATAAATCTGCTTAGCGCAGCGAGCCGACCAGTAAGCCTCTGAAATTCTCTTTTGTTTCTTGAAGGTTGCATATCAATGATAGCCTGCACTTTCTCATGGTTAACCTCTATGCCTTTTTCTGAAACGTAATATCCTAGAAATTTTCCCTTCGGATCCCGAAGCAGCATTTGTTTGGATTTAGTTTGAGCTTATATTTGCGGCATACATTGAAACAACGAGACAAATAAGAAATATGATCTTCATCATTCATAGATTTAACAATCATATCATCAACGTATACTTCCATCATATGGTCGATCAGTTCTCTAATGATTTTGTTGACCAACCTTTGATATGTTGCTCCAGCATTCTTCAGACCGAACAGCATAACCACATAACAATAAACGCTATCTTAGGTCATAAATTGATGAGAACTTTAGGACCGGGGCCCTGCAATTGATGAGGCCCAATAACGATTGGGCCGATCCATATGGTAGAAGCGAACTTGTGCAGCCTAGCAGTATACTTAAGATAAAATGGTCCGATGTTCCGCGATAGAATCGAAGATAACCTTGGCGAAATAAAACGTTTTCTGACATCTGGCCCCTTGGTTCGGTCTAAACGGTTACAAACCCACGCGTTCCATGCTTCGGGCCTTTACACGTTTACCATGCCTCGGGCCTGATCATGCAGACCACACCTCGGTCACGGCCTCGTTTTACATCGCGCGACAACAACCTCTAACAAACCTGTCAGAGGCAGTTACAGAGCGTGAATTACAGACGCCATCAACTCTATAAATACAGAGCACAATGACGGAAAAAGCAGAACCCTCTAGATGCATAAGAATAGACCGTTACCCTGCAGGAGTTCTTATTGCTTTCTTATTCTCTGTTATCTTCTTTAAGCCCTTACTGTATTTTGTAATAGATCATTTGATTAGTGAACAGACTAAGAGCTTAATTCGCTCTTAGCCAAGTGGTTTTCTCCCCAATTCATGGGGTTTCCACTATAAATCGCTTTGCCTCATTGTTATTTCCAGTTTCTTAATCGTTTTCCCATAAAAAAAAATCAAAACCGAGTTCGTTTGTTGACGAACCGGACGACTGTTGGTACCCCCTAAAAAGGGACCACAACAGTTTGGCGCCGTCCGTGGGGACAATTCTCTAATCCCATTTGAGTTTTATACCAGGGATAGGATAATCAAAGGCATGGCGACTGGAACTTCGACGAATGACAGTGACGTGCTTCCCGACAGTCTCCCAGCACCAACATTCACTTTACAGGATCTGGAAGCTGTCGTGAGGAAGGTGGTACTGGAAATTACGTCAGAGTGAAGTGGAACAGAACCATCAGCTGTTTCAAGCCCTGTTCCAATAAGCAGAGGGTACGAGAGTGACCCTAAACAGCTCATCACTGATGAGATGGAAATCATCAGACGCGGTGTAACAACGAGGAGGCCGAGATATTGATCCACTCCTCGTCCCCCGACCAGGCTCTAACTCTCGCTCCTAAGAATGATCAGGAGCAGATGCAGCGACGGATTGACGAGCTCACCAAGGAGTTGGAGAGCATGTGTGCGATGAAGGATTGCGAACCTAATCTGGGACGCAATCCTGGTTTATTCAACAAGGCCATGGAGGCCCCAATCAGGCGAAATAAGGATGACAACTGATGGCATAATCTGCATGCGGTCCAGACATCATCCCAACAATCCGAAGGCATGTCCGCCGCCTTGGGAGATTTTATGCTCCCCTTTTCCGAAGAGAGCTGGGAGGTAGTCCCAGATCGGCATTATCGCAACCCCGAAGGGTTGCCGACGTTTCGAGGTGACGGTGATACGATCGATCACGTTGCCGATTTTCAATTACGCATGGGAACGGTTCGGCCTCAGATTCGCTGAAGTGCCGCATCTTTGCGGCAGGATTACAAGGCGACGCTCGAACGTGGTTCAAAAACTGCCGGCCCGGTCCATACAGTCGTATGGCGGATTTATTTTGGCATTCTCAGAGCAATTCTCCAAATGTAGGAGCTCCCCGAAGCAGACAGGAACTATATCAGCTGAAATACATCCCGGAAAAAATGAGTCTTCGATCCTTTATAGAGAAATTCAATAGAACCGCCAGGGGCAACAAGCTTGAGCTCCGGGACAAAATTGATATTCTACAGCACGTCTTGGGACCGTGCGGCCATTCGGCCAGTTTGGTAAAGAGTCCACCATCCACCTTGGGTAAAATTTTTCAGAAAATCAACAAGTATATTAAGGTGGATGAAGCGCTGAGGCTAGGCTATCGGAAACCTAGCAGGAATTATGAGCCCGCAGGTGATCATAGGGTTTCCTACCCTAAGACGTCAACCCGAAGCAGGAAGACAATTGGGTGTATTGCGAATTACATCATAATCGCGATCACCCGACCTTGAAGTGCCCGCTGTTGAAAGAGACAGTAGCGGCAATGAATAAAGAGAAGCCCGACCGGAATGGTCTGAAGGGCAAACGAGCTGAATCTCCCCGAAAGGGCCATCAAGGTGACGATCGTCACAGGCCGCGAGGAAGGGATAATCGGGGACAACCCCGAAATTATAATGATCGGACGGAGGACCGACGGTCTCCTCCGCCGGAACAAGACAGAGGCCAACACAGTCGAGAGAACCGTGGTCAAGGCCGAAGAAGAAGATGGCGGGGCCATGGCGGCAGAGCCCCGCAAAACGAGGGTGGAAGACAGGAGCATGCCGCTCCTCCACTTGCTGAAACAGGTGCCCAACCTCCTCAAAATGATTCGGCACCCCGAGAAGTAGTCGGAGATATTTATGTTATCTCCGGTGGTCTGAGGATAAATGAATCGGTCCGGGACCTAAAGAGAACCGCGCGTGGAGACTCCGCTGAGAGCTCCGAATCTGTGGCGCTGGTTAAATATGATCCAGCTGAACGGTCCCCTCCATTCGGGGAGGATATCACTTTCACTATGGCCGATCGGGAATGGATTATCGATCCATGCGATGATCCCCTTACCATTATTGGAATCATCGGGAATCGCCGTGTCCACAGGTTCTTAGTGGACACCGGGGCTTCGTGCAATTTGATGAAGCGCGAAGTTGCTGAAATGTTGGGAGCTGCTGCTCATGACCTCCCGATCGCTAATATAACTCTCTGGTCATTCTACCAGAGAAGTGTCATTCCATGCAGGAAGATTTTATTCCCAGTCACCCTTGGAGAACCATCCAAGGACCGATCGGAGGATCTGGAATTCATTGTCTTTGAAGTCGACTTGGCTTACAACGCCATTATCGGACGGGCCAGCCTCAGTAAGTTCGAGGCGGTCCCATGTAGTTATCATATGATACTCAAATTCCCATCCATCTATGGAGTTATTTCTGTCAATGGGGATCAGAAAGTAGCTAGACAATGCTACATGAGCTCGTGCCGAACATTGACACCTATCAAAAGGGCCTGGGTAGATTTGCTGGAAGAGTCGCCGCACCCGAGGCAAGCAATGGAACCCGTGGGGTTCAAGTTGATTAATCTGGTTGAGGACGACTCAACCAAAACTACTCGCATCGGGGCACACTTCGCCCCTGCTTTTGAAAAAGAGCTGATCCACTTGCTGAGAAGCCACGTGGATATATTCGCCTGGACCCTGGACGATGTTCCGGGGATTGACCGATCAGATAGTGAACATCGGATCAACACCGAGCCTGGAACGAAGACTATTAGGCAGAAGAGGAGACGTTAATCTCCTGAAAAAATCGAGATCATCCGGGCTGAGGTGAACAAATTGCTGCGGTCATGATTTATCATAGAGATCCACTATACTGAATGGGTTGCAAACCCAGTAGTGGTTTCCAAACCGGATGGGAAATGGAGGATGTGCATCGATTTCACCGATGTTAACAAAAGCTGTGAGTCAGATCCCTTCCCATTGCCGCATATTGACCGACTGGTAGATGATGTGTCTGGCAGCACCATGATGAGTACCATAGATGCTTACTCCGGGTACCATCAGATCTTTGTAGCTGAGGAAGATCAGTAGAAGTCATCATTCATGACCGAAGATGGCGTTTATTTTTATGTGGTTATGCCGTTCAGTCTCAAGAATGCTGTAGCAACATATCAAAGGTTGGTCAACAAAATCTTTAGAGAACTGATCGGCCATATGATGGAAGTTTATGTTGATGATATGATTGTTAAATCTATGAATGATGAAGACCACCTTTCTTATTTGTCTCGTTGTTTCGAAGTATGCCGAAAATATAAGCTCAAACTAAATCCAAAAAAATGCTGCTTCGGGATCCGAAGTGGAAAATTTCTAGGATATTACGTTTCAGAAAAAGGCATAGAGGTTAACCATGAGAAAGTGCAGACTATCATTGATATGCAACCTCCAAGAAACAAAAGAGAATTGCAGTGGCTTACTGGTCGACTCGCTGCGCTAAGCAGGTTTATGTCAAAATCCACAGACCGAACTCTACCTTTTTTCAGGGTGCTAAGAAAAGCAAGTTATCTAGATTGGACCGAAGAATGCGATAGAGCATTTTCCGACCTAAAGACTTATTTAAGCACTCATCCGGTGATGGTGAGTCCAACCTGTGATGAACCTTTGGGGTTGTATCTTGCTGTATCAGAAGTTGCCGTCAGCGCAGCTCTTGTGACCATCCGAGATGATATTCATAGACCCATTTATTATGTAAGCCATTCTCTGGTATCTGCCGAAACCAAATATTCCACCCTGGAAAAATTCATGCTGGCTTTGAAGAAAGTTGTATCCAAGTTGAAGCATTATTTCGAGGGTCGAACGGTTTATGTCTATACGGATCAACCTCTTAAAGTGGTCCTTAAACAAAAGGATTTGAATGAGAGATTAGCAAAATGGGCTATCAAACTCAGCGCTATGTATCTGGAATTCTTGCCCTGAAGGGCGATCAAGTCTTAGGTTCTAGCCGATTTTGTGGTTGAGATGACCCGATCGGCCATATATCTAAACCAAGAGGATGATCGTTAGACGGTCCACGTAGATGGATCGACCTTCGGAGGATGAGGAGCGGGCATTACCTTGACAACGGTACAAGGTGACCTTATTCATTCCGCAGTTAAATTTTCCTTTTCTGGAACAAATAATGTGGTAGAATACGAGGCTGTATTATCGGGAATGACCTTGGCTTGAAAGATAGGAGTTAGCAGAGTTAAAGTTAGTAGTGGAACAGTTCGCATGAAGATTTGAAACTCATGATCCGATGATGAAATTATATTGTTCTAAAGTCCTGGAACAATTCAAAAAGTTCAGTAAGTTTTCTCTTGACCACGTGCCACGAGAACAGAATAAGGTTGCCAACGCACTCGCCAGATTGCCCGCGGGCATACCTGACATATAGCCGAGCACTATTTCGGTCCATATCTAGGACCGACCTTCAATCGAGATATTAGTGACCGAACAATCTATTGAAGAGATCGGGGCTCTATGCCATGAACTACATTGCTTGAATATTAACGCTACTGAATCTCCTGGGGAACCCAATTGGATGGATCCCTTTATTAAATATCTTTCAAACGGCTATCTTCCTGAAAACAAGTCTGAAGCCAGAAAAATAGAAGTTCGGGCTAAGAGATTTATCCTGGTTGACGGACGATTGTTTAAAAAGAGTTTTGAGGGCCCGCTTCTGAGTTGCTTATTCCCTATTGAGGCTGAAGGCGCATTGATTTATGTTCATGAAGGGATATGCGCCATTCATTCAGGGGCTCGATCTTTATACCACCGCATCATCAGAGATGGATATTTTGGCCGACGTTCCTTGCAAATGCCAAGAAATACACTAAACGTTGTGCCATTTGTCAGCACCATGCTCCGATCCCACAGCTGCCTGGGGCTCCCTTATCGATCACCCCATTGCCTTGTCTGTTTGATAGATGGGGAATTGATATCCTTGGACCTTTTCCTCGGTCAATAGGGCAAAGAAAGTTTTGTATTGTGGTCGTGGAATATTACTCGAAGTGGTTTGAAGCAGAAGTAGTAGCCATCATTTCAGAGAAGGTTGTTAAAAACTTCTTATGGAGAAATATTGTGAGCCGCTTCGGGGTTCCCCGAGCACTCATATAAGATAATGGGACTCAGTTCAGTGGAAAAAGCATACGGGATTTATGCATCAAGTTAGGCATCGCCCAAAATTTCTCGTCAGTGGCCCATCCCCAAACTAATGTACTTACGGATGTATCTAATAAGGTTATCCTTAAAGGGTTGAAGACTAAGTTAGAGGATTTTGGAGGGAAGTGGCCTGAACACATCTATGAGGTCTTATGGACATACCGAACTACACCCTGTTCAACAACCCATGAATCACCTTTTTCATTGGTGTATGGGTCCGAAGTTGTTAGTCCGGTGGAGGTTGCCATCCGATCACCTCGGATATCTCAATATGATGAGCATATGAATGGTGAAAGGAGATTATTGGATCTCGAGATGATCGAAGAAAAGAGAGACACGATTTATGAGCGGATGCGTGCTTATCAGCGAACTACGGAACGGCCAATAACAAGCGAGTCCTCCCAAGGAAATTCTTTGAAGGCGACCTCGTCCTCAAAAGGATAAAGGTGCATAGGAACGTTGGGAAGCTGGACAGAAATTGGGAAGGACCTTATCGAATATTAAAGAAATTGGAATCAGGTGCGTATAAACATGAAACATTGGATGGTATAGAGGTCCACCGAACTTGGAATGTCATGAATTTAAGGCGATATTTCTTGTGAACCTTCTATTAATATGTTTGACTCAACAAATATACATTCCTTTAAACGTAAGTTGAAAATAAGTAAGTACAAAACAAATTATTTCTAATTGAGTGATGGACCGATCTTGAAGTTGGATAACTTAGGACGAATCTGGACTGGTGATCGAAGCTTCTTATCCCAAAGCTCTCAAGTTGTAGTGATCGCTCTGACGAGTCAGATGCTCATGCTCTTGTATAGTCCCATGGATGAGTTGCGATTCTCCCAAAACTCATTACGAACTAAGACACTCCCTTCAACGGCATTCATTCTTGGGAAATGGCTCTTGTACTTACGAAATCTGCCACGAAAAGAGGAATGGGGGAGTCAACATATCGAAACACAAGTTCGGTCCTATTATGGGACATATGATGAATAAAAGCTTGGCCAATATACCCTACGGAACTTCAGTAGAACCAAGGTTCGGCCGAAGCTTATATGGACTCATCTTACACTTGGTGGTTAATACACTCAAGTGTATTAATATGAAACATATTAATACACTTAAAAAGTCAGTTACAATATTTTGTTCTGATGATTAAAAATACAAGAATTGAGAGGAAAAAGTCTTATATTGAAAATAAGGAACAAAGAAGGTATAATATACAGCTTAGATTCAACTACCCTACCCATCTTCCTTATCTTCAACTCCCTGCTCCTGCGGTTCGGTCCGGGCCGCGAGTTCCTTCAATTCTTCTTCCTGATTGGCCACCTTTTGGTTGACCGCTTTCTCCATCTCCTCAAAGAGATAGAAGAAAGGGTCATCTTCTAAAACAGGTTCTTCCAAAGATGGAATCACCAGGAAGTTGCCATCTTTCTCAAGTGGCTAGATCGCCTTCCATCGCTCGTTCGTAGGGGAAAGCCCGAACTGCTTTATTTCCTGCTCTCGCATGTTATCCAGCTATTTAGCAGTGTACATCCCATGTATGTTATCCGCCAAAGCGAATAACAGAGGGTACCGAGCGAAGCCTAGCACTGCTTCCCGGACTGAACCTTCAGCCGAAGTGCGGGTCATTGTCAATTCCTCTTCCAAGTTCACATTCTCTTTTTGGGTCTGAAAGAGAAGCACATTGAGCTTATTCCTCTTCTTCTAGGCCCGACCCTGAACTTGGTTGATTTCTTCTTCCTTGGCCCGTAGCTTAGCCTCGAGGTCAGAATTCGACCCTGAGCTGTTTTCTCTATCTTCCCTAGCTCATAGACTTTGTCTGCTAAGAGTGAGACTTCTCTCCCAACTCTTAGCTGTTCACTATCGAGTCGGTCCCATTCCACTCGTACTGCGACCAACTCACCATGTTTAATCTCAACTTGCCTTTTCGCAAGGTCAAGTTGATCTTGGACTTGTTGGGACACAACATTGCTACCCTGGTTCTTCTCTACGGTGATGGCAGTTGTGAAGACCTTCCTCAGCATCTGCATAGGACAATAATGTTAAAAAAGTAAAGTTTCGGGCCTTAATGTAAAAGGAGATTACCTTAATTGCGAAGTCGAGGAAGCCCTCAATAATTTCCTCCCCAGACATGTCCGATTGGACATTATCTGGGTTTTGCTCTCCATAAAGGCGGAAATCCTTTAGGAAAGCAGTTTTCCAGGAGGTCAATTTCCTCCCCTTACTGAACCTGTCTAGCAAGCCTAAGGCAACACCCCAGTCGGAGTTGGTCTTAGGACCCGAAGCAGGCTCCTTCAAAACGATCCCCTTAGTGGGGACCGAAGCACTCCCCCCTCTCTTCAGCCTTTTGAGATCATTCGGGGCTTATGCTACGGTCGTCCTCTTTCCTTTTCCCAAGGGGATCGGCGGCAGGGAGACGTTCGCCTTAAAATTGGGACCGGGGAGAACTTTCTCCACGGGAACGGCTCCATGCAGAAATAAAGTAAGTGTATTAGCACTAATAAAGGAGTTATTTCTGATTTGGTAGAGGCTGGATAAGCTCAAAGAACGAATCCGAGCCATTATAACCTCCTCTACCACTCCAAATACTAGAAAAACAGGCTCCTCTCCTGTCCAGGGCTGCCCTGTGCAACGCAGGGTTAGTGTGCCCATGCTGGTGGTTTGAATCGGGGGGTTCCCGAACCCCTATGGAACCAACATACCCCCCGTTGCTGATTCACTCTCCTCATCACTTCCCGTTGCTTCGCGTTGTCCTTTTGAAGGACGGACCGAAGCAGCAGCCATACGTTTGAACCGAGAGCTAGGCATTGTCTCCGTTGAGTCTGCAAAATAAATACATAAGGATCAGGAAATGACAGAATAAAAATATTACTTCATACCCGATCCTTCTGACGGATCTGAACAAGATAACATCCCCTTCGAGGCTGGGGCTTCGGTCTTACCCGCGACACCTATTTCTATTAACCTTTTCTCCCGAAGCAGTTCTGTTCGTTTAAGGCGTGCTTCCGGAAGGGGGAACATCACAAGTGTGTTTGCGGTGTCCGGACGAGAGGGGTTGAACCTGGTTCAGTCCAACTGTCCTATGTGTGGGTAAGTTATGCGTGGCCACACCTTTAACATATCCTCTTTCGGGACTGTTATCCACACATAACAAGATTCGCACGCATGGAGAGACTCTTCTTTATCAATTATAGCGCACTCTTTATTGCGCACCGCTATGTAATATAGATTGCGGCATCCTAACAGACCCTTACCCCTTCGGGACCCCACCAAGAACAAGTTGAAAAAATGTTCTAAGGTCGGGGCCTTGTTCTGTTGGTGGCAATAGAATATGAACGCCACTATATACACATAATTACCCCTGAAATAATGTAAAAGTTGGGCAGTGGATTTCTTTAAGAACGGCTGCTACAAAAGGATGCAGCGGAAAACGTAGCCCGCACTTTAAAGAAGCGTAACTAACCGGAATAGCGGAAGCCGGCACATTCATTTTCGCCGGAAGGAAACATGGAATATCTTCCCGTCCATTCCAGATAGAATAATGTGATGGAATCGAAAGCCTAGACCTAAACTCCTCAATATCCAATTCAGACATGGCTGGGTATCTCATTTTATGATGAGCCATAGTGTATACCTTAACGAAAATCGGAATGAAATGGGTTGAACGTGAAACAGATTAAGGGCGCAGAGAGCTCGATTTGGGCAATTTCTTCCTTCGCGAAATGACGATGAGGAGAAACAGTATCCAAAATCCCGATTTAAATATTATTTTCTCGACCAATGGTGAGATGCCAGGTAATATTGTCATAGGCGATGGTAGTATAAACACACTCATCACGCGTGTTGGATTATCGAATGTGAAGAGGCACAAGTCTGGATATTAATATTTCAAAAATAACAAGAATAAAAGTGTAACACAAATATACGCTATTGAATTTCAAATATAAACTCATTCCTTCACTTACAAACTTAAGTGAAAGATCGGTCCCTTGGACGCTTACCATAAGCAGGTACGGTCCCATATTCTCCCGAATGTATAAACATTGTGTGATCAACCTTGTATCACCTCTACGATGGCAATCAAGACCAAGGGGCTAGTGATGAGAACTTTAGGACCGGGTACACTGCAATTGATGAGGCCCAATAACGATTGGGTCAATCCATATGGTATAAGCGAACTTGTGCAGCCCAACAGTATACTTAAGATAAAATGGCCCGATGTTCCGCGATAGGACCGAAGATAACCTTGGTGAAATAAAATGTTTTCTGACAGCTGGCTCCGTGGTTCGGTCCAAACGGTTACAAACCCACGCGTTTCACGCTTCGGGCCTTCACACGTTTTTCACGCCTCGGTCCCGGCCTCATTTTACATCGCGTGACGACAACCTCTAACAAACCTGTCAGAGGCAGTTACAGAGCGTGAATTACACACACCATCAACTCTATAAATACAGAGCACAACGACGGAAAAAGCAGGACCATTTGGACGCATAAGAACAGGCCGTTACCCTGCCGGAGTTCTTATTGCTTTCTTATTCCCTGTTATCTTCTTTAAGCCCTTACTGTATTCTGTAATGGAACATTTGATTAGTGAACAGGCTAAGAGCTTAATTCGCTCTTAGCCAAGTGGTTTTCTCCCCAATTCCTGAGGTTTCCACTATAAATCGCTTTGCCTCATTGTTATTTCCAGTTTCTTAATCCTTTTCCCATCAAAAACAAATTAAAACCGAGTTCGTTTGTTGACGAGCCGGACAACTGTTGGTACCCCCTAAAAAGGGACTACAACATAAATGATGACTTCTTCTGATCTTCCTCAGCCAGAAATATTTGATGGTACCCGGAATAAGCATCTATGGTACTCATCATGGTGCTGCCAGACACAGCATCTACCAATCGGTCGATATGCGGCAGGGGGAAGGGATCCGATTCACAACTTATGTTAACATCGGTGAAATCGATGCACATCCGCCATTTCCCATCCGGTTTGGAGACCAAAACTGGGTTTGCAACCCATTTAGTATAGTGGATCTCTCTGAAGAATCCTGACTGCAGCAACTTGTTCACCTCAACCCGGATGATCTCGATTTTTTCCGGAGAATAACGTCTCCTCTTCTGCCTAACAGGCTTTGTTCCAGGCTCGGTGTTGATCCGATGCTCACTATCGGATCGGTCAATCCCCGGAACATCGTCCGGGGTCCACGCGAATATATCCATATGGCTTCTCAACAGGTGGATCAGTTCCTTTTCAAAAGCAAGGGCTAAATGTGCCCCAATGCGAGTTGTTTTTGTTGAGTCATCCTCAACCAGATTAATCAACTTGAACCCTACGGGTTCCATTGCTTGCCTCGGGTGAGGCGGCTCTTCCAGCAAATCCAGCCAAGCCCTTTTGACCGGTGCCAATGTTCGGCACGAGCTCATGTAGCATGGTCTAGCGACTTTTTGATTTCACTTGACAGATATAACTCCATGAATGGTAGGGAATTTGAGCATCATATGATAAGTAGACGGCACCGCCTAGAACTTACTAAGGCCGGTCCGCCCGATAATGGCATTGTAAGCCAAGTCGACTTCAACGACAATGAATTCCAAATCCTTCGATCGATCCTTGGATGGTTCTCCAAGGATAACTGGGAATAAAATCTTCTCACATGGAATGATGCTTCCCTGGTTGAACAACCAAAAAGTTATATTAGCGATCGGGAGGTCATGAGTAGCAGCTCCCAACATTTCAGCAACTTCGCGTTTCATCAAATTGTAGGAAGCCCCGGTGTCCAATAAGATCCTGTGGACACGACGATTCTCAATGATTCCAGTAATGGTAAGGGGATCATCGCATGGATCGATAATCCCTTCCCGATCGGCCATAGTGAAAGTGATATCTTCCCCGAAGTTAGGGGATCGCTTAGTTGGATCATACTTAACCAGCGCCACAGATTCAGAGCTCTCAGCGGAGTCTCCGCGCGCTGTCCTCTTTCTGTCCTGGACCGATTCAATTATCCTCAAACCACCGGAGATAACATAAATATCTCCGGCTATTTCTCTGGGTGCCGCCTCGTTTTGAGGAGGTTGGGAACCTGTTTCAGCAGGTGGAGGAGCGACCTGCTCCTGTCTTCCACCCTCGTTTTGCGGGGCTTTACCGCCACGGCCCCGCCATCTTCTTCTTCGGTCCTGACCACGGTTCTCTCGACCGTGTTGGCCTCTTTCTTGTTCTGGAAGAGGAGACCGTCGGTCCTCCGTCCGATCATTATAATTTCGGGGTTGTCCCCGATTATCCCTTCCCCGCGGCCTATGACGATCGTCACCCTGATGGCCCTTTCGGGGGGATTCAGCTCGCTTGCCCTTCTGACCGTTCCAGTCGGGCATCTCTTTATTCATCGACGCTACTGTCTCTTTCAACAGCGGGCACTTCAGGGTCGGGTGATCGCGGTTATGATGTAACTCGCAATTCAGCCGATTGTCCTCCTGCTTCAGGGGGACCTCTTTTTCAGCTACAGCCGCTACTTCTCGCGGTTGTTTCTTAGGGTAGGAAACCCTATGATCACCTGAGGGTTCAGAATTCCCGCTAGCCTTCCGGTAGCCTTGCCACAGCGCTTCATCCACCTTAATATACTTGTTGATTTTCTGGAGAAGTTTTCCCAAGGTGGGTGGTGGGCTCTTTACTAAACTGGCCGAAAGGCCGCACGGTCCCAAGACTTACCGTAGAATATCAATCTTGTCCCGGAGCTCAAGCTTGATGCCTCGGGCGGTCCTATTGAATTTCTCCATGAAGGACCGAAGACTCATTTTCGTCGGGATGTATTTTAGTTGATATAGTTCCTTCCTACTTCGAGGCGGTCCTACATTTAGTTACTATATTTTATACTACTACTTGATCATTGGAGAGTTAAATTAGTATAAATCATTGTTGTGGTCAAAGAACCTCGGGTACCAAGAGTCATCTGGTTCGTTGCAGAACGAACTCGATTTTAATTTCTTTGAAATGGGGGAAACGATTTTGAATTAAAAAGGAAATAGAAACAGCAGATTTAGAGTGGAAAACCCCTGGAAAAGGCAAAAAAACCACTTGGCTAAGAGCTGGAAACGCTCTTAGCTGATTCCTTAATGAAACAGTTTATTACAAAACGAGATGGCTTAAGAAAATGACGAGGTAAATAAAGAAAGCGCTAAGGATCGATCCATACCGAAGCGTGGATGGTTGTTTTCCCTGTAACCATCCACGCCATGTAACCGCCTCTGACAAAGTTGTTGGTGGTTGTTTTCACATGCTGGAAAACCTGGATGAGACCGAAGCGTAGTCTGCGTGATCAGGACCGAAGCGTGGAAGGTGTGGTTGAGCAAGAAGCGCAAGACACATGGCTATAACCATCTTGACCGATCCATCGGATCGGTCCCAGAAGTAATGGACCATATGCATTATTGGCCTTCGGTCCCCGATCACTGAGTATGGGCATTTGGACCAAGTAGGCTCTCGGGTCTATCTATCCTTGTCGAATCGAACGTTTATTGGAAGTTGGATTTGAGGCCTTCAAGTTCGGCTTCTGTCACTTGGGCAAGTCTAGTAAGGCTTGGGCCTAACCTAGTTCGAGGTACTGGGATCCGAATGTCTCATCACTAGCCCCTCGGACTTTATCGCCATCATAATTACGATGTAAGTTCGAGCATTTGACTGAGAGCGTTTGGGGCAAGGATGCCCGATCGAACGAACGGAGGATCGTACCCGAACTGTTTATGACAGCGTTCCTGGAGACTGATCATGCACTTAGAGAATTTTCAGAAAGTTAGTTTTCAAATTTGAAAGTTGTAACGGCTATGGGCAAAAGTGTAATTTGAGCATTAAGAGTAGCCTCCGCCCTTCCGTATTCCAAAGGAATGATAGGTCGTCAGACTGTGGCTGCCTGCAGCAGTGACGTGTCACTTTGTGAGTGGCCAGTGTGAGAGTATAAAAGTTGGGCTTTTGGTACTGTGCAACCATCGTTTGCCATTTCATGAAGAATTCCCAAGCCCTAATACTCTTTGGCGATTTCATTCCAATGCTCGCAAACCCTTCTTTTCTTCACAAATCTTAAGGTAACTACCCATGGTACCCCATAAGGCTAGGTATCCCCTCGTTTCCGAGATTGACACCGAAGAACTTCGAGCCAAGTTCTCTATCCCAGCCAATTACCCCATCTAGAGAGGGAAGGAAGACGTTTTGTGCTTTCTTCCCCCTGAGATGAACGTACCTACTAACGCCTTACCCGTTAGCTATGCCTCCCTGAAGTGCGGCCTACGGTTCCCGCTTCTTCCTTTTGTAGCGGCCTTGCTTCCGGAAATCCACATCCCGAACTACGCTCTTTTTCCGGGAAGTTACGTATATATAATAGCTTTTATTTTTTATTGTTATAGGCAGGGGGTAGAACCGATCCAGAAACATTTTTTCATCCTCTTTTTGGTTGTTCGGGTGTCGCAGATTGTATTACATAGCGACCCGAACAAAGGAATGAGTTATCGTTACAATGAAGATTCCCTTCATGAATGAGAATCTTCCTATGTATGGATAGACATTTTGAGTGAGGACATGTTGAAGGTGTCTCCCTTAATTACTCATCCTGATATCGGGAAGTTGGATAGAAACCGATTCAACCCTTCCCATCAGGATATTGCCAATACGCTGGTAATGCTTCCTCCTCCCGAAAAACATCTTAAACACATAGACATACTTCTGGAGAAGAAGCTGCTAGAGATAAGGGGTAGCGGGTAGGACTAGTGCCCCTGCCCCGAAGGGGATATTTTCTAGTTCGGACTCATTCGAGTCGGAGGGATCGGGTATGGACTTTAACTTATTTTAGTTCATATCTCATTATCCTTATCGTTTTTCTTCTGTAGGCTCCACAGACACGATGTCGGGGAACAGAATAGCTTAGATGGCTGTTGTGGCCAAGGCTAGGAAGGATGTACGGTTGCGGGCATCCAAATCAACATCAGACACCCCTGCAGATTCTTCCTGATCGGCGGAAGGCTCCAGCAGCCAGAGGCCCGGACCCTCGATGGTGGAGGTGGATGAGGTGATTTCGACAAGAATCCGCTTGTTAGGCCTATCCGCCATGTATATGATCCGGAATAATTCTCCCATGGATCTTAACGTCGTGCGGTTGTTGCTGTAGAGGGTGATGAGAGTTGAGGATGTCCTCCCATCTTCCAACTTGGAGGAGAGTATGTCGAGGCCCCCTCTGCCTCAAGATTGAAGCAAGCGGGCGCCCGAAGAGGAAGCCCCGAAGCAGTTCAAACGGCTGAGGAAGGCCGGAGAACAGGCTACAGCCCCGATCACGAAGAAGAGGATCTCAATTGGTAGGACATCGGTCCCCACGCCATCAGATCCCGAACTGGTCAGGGGGCGATCCAAGAGATGGTTGCCTCTGTCTCGAAGGCTCGGGGTCCTTGGAGAACTCGTGTGTCATGGAATGATGTCATGTTGGAGGAATATAGGCTGATGGCAAGGAAGAACCCAGCCGAACTGGATGGCTCCATCCCCAGTTTGGTGGCCGCTTATCTAGAATCCCAGGCGACGGTAATTTATCTTCGCATTCTATCACTTAGGTAGGATTTTGGATCTGACCATGATCCTTTCTTACAGACATCCAGAAGAAGTCTTGATCTTGTTTATGCCATCCAGCTAAGTCGAAGCTCTACTTTGACTTCTGAAGATATGAAAGATCAACTTGCTATAGCTTAAAGGCAAGTTGAGATCAAGCAAAAGGAGGTGGAATTTGTCCAGGAGGAAATGGACCGTTAAAACAAAGATCTGTTAGGAGCGGACACTCAACTTTTGCTTGCCACTTCTCAACGGCGGAGTGGGAAGCAAAGTATAAGGAAGCCCAGTCGGCTGCTAATTCAGCAACGGCCCGAGTTTTGGAACTATAGCTTCAGATACATGAGCTATCCGACGAGAGCAACAAACTTCTCCTTCGGTCCCAGGAGGAGAAAGATGCCTTGAAGGAAGAATTGGTTAGGGGCAAAGAAGTAATTGATGGAGCGGTCCGAGAGGCCCAACTAGGTTTTGCCAGATCACAACTAATGTTTGCCTTAGCGGCAAACGTCTATGGATCAAACATCTCCCAGTACATTGACAATATAAAGGGTAAGATACTTAGCAAGTTTGGTCTAGATCCTGAAGATGACTGCTGGGAGACTATCGATCCCCTAACCAGGGATGAGAACTTCAAAGAGATCCCAGTTTTGGATGAACCTCCATTGGATAAGGATCCCAATTTCCCTTTGTTTGACTTAATGGAGAAATCAGTTAACGAGGTGGTTGAGGAGAAGGAGAGGAAACTGGATGATCTCAAAGCATGGATCGCGGAGAAGTCCAGTGCAGCAAATAGGGAGGAAGAACATATAGATTAGGTTTAGATCTTGGATCCCCCCTTATGTATTTGTTTTATTATAACTATCATCTTTCAATATATTTTACTTTTAAGTATAAGTTCGGGGTCCTATTGAACCTAAACCGTTCGGTCATCTTAACTTAGGTTGGGGTCTTGCTATGCTTAATAAGTTAGGGAATTTTAATCGCATTAACATATCACTCTTTATTCCCTCCCTATCAAACATTATGACTTTGGCGGTGCTACCTTGGTTCTGTATGAGTCCCATGACAAGCTATATCAAAGCCCCGGTTCTAATACAACTTCCGTGTCAAGCTTCGGTTAAGCCCCGATTCTACATAAGTCCCAATATAGGCTTGTGTTTGTGCTTTGACTGGATAATTCTATCCCCGTTATCCTATCTGTGGTCAGGTACAAAGAAGCAAAGGTTATTTCCGAAGGGTGAATGCCGTCACAGGGGAGATTTAGTTTGTAATAAGTTCTGGGAGTTTTGCAATCTATCTAAGTACTTAAAAAGCGTGGAAGCCTCTGACTCGTCAGAGCGGTCACAACTACCTGAAAGCCTTATGGACGGACTGCTACGGTGGCCAGTCCAAATTCGTCCAGAAAATCCAACTTCAAGATCGGTCACTCACCTAGCTATAAATAATTTATATTACATATGTTGTATCTTTTTCATAATATGAGAAACATTTTTATGGTTCAGAATTGCCACCAATCGTCAAAGATTTTACAAAAGTATCGCCTTAAGTTCATAACATTCGAGGTTCGGGGAATCTCATTCCCATCTACTCTTTCCATCTTATAAGCCCTAGCCCCTAAGTTTATCACAACTCGGTAAGGTCCCTCCCAGTTTATGTCCAGCTTTCCAACGTTTCTATGAACTCTCACATTCCTGAGAACAAGGTCGCTTTCTGAAAATTCACTGGGTAAGACACGCTTATTATGGGCCCGCTCCATGGTTCGTTGATAAGAATACATGCACGCATAGATAACGTTTCTTTTTTCTTCAATCATTTCAAGATCTAGGGACCTCCTTTCATCATTCAGATGCTCGTCATATTGAGTTATCCGAGGTGATCGTATGGCGACCTCAACTGGGCTGACTGCTTCAGACCCATACACCAAAGAAAATGGAGATCTAGGGTTGTAGAGCGGGGTGTAGTCCTATAAGCCCATAAAACCTCGTAGATACGGTCGGGCCACTTTCTTCCCAAGTCTTCCAACTTAGTTTTCAATCCATTCAAGATAACTTTGTTGAAAACCTCCGTCAATCCGTTGGTTTGGAGGTGAGCCACTGACGAAAAATGCTGAGCGATACCCAATATGATACACAAATCCAGTATGGACTTTCCGCGGAATTGGAGCCCATTATTCGACATGAACGCTCTGGGAACTCCAAAGCGGCTTATAATGTTTCTTCGCATGAATTGTTTCACTACTTTCTCAGAGATAATAGCCACTGTCTCAGCTTCGATCAATTTGGTATAATATTCAACAGCCATAATACAGAATTTCAGCTGCTTTACCGATCGGGGAAAAGGTCACAAGATTTCAATCCACCACCTATCAAATCGACAAGGGAGTGGGGTCATCGATAAAGGTACCCCCGGCAATTGTGGGAACGTAGCATGGTATTGACAAGCAGCACAACGTCTAGTGTATTTCTTAGTATCCTCAAGGAGCGTCGACCAAAAATACCCGGCCCTGATAACGCAATGATATAAAGATCGGGCCCCAGAGTGTATACCGCATATCCCCTCACGAACATAAATCATAACGGCCTCAACCTCAATAGAGGATAAACATCGCAAGAGCGGTCCTTTAAAACTCTTCTTAAATAATCGCCCATCGTTTAAGACATATCACTTAGCCCTTGTCTCAATCTTTCTGGCCTTAGATGCATTATCGGGCAGATAGCCATTGGTCAAATATTTGACAGAAGGGTCCATCCACGTGGGTTCCCCTCGAGAGTCAATAGCATTGATATTCAAGCCCTGGAGTTCATCGCATAAAGTCCCAACTTCTTCAATTGACTGTTCGGTTACAGATATCTCGACCGAAGGTCGATCCTGAATATGGAAAGATACGGTGCCCGGTCCAATGTTTGGTATGCCTACAGCCAATCTGGCTAACGCATCGGCAACTTAATTTTTTTCTCGAGCCACTTGGTCAAGTGAGAATTCACTGACTTATTTGATAATTCCAGAACTTTAGCGTGATACAGCTTCATCGTGGGCTCATACATTTCAAATCTTCCTGCGAATTGTTCCGCCACCAACTTAGAGATTGAGAACATTCGCACTTTGACAACTCCCATCTTTCGGGCTAGGGTCATTCCCGACAGTACAGCCTCAATTTCCACTACGTTATTTGTTCCGGAGAATAAGAACTTAACTGTGGAATGGATAACATCGCCTTGCAGCGTAGTAAGAGTAACGCCCGCTCCTTTTCCTCTGAAGGTCGATCCATCAACATAAATGATCCATCGATTGTCCTCTTGGTTTAAGAATATGGCAGATCGGGTCATTTCAACCACGAAATCAGGGAGGACCTGAGCCTTGATCGCCCTTCGGGGTAAGAATTACAGATACATGGAGCTGATTTTGATTGCCCACTTTGCCAATCTCTCATTGGGATCTGCCTGATTCAGAACTGGCATCAAAGAATGATCAGTATAAAAATAAACCTTTAGGCCTTCAAAATAATGTTTCAGCTTAGATATAGCTTTCTGCAACGCCAGCATGAACTATTCCAGGGTAGTGTATCTAGTTTTGGCCGATACCAGGGAGTGGCTCACATAATAAACATGTATGTGAATATCATCCATAATGGTGACTAGAGTTACGCTGACTGCGACTTCTGATACGGCTAGATATAACCCTAAAGGTTCATCGCAGATCGAACACACCATCACAGGAGGAGTACTTAAATAAGTTTTCAAATATTAGAAGGCCCGATCACACTCTTCGGTCCAGTCCAGATGACTTGCTTTCCTCAATACTCTGAAAAATGGCAAAGCTCGATCCGTAGATCTAAAAATAAACCTGCTCAATGCTGCGAGTCGGCCAATAAGCCTTTGAAATTCTCTCTTGTTTCTCGGAGGCTGTATATCAATGATCGTCTAAACTTTCTTAGGGTTAACTTCTATGCCTTTCTCAGAAACATAATATCCTATGAATTTTCCACTTTGGATTCCGAAGCAGCATTTGTTCGGATTTAGTTTGAGTTTATACTTGAGGCATACTTCGAAACAACGAGAAAAATAAAAAATATGGTCTTCATCATTCATAGATTTGACAATCATATCATCGACATACACTTCCATCATGTGGTCAATCAGATCTCTAAAGATTTTATTGACCAGCCTTTGGTATGTTGCTCCAGCGTTCATCAAGCCAAATGGCATAACCACATAGCAATAAACGCCGTCTTCGGTCATGAATGATGATTTTTTCTGATCTTCCTCAGCAAGAAAGATCTGATGATACCCGGAGTAAGCGTCCATGGTACTCATCATTGTGCTGCCAGCCATAGGATCCACCAAACGGTCAATATGTGGCAGGGGGAAATGATACGACTCACAGCTTTTGTTGACTTCGGTGAAGTCAATACACATTCTCCATTTCCCATATGCCTTGGAGACCACTACCGGGTTCGCATCCCATTCAGTGTAGTGGATCTCTCTGATAAATCCCGACCACAACAGTTTGTTTACCTCAGCCCGGATAATTTCAATTTTCTCAGGAGAGTAGCGTCTCCTCTTCTGCCTAATAGGCTTTGTAGATAGCCCAGTGTTGATCTGGTGCTCACTTTCTGATCGGTGATTCCCCGGAACATCATCCGGGGTCCAAGCGAAAAATGTCCACATGACTTCTCAGCAAGTGGACCTATTCTTTCTCAAAAGCTGGGGCCAGATGTGCCCCGATGCGAGCAGTCTTGGTTGAATAATCCTCAACCAAATTGATTAGTTTGAACCCAACGGGTTCCGTAGCTTGCCTCGGGTGCGGTGGCTATTCAAGCAAATCCACCAAGGCCCTCTTAGTCGGTGCCAAAGTTCGGCACGAGCTCATGTAGCACTGTCCTGCTACTTTTTGATCCCCCTTTACAGAAATAAATCCATGGGCGGAGGGGAACTTGAGTATCATATGATACGTAGAAGGTACCGCCTCAAACTTACTGAGACCGGTCCGTCCAATAATGGCGTTGTAAGCTAAGTCGATTTCAACGACAATGAATTTCAGGATCTCCGATCGGTCCTTATTCGGATCTCCCAAAGTCACATGGAACATAATTTTTCTACACGGGATGACACTTATTTGGTCGATTGCCCAAAGGGTTATGTTTGCGATAGGGAGGTCGTGAGCAGCGGCTCCCAGCATCTCTGCTACTTCGCGCTTCATCATATTGCACGAAGCCCCGGTATCCACCAAGATCCTATGGACCCGACGGCCAGCAATAATTTCAGTGATGATAAGAGGATCATCACATGAATCAGTAATTCCTTCCCGATCAACGACGGTGAAGGTAATATCGTCCTTGAAAGAAGATGACATATCAGTAGGTTCATACTTAACCAGCGCCACAGACTCGGAGTTCTCAGAGGAATCTCCACGAGTTGCTCTCTTTCGGTCCCTGACAGATTCATTGATTCTTATTCTTCCGGAGATAACATAAATATCCCCGGCCACTTCTATTTCTCTGGGCACCGACTCATTCGGAGGAGGTTGGGTACCCATTTCACAGGGTGGAGGAGCGGGCTGCTCCTGTCTCCCACCTTTGTTTTGCGGGGCTCTGCTGCCACAGCCCCGCCATCTCCTTCTTCGGCCCTGGCCACGGTTCTCTCGACCATGCTGGCCTCTATCTTGTTTTGGTGGAGGAGACCTTCAGTCTTCCGTTCGATCATTATAATTTAGGGGTTGTCCCCGATGATCCCTTCCTCTCGGCTTGTGAAGATCCTCACATTGATGGCCCCTTCGGGAGATTCTGCTCGTTTGCCCTTAGGATCATTCTGATCGGGCCTCTCTTTATGCATTGCTGCTACAGTCTCTTGCAATAGCGAGCATTTCAACGTCGGGTGATCGCGATTATGATGTAACTCGCAATACACCCGATTGTCCTCCTTCTTCGGGGGGACATTTTTCTCAGTCACAGCCGCTAATTCTCAGGGCTGCTTCTTAGGGTAAGAAACCCTATAATCACCTATGGGCTCAGAATTCCCGCTAGGCTTCCGATAACTCGCTCCCAACGCTTCATCCACCTTAATATACTTGTTGATTTTTTGAAGGAGCTTTCCCAAGGTGGATGGTGGACTCTTTACTAAACTGGCCGAAAGGCCGCATGGTCCCAAGAGATGCTGCATAATGTCAATTTTGTCTCGGAGATCCAGCTTTATACCCCGGACGGTCCTGTTAAATTTCTCCATGAAAGATCAGAGACTCATCTTTGCCGGGATATACTACAAGTTATATAGTTCATGCCTACTTCGAGGCGGTCCTACATTTGGAGCAAAATGCTCAGAGAAAGCCAGAATAAATCCGCCATACGACTGTATGGATCGGGCCGGTAAGTTCTTGAACCAGGTCTGGCCATCTCCTTGTAATCCGGCCGTGAAGATGTTGCACTTTAGTGAATCAGAGGCCTGAACGGTCCACATTCTCAACTCGATATCTGCGACGTGGTCGATCAGATCTCCGTCGCCACGAAACGTCGGCAACCTCTCGGGCTTGCGATAATGGCGATCTGGGACTCCCGCCCAAATCTCTTCCGAGAAATGGAGCATTAAATCTCTCAACGCGGTGGAAACACCTCCAGATTGCTGGGATGACGCTTGAGCCCATGTAGGTTGTGCCACCAATCGTCATCCTTAGTCGGCCTGATCGAGGCCTCCATGGCCCTGTTGAATAAACCAGGATTACGCCCAGTATCGGGTCCGCAATCCCTCTGCATACGCAAGCTCTCCAACTCCCTGATGAGTTCGTTGATACGCCTTTGCATTTGTTCCTGATCAGTTCCAGGAACGGAAGTTGGAGCTCTAGTTGGAGGGGGCGGAGTAGATCGATATCTCGGCCTCCTCATTGTTACACCACGCCTGATAATCTCCTCTTCATCGGATCTTTGCTCGTCACGGTCACTCTCGTACCCTCTGTTTGTATGAACAGAGCTTGTAACAGCCAGTGGCTCTATTCCACTCCTCTCCGACGTAATTTCTAGTATCAATTTCCTGACAACAACCTCCATATCCTGTAAAGAGAACGTTGAGGCTGGAAGACTGTTGGGAAGCACGTCGCTGTCGTTCGTCGAAGTTCTAGTTGCCATGCCTTTGATTATCCTATCTAGGGAGAAACCTCAAATGGGGATTAGAAAATCATCCCCACGGAAGGCGCCAAACTGTTGTGGTCAAAGAAACTGGGGTACCAACAGTCGTCCTGTTCGTTGCAGTACGAAATCGGTTTTAATTTATTTGAAATGAGGGAAACGATTATGAATCAAAGAGGAAATAGACACAGCAGATTTAGAGTGAAAAACCTCTGGAAAAGGGGAAAAAACCACTTGGCTAAGAGCTGGAAATGCTCTTAGCCGATTCCTTAATGAAACAGTTCATTACAAAAAGAGATGGCTTAAGAAAATGACGAGGTGAATAAAGAAAGCGCTAAGGATATTGGCAGAGTAACAGTATATCTTTGCGCATCCAAAAGGTCCTGCAAATTCCGTCGTTAAGCCTTGTATTTATAGAGCTGAAATCGTGTGTAATCCACGCCCTGTTACCGCCTCTGACGAGGTTGTTGGAGGTTGTTTTCACATGCTGGAAAACGTGGATGGGACCGAAGCGTAGTCTGCTTGATCAGGACCGAAGAGTGGAAGGTGTGATTGAGCCCAGAGCACAAGACACATGGGCTATGGATCGGTCCCAGAAGTAATGGGTCATATACATTATTGGCTTTCGGTTCCCGATTACTGAGTATGGGCTTTTGGACCAAGAAGGCTCTCGGGTCCATCTATCCGTGTCGGGTCGAACGTTTATTGGAGGTTGGATCTGGGGCCTTCAAGTTCGGCTTCCGTCACTTGGGCCGGCCTAGCAAGGCTTGGGCCTAACCTGGTTCTGGGTACCAGGATCCGAAGGTCTCATCAATCATTAAGGTAAGGGGTGATTTTGAAAATGTACAAAGGACTAAAATGAAAGGAATTGAAAGTCTTAGTCTAAATTGACATTATGCTTAAGTTTTAGGATAAAATAGTATAATTGGTGTTTAGGATAAAAACAAACTTGGTAGAGGAAGTTTCTAGACATTATATAAGGTTTTAGAGGGGAAGAAGTCGAAAAATCAAAGCAAAAACGAAGGATAAGGCTAACAAGAAGAGAAAAACGGCAACATAGAAAATAAAGTGTAAGGAAGATGTTTTGATGTTTTTGTCTAGTCTTTGTGACATAAAAATTCATATCAATATACCTATCACCGGGAAAGTAGTCCTAAGTGCTATTAAGTTCGTGGGAGATTAGAAATTGGAAGAAAGTTCGAGGTAAGTGGCATGATTGAGTTGAGATAAACTACAAACAATTTTCTAGCATCTATGTGGTTATGTGATATGTGTGAATTTTCTAGTATCATTTCATATCGTATTTTATGAAAATCCATACATGGATTTACTCCTTGTTGAGTCTATATTTTGATAAAAATATGTTTGGTACATGAAAGATTTCAGAATACGATTTTATGCCATGTTTTCCAAAGTGCCGCAAAACTGTTTTTAATTTGTGGCAGTGTTTTATGTAGTGGATTCAATGATTTTTATGAAACGTTTGAGAGCTCTGATTAATGTGATTATTTTTTCATATGGTAGCCACATGAGTTGGCATATATAGGGAAATTTGAAATGATTTTTGAAGGTAATCTTGGCTCTCAAAATAAATCTGGTGTAACAGGGTATCAAACTGAACTTCCTTTAGTAAATGATGTTTTTGTAAATTGTGACATGTTTATGTGAAAAATTGAGTGTTTGTAGACGCGCATCACTAGCAAAATGGTTTTACCATGGTTATAGCTAAGGAGCAGGCTAACTTGTTGAGTAAAATATGGGGTACGGCCCATAAAGAGGAAAAACTCTTATATTATATGATATGACCAAATCTTAGAAGTGTTGATGAGTTGGTTGCGTTTTTTGTCCATCTCTGATGTGCGGTAGGATACGATTATGGTCTCTGAAGCTATGGTGATGCTAAAACCATGATTTTGGAGGGGTTACCATACTTTACATGGCAATTGAAAAAAAAATGAAATGTTGTCATATGTGTTATTGTTTCATTATGTGATGTTATGATTGTTTACAAATTTGTGTTTCATGTGCATCATATTTTGATTTATTTCAGACTCATGACCACTCCCCCCCTTCAGGTACCTCATACGAATATTAAAGGGTAGAAGATCAATTGACGGCGTGTAAAATAAACTATCTACTTTGTAAGACTTCTGCTTAACGCTTAGTATTGTATAGTAGTTTTTGTATTGTAGTTGTATAATGTTTGGAATCTTAGTTGATATATGTATGTTTATTTTTGTATATACGGATTTTTAAAAAAATTAGAGAATAAATCCTACGATTTAAGCATTGTGTTTGTTTTTAGAAGCACGGTGTATCATGCACCTCTTGTTTTAAATGGTATGATTGAGGGGTATGACAAGCTCCAAGGATCATCCCATCCTTTGGGTCCATCTCTTTTGAGGAACTCTATCCTATTGAAAATGAATGATTCTCGTACTCGGATCTCAACCTTCTCCACACCATCATCACCCTACACAGTCTTTAAAATAATCATATAGACTAATCAAATTCTACATTTCCACATTATATGTGACTCAGTGTAGTATATTTCATTTCTTGCTGAAACAAGAGCTCTATTGTCCACATTCTGGTGCATATTCATCATCCATTGAGAATATAACCCATGAACAAATTAATACGTAGTAAATACATATGCAGTTCATCTCGAAATTATGCTAGAACGGGTTCAAACATTGGTTGTTGTGGGAGAAATATCAATAATGACTAACCGACCGTAAGAATATGTCGAATTTATCTAGTTGGATCGAAAACATGTACAAATGAGTCATTAGGCCAAGTCTTTTAAGTTGTCACGACTAACCTCTCCTTATATTTTTCACTCATTTATTCATGTGCTCCTAGTCATATTTTCAATCCAACTCGATAAATTCAGCAAAAAAAAAATGTTTTACTAGTGTTGGTGTGCCAGACATGTGACCGAGCTTTTGTTTCAATTGATCTTCACTGAAGTCAAAACTGAAAAGGTCATCATCGCCATTGTATACACTAAGTGAATGATATCTGTGTAATTAACTACACATATAATGGTATCTGTGGCTGAGTAGCAGCACACCCTCCGATTCTTCTTTGTTTATCATGTAACTGATCAACTTATCAAGCTCCATGACGTCCTCCACTTGAAAAGCAACTCATCACTATTCTAGAAAGCAAGAAATTTCTAAACAAATCATATCATCATAAAAGATGAAATGAAAGTTCAAGAGCCAAAAATGTTGATAATTTATGTTAAAACAGTAGCAATAATACGAAAAAAGAGATTAATAAGCTGTAAGAGTTCTTTCAATAAAAGAAATGAATCACATTTTAAGTAGATAGATCGAATCAAGTCCTTGTTATATCATATCTCTAATAAAATAGAACATTTCAAGTTTGATAGGTCATACAAAAACAAATCGTAACGGAAACAATTCCGCTAACATAAAATAGTATAAGTATCTCACATTGACAAGTAACATATAAAATATTGTACCATACGACAATTGACTTATTAAATCTTTCAATGTGTGGTATGTCACTCTTATACGTAGTCTCAAACGATTGTCTACTACAATTTTTATAGATACAATACTTATTTTCCTCAAACGAAAATATATACGTTCACAATCAATATTTTTTTTATTATAACGTTCACAATCAATATTAGAATCCAAAAGGGAACAAAAGAAAGACTAAATTACTAGTTTCAAGCTCGATGTGTCATATCCATTAAATGATGATGAAAGGAGAAACTGAATCAAAGACCATTGCTCTCTCTCCAAAGCAATTGCTTGGAAAATTAAAATCATTCTATTTCTGGGTGAAATAATGATAACTATAGATGGCAATAGCTTACAATCATTCATGAATGGTCTACTCAGTGGCCAAAAACCCATATGTTAATCCTCCAATATAAACAACTTGTCGTCTATAATCGTACACACATGTAAACTTTTATGTTCCTTTCTTTCTTTTTCTCAAGCTTGATGCACAAAAATTTTACTAGGAAATCGGGTTACCCGAAGAAAACCTCTGGATCGATACAAGATCCAATTCACTATACTTTTCTTGTTCTTGTTCTTGTTCCTCAATTACATAATCAACGATTTACAGTAAAGAAAAACAAGAACAATGCTTCGTAAGTCCAGAATGTAGATGTTGTCACTTTACAGGAGATATTGTTGCGCCGGGACCAGAGCTCTATATCACCGGTCATTTAAGTTCCCTTAGCGTTCTTGTTAAGTCTTCTTTTTGTTCCTCCACACCCCAGGTAACTTCTTAACTGCCAAGCAAACTGATTTCTCAATCAAACGTGACCAGGCTGCTGGTGCATGCCTCTCTTTTATCCTTTTCTTGTGGAGAACGCTTTCACGTTTTTCTTATTTGCTTTTGCTCTTATCCGCGTTTTTTAGGTTGTTGGGCCAATGCTAGCAGCCCACCTTTTCTGATTCATCAACATATAGCTTGCTTTATCTATTGCGGCCCAACCTACAAACATAGACTAGAATGGGGTGTTTAGTTCATATGATTGTATAATATAAATAATATGAGTCCAAATATTCATGCATTTGTTATATAGGATTAAATTATAATAGTTTTATTCTTGTACCGTCCAATCCATCACTTGTATAATAAATATGTCTCATATATTTGGCATGATAAAATAATCACATTAGGTTTGCTTATATTTAATGACAAAAAGGCCCTCTTATACATTTTTTAATTAGAAAAAAAGGCAAAGACCCCATTTCACGATCTACATCTCTCTCATTATTTGCATATCCAGATCTGAAGAAGTAAAAGCTTATGTTTTGACACTCGATTTTTCTCCATTTTCCTTCCATTTGATGGTGTTTCGATATATGAGTATTTTGATACTTGAAGCTTATTAAATCTGTCGATTTACATGGTTGGATGAATGATTCTAGAAATTAGGTTTGAGCTTTTTGAGTGTTTGAATATGCCGATTACTTCTTAATTTCTCTTTTATTTATCTTTACCATTTTTATTATACACATTTTTTCATTTTCTCTATAGATTATAAGCTTTATTTCTGATTTTATATTCTGAAAATATGAACTATGTTAACTATTGCAGTATATGTTTATTTATGTAGAATGACTACTCACTCTAATGTTTGGATACTANCCATACGACTGTATGGATCGGGCCGGCAGATTTTTGAACCATGTTCGGGCATCGCCTTGTAATCCTGCCGCGAAGATGCAGCACTTTAATGAATCAGAGGCCCGAACCGTTCCCATACGTAACTCGAAATCAGCGACATGATCGATCGGATCACCATCGCCACGAAATGTTGGCAACCCCTCGGGGTTGCGATAATGTCGATCTGGGACTGCTGCCCAGATTTCCTCAGAAAAGAGGAGCATCAAATCTCCCAAGGCGGCTGATACGCCTTCAGATTGCTGGGATGACGCTTGGATAGCATGTAAATTATGCCACCAATCGTCATCCTTACTCCGCCTGATAGGGGCCTCCATGGCCCTATTAAATAAACCAGGATTGCGTCCCAGATTCGGTTCGCAATCCTTCAATGCACGCATATTCTCTAACTCCCTGGTGAGCTCATCTATTCGTCGCTGCATCTGCTCCTGGTCATTTCCAGGAGCGGGAGTTAGAGCTCTGGCTGGAGGGGGATGAGTAAATCGATATCTAGGCCTCCTCATTGTGACGCCACACCTGATGATTTCTTCATCATCAGTACTGCGCTCGTCAGGATCACTCTCGTATCCTTGACTTCTGGGAACAAGGCTGGATACAGCCGGCGGTTCTGTTCCACTTTTCTCCGTCGTAATTTCCAGTATCACCTTCCTTTTTTAAATTTAAAATTAAAATTTACTTAATGAGTTAGCTTGCACCACAATCATAACACAATGTCCATTTTGCCATTTCAATTTTCATAAGCCAAAAGTATGCGTTGGGTTCAATTTGATTCATGTTTTCCATGATGTTTTCAAACTTTTCACATTGATAGCCTTACATGCAGTCCAAAATATAAAATTAAAGTGAGAGTTCTTAAAACGATCAGAAAAATTCACGATAAAGTGCCTAAGACAAAAGCGATAACATCCATAAGTAGCATTGAATGCTAAAATATGCTATACCGCTGATAATAGCCCAGAGTCTCTATCAGAAATGACACATGTAAATTAGTCTCCGCTTATAACATAAGTAGCGATATTTTCCAAAAATCATCGCCAAGATTCAAAACTTTCATCATCAATAAGTGCAAATGCAAGAGGGACTACTTTATTCCCTAGGTCCACTAATAACAGACCTACAATGCTTATATGCCTCAATACATGGTTTGAATGCCCAAAATACAGCTTTAATATTTTGTTCTAGAACCATAGTCTATATGTTTCAACTCAACAATAGATCTCAGATTAGATCGCTGAACCGCACGTAAAAAAATAAGGTAACTGCTCATAAAATCTTCCCATTTGTCATAAATCTTATGAATTGCAAATTTCCAACCTTTATAAGCAATTTTGTAACTGATATTAAATTCATACTTCTTCTTTATTAAACATTGAACAAGTTTTGGCTTGATGATAGGATCATTCATGATAAAACATAATATCTCATTAGCTACAACATCACAACAAATATTTCTATGAGAAGTGGATGCACAACTACTGATAAAACATGTATGATGAGAATTAAATTTTGTAATGACCCATGCATTTCTTCTACACATAAACACACATCTAAGCCTTCTATTCGGGAAGTATTTCTTTGTTCAAGGTGTGTCGTGTCTCTTGTTCTGATATTTCTTGATGACTTTCCTTAGGTTCGGTGGATGAGAGGAGGTCTGAATCTTCATTTTCTCTAGGATGCAGTGACATTTCAAGCAAGTCTGCTTCCTCTTGGATTGTTATTTGTGTTCCTTTCCAGACACTGCTATTCTTTAGCTAGGTCTAGAATTGTCTAGTTTTCTATGAACATTGCATATCTTGATTTGAATATTCTTTCGGTCTTTGGATCCCAAAATTTATATCTCATACATTAGTCTTCATATCCTATAAAAATGCACTATTCTGCATGATAATCTAGCTTCTTCATGCTTTCCTTTGGAATGTGTACTTAAATTCTGCACCCAAAAACCTTTAAATGTTTAAGTGTGCCTACCTTACCTGTCCATCTTGACTCCGGAGTGTCTAGATCTATGCTGGTAGATGGTGATATGTTCACCAAGTACCAAACCACCCCTAAAGTTTCTGCTCGAAATTCTTTCGATAAATTTGAAGTCTTTAATAGGCATCTGACTTTATTTATGAGTATTCTATTGAATCTTCCCATAGTTCCGTTGTGTTGGGGTGTCTTAGGGATTGTCCTCTCATGTCTTATTCTCGTGGTCCTGCAAAACACATCAAATTCATTAGAAGTGTACTCACCACCATTGTTTGTCCTCAAGTTTATTAATTTCTTACTCTTTTCCCTTTCTAGCATTTTTGGCAAGTCTTCTTTTTGTTCCTCCACACCCCAAATAACTTCTTAACTGTCAAGTAAACTGATTTCTCAATCAATCGTGTCCAGGCTTTTGTTGCATGTCTCTCTTTTATCCTTTTTTTGTGGAGAAAACGCTTTTATGTTTTTCTTATTTGTTTTAGCACTTATCCGCGGTTTTAGGTTATTGGGTCAATGCTAACAGCCCATCCTTTCTAATTCATCAACAGCCTAGCTTGCTTTATTTGTTACGGCCCATCATGCAAACATAGACTAGAAAACACCTAAAATTAGATAATCTTATTTTCGTACCTTGACAACCTGTAACAAAGTTGATAATCTTTTCACCAATACTCACATCGAACTACTCTGGTATCAAACAATAATCCATTATGCAAAATTCATCTTTCCCTCACATGAACTTGTTTTGGGCCGATCGTACTTGAACATCAATCCATGGAATTGATGCTTCTTATTGATGAGGTTATTGCCTCCTCCGGCAATATCCCGGCGCCAGGAGAGATATTGGACATGTTTTGGGAACTCGAACCACCGTCCACAATACCAGCAAACCAAGAAGTGCTAATTAGAATTTGAGAAAATTCTACAACTTTCTATAATTAGAAAGTTCTCATAGTTACAAATATGTTATGTTATCTATTTTAAAAATAATCCTAGATTATAAATAGTATGAAAAAGATTCATAGAAANTTCTCTTACTCGGACTTGATGATACCCTGACCTCAAGTCTAATTTTGAGAACACCTTTGCGCCCTGTAACTGATCAAACAAGTCGTCGATCCTAGGCAATGGATACTTGTTCTTTATTGTGACCTTGTTTAACTCTCGATAGTCGTAACACAGTCTCAACTCGCCGCTTTTCTTTCTAACAAATAACACTGGTGCTCCCCAAGGGGAGTTGTTTGGCCTAAGAAATCCTTTTTCCAGTAGCAACTCAATCTGCTGTTTCAGTTCCTGCATTTCTCTGGGTGCCATTCGGTACGGAGTCTTGGAGATCGGTTGTGTTCCAGGGAGTAGTTCTATTTCCATTTCCACCTCTCTCTGGTGCGGTTGACCCGGTAGTTCGTCAGGAAATACATCGTTGTATTCACAAACCACAGGAACGGACTTCAATGGCATCCCTTCCTTCTCCGTCGTGACGAATGCTAACCAGCTCGATCGATCCTTATATTCCTCATCCTCACTCATAATCGGTTTTCCGACCATATCCTTTCTCCCTTCCCGTGGCGTACTGAAAGTGATCGTACGTTCCCGACATCTCACCTGCGCATCGTACTTAGATAACCAATTCATTCCTAGTATGACATCGAATCCCATATCCCCTAACTCAATCAAATCTGCCTCTGTTCGCACAGTGTCCACTTCCACCGTGCATCCTTTATAGATTCTATTTGCCTCCATAGCTTCGGATCCCGGTGTTTTTACTTTGATATTAGCGTTACTTCCCATTATCCCAAACCGTTTCACTAACTTCTCCGACACAAACGAATGTGTCGCCTCATAGTCAAATAATACGAAAGTTGTAGAGCCGTTAATAAGTAGTGTACATACCACGACGTCTTCAGCCTCCGAGGCCTGTTCCTTGTTTACAGGGAACACCCGAGCATTTCCAGTAATCCTCTCCCTTGCCCTGTTTTCGGTTACCCGGTTTCGATCCTCCTCCTCTTCGGGCAATCTTTGGCAAGGTGTCCTTCCTGGCCGCACTTGAAACAACTGTTGGTTCTTGCTCGGCATTCTCCAAAATGGTTCTTCCCGCACTTGGCGCACGCCGGCCTGATTGGGGGTCCTTGTGCCGATCCGAAACTCTCCGTAGTGATATTTCCTTTCCACTCTCCCCGTCCCTGAACTTCATTCCTCGCAGAGCTTCTGGTGCGTTCCTTATCCATTCTCTGCAATCCCCCATCTACTCGGACTGCCGCCGCCACCAAACTTGAGAATTCTTCGTCGTCGCGGCCATGCATAGTTAGTTTCACCTTTTCGTTCAGCCCTTCTGTAAAGCGGTGCATCTTTTCCTATTCACTCCGCATGATCTCGGGGGCGTACCTGCCTAGTTCTATGAATTCCTGCATATACTCCATTACAAGGCGGTTTCCTTGAGTCAATCTGTCAAACTCGGCCCTCTTATATTTCTTAAGTCCTTTCGGCACATAGTAATCCAAGAACGCATTCTTAAACTTCTCCCAAGAGATGGGTCCATCCTTCAGTAGTGAGACCGACACGCTCCCCCACCATCGGGCAGTGCTACCGTCGAACAATAGCGGGGCCAATCCTGCCCTAAGCTCCTCTAGGGCTTCGATCAGCTCGAACTTCTCCTCAAGGCGGATAATCCACACCTCCGCGTCCCCCATCTTATCCCCCGTGAAACTGTTCATCCCAGCCTTCTTTAATGCCTCATTGTAGTACATTCTACCCTTCCTCGGATGGGTACTTAGGCACTACCCCTTTTTCCACCCGGGTCTGTTCTGCTCTTTTCGTACGTATCTTTTCCTCTTTGGAACTTATCGTTCCCTTCATCATGCATGCCCTTCCTTTGGCGAATCGTGTGCCAGGCACGATGCCGGGTTCGGTCGGACGGTCCATCCTTCCTCACCCCGAGTCTTATTACCATTTATCTCGTTCGTTCGTGTCTTTTCTTTCTTCTTTATTAACCCAATCTCGTTCTCTAAGTCTGAACCTTCCCTTACTATATTGTGTTCACTCCGCTTACCGTTTGCTTTCGCTTGTTATAATCTTCCCTTGCTTCCCGGCATTTCGTAACAGGTCTTAGTACTCGTTTTCCGACTTTAATGTCTTATTGTTAACTATGTGATTACCGTAGACCCTATGTGTCCNAGCTCCTCTAGGGCTTCGATCAGCTCGAACTTCTCCTCAAGGCGGATAATCCACGCCTCCGCGTCCCCCATCTTATCCCCCGTGAAACTGTTCATCCCAGCCTTCTTTAATGCCTCATTGTAGTACATTCTACCCTTTTCGGGTCTTGCCACTGGTTCCATTTGCACGGAGTTTCCCCTCTCCGTCTATCCCTGTCTTATTGCGCTAACTAGGGAACTCACCATGGTTTGGAACAGATCCCTGAGACTTTCCTGGCTGAACGTGAGAGGCGTCGATGAATCCGCAACTGGAGTCTCTGTCGCCGGTGCCTGTTCTGATACATTTCTATCCTCCTCTCGGTTTCCATGCGCTCTCGTCGTAGGCGCCATTCCTACATTAAGCTTTCGTTATGTCTACGCCTACTCATTCCATCTGTTACATTCTATACCAATCCCTTCCTATGGTCGGTTGTCCTCCTACGAGTTTCCTAGACTCTTCTACGTAGGACCGCACCGTTACCGGTTTAGTAACGGTGTTCTGCTCCGATACCATTTTGTAACGACCCTAATTCGGGCCTAGTAGTTTTGGTGAAACATACTAAATAAAACGAAACGTTCGAAAGTAAATTTAAAACATAGTTCGAAAACATTAAAGTTAGACAACATAATTTAGAGTGTTCTCCAAAGACCGGACTTTATCACCGGACAACCGGCGACCTCTTCCCCATGCCCTCCTCATACCTCGTCCGCGTCACCTACAAAATCTGTAAAGCGGTCACAATTTATTAAAGGAAACTTCACACATGCTACACATTATCTTTTCATTTCTTAATTAACTGTACACCCACGCGCGAATAATTCCTTTTTAACCGTTTTCTTATTTCCTTCTTCTTTCACCCCCTTATCATTCCCCTCATACTTTAACTTTACTGTTGCCAAGAGTAACATGCTCGGTGCATGTCCCGCCCAAGCCAACCGTTAGTTGTTGGATGACTCGACGGGCCATATGCTTCCCTTCCTCGGATGGGTACTTAGGCACTACCCCTTTTTCCACCAGGGTCTGTTCTGCTCTTTTCGTACGTATCTTTTCCTCTTTGGAACTTATCGTTCCCTTCATCAGGCATGCCCTTCCTTTGGCGAATCGTGTGCCAGGCATGATGCCGGGTTCGGTCGGACGGTCCATCCTTCCTCACCCCGAGTCTTATTACCATTTATCTCGTTCGTTCGTGTCTTTTCTTTCTTCTTTATTAACCCAATCCCGTTCCCTAAGTCTGAACCTTCCCTTACTATATTGTGTTCACTCCGCTTACCGTTTGCTTTCGCTTGTTATAATCTTCCCTTGCTTCCCGGCATTTCGTAACAGGTCTTAGTACTCGTTTTCCGACTTTAATGTCTTATTGTTAACTATGTGATTACCGTAGACCCTATGTGTCCTTTTCCTCCCACGATCCGACGTTGAGATGTAACGAAACCACTCAAATTTAGTATTTCCGCGATAATTCCCTTCTTCTTTCAAAATTCGCGATAATTTGTGCTGTAACTAGGATCCGCGATAATTTTTGCGCTGAAATCAAAATCCACGATAATTTGTGCTGGAATCAAGATCCGCGACAATTTTACACTTCAAGCATTTTCGCGACAATTTTGTTCTTCAACATTTTCCGCGATAATTTCCCACAGAATCGTTTTCGTGACAATAATTGCCTTTCTCAAAAATCGCGATAATTTTCCAAAGCGTAAAATTCGTGACAATTTTTCAAGCTTAAAATTTCCGCGACAATTTCCTTCTTTCGCGACAATTTTCTAATTTTCGTGTCTTAATGATAATTAACTCGTTTTTGGGCCTCCCCACCCCTATTTATAGACATCCTAACTTTTCTAATTCACACTTTAACCCCTCTTTCTTTTGATTTTGACCCCTCCTTAATCTTTTGCTTTACTTTTCTATTTTTCGTTTCCTTTTACGTTCTTTTCGTTCCCGTTTCCCTCGTTATTCCTTGTCTAGACTTCACCGCTACATTCCCTACTATTTGTTCCATCATACCTTTTTCTGGCTATTACAACAGCTGCCTGGGACTCCCTTATCGGTCACCCCATTGCCTTGTCCGTTTGACAGATGCGGAAATGATATCCTCGGACATTTTCCTCGGTCAATAGGACAATGGAAATTATGTATTGTGGCAGTTGAATATTATTCGAAGTGGATTGAAGCAGAAGCAGTGGCAGTCATCTCAGAGAAGGTCGTCAAACACTTCTTATGGAAAAATATTGTGAGCCGCTTCGGGGTTCCCCGAGCACTCATATCAAATAATAGGATCCAGTTCTGTGGAAAAAGCTTATGGGATTTCTGTATCAAGTTGGGCATCGCCCAGCATTTCTCATCAGTGGCTCATCCTCAAACTAATGGACTTACGGAGGTATCTCACAAGGTTATCCTGAAAAAATTGAAGACCAAATTAGAAGATTTTGGAGAGAAATATCCTGAACATATCTATGAGGTCCTATGGGCATACCGAAATACACCTCGCTCAACGACCTAGGAATCACCCTTCTCACTAGTGTATGGGTCCGAAGTAGTTAGCCCGGTGGAGGTTGCCATCCGATCGCTCCGAATATCTCAGTATGATGAGCATATGAATGGCGAAAGAAGATTGTTGGATCTCGAGATGATGGAGGAAAAGAGAGATGCGATTTACGCGCGGATGTGCTCATATCAGCGAACTATAGAACGGGCCCATAACAAGCGAGTCCTCCCAAGAGAATTCTTTGAAGGCGACCTTGTCCTCCGAAGCATAAAGGTACAAAGGAATGTTGGAAAGCTAGACAAAAATTGGGAGGGACCGTATCGAATATCAAAGAAACTGGAATCTGGTGCGTAGAAACTTGAAACATTGGATGGTGATGAAATCCCCCGAACTTGGAACGTCATGAATCTAAGGAGGTATTTCTTGTGAACCTTCGATTAATAGGTTTGATTCAATAAACATACATTCCTCTAAACGTAAGCAGAAAACAAGTAAGTACAAAACAAACTGTTTCTAAATGAGTGATGGACCGATCCTAGAGTCGGATGATTTAAGACGAGTCTGGACTGGTGACCAAAGCTTCTTATCCGCAAGGCTCCCAAGTTGATGTGATCGCTCTGACGAGTCAGATACTCCTGCATTTGCCCAGTCCCATGGATGAGTCGAGATTCTCCCAGAACTCACTACGAACTAAGACATCCCCTTCAACGACATTAATTTTTGAGAAACGTCTCTCGTACTTACGAAATCCGCCACAAAAGAAGGAATGGAAGTCAGCATATCGAAATACAAGTTCGGTCCTACCGTGAGACATATGTAGAACAAAAGCTCGGCCAATATTACCTACAGGACTTCATTAGAACCAAGGTTTGGCCAAAGCTTGTTATGGACTCATAATGAACCCGGGCCGCGCCTTTCCAATTCAACTGTGATCCCAAGGACGGAATAAGAGTGATCCACACACAATGTGAAACGACCAATCCAGTCAAAATTAATCCGAGTGAGCCAAGTGTAAAATTGGGGAGCGATGGGTTAGCACCCTATAAGCAGCCCCAATCTTACACTTGGTGGTTAAACACACTCGTTAGTACAAAACACACTTGTTTACTTTAAAGGTCAGTTATAATAATTTATTCTGACGTTAAAAGGATGGAATTGAGAGGAAAAGAAACTTGTATTAGGAGTAAGGAACAAAGTAGGGATAAAAATACAATTTGAATCTAACTACCCTGCCCATCTTCCTTATCCTCCATTCTCTGCGCATGCGATTCCGTCCGGGCCGCGAGCTGCCTCAACTCTTCTTTTTGATCGGCCACCTTCTGGTTGACCGCTTTCTCAATCTCTTCAAAGAGGTAGAAGAAGGGGTCGTCCTCTAGGACGGGTTTTTCCAAAGATGAAATTACTTGAAAGTTTCCATCTTTCTCTAGAGGCTCGATCGTCTTCCACCTTTCATCCGTAGGGGAGAGCCCAAATTGCTTAGTAACCTGATCCCGCATGTTATCCAGGTACTTAGCAATATACATCTCATGTATGTTATCCGCCAGAGCAAATAACAAGGGGGACTGAGAGAACCCCAGGACTGCTTCCCGGACCGAACCTTTAGCCGAAGTGCGGGTTCTGACCAACTCCTCCTCTAAGCTGGTTTTTTCCTCTTGGGTCCGAAGGAGAAGCTCGTTGAGCTTATTCCTGCTCTCCTGGGCCCGAACTTAAACTTGGTTGATTTCATCCTCTTTGGCCCGCAGCTTGGCTTCCAGGTCAGAAATTTGACCCTGAGCTGTTTTTTCTTTCTTGTCCAGCTCAGAGACTTGGTCTGTTAAGAGCGAGATTTCCGTCCCAGCTCTTAGCAGTTCATTGTCCAATCGGTCCCGGTCCCGGTCTCAGTCCTCTCGTACCGCTACCAATTCACCATATTTAATTTCAACTTGCCTTTTCGCAAGGTCAAGTTGATCTTGGACTTGTTGAGACACAACGTGGCCACCCTGGTTCATTTCCACGGTGATAGCAGTTGTGAAACCTTTTCTCAACATCTCCATAAGACAATAATGTCAGAACATAAAGCTTTGGGCATTAATGTCGAGGGAACTTACCTTAGTTGCGAGGTCGAGGAAGCCCTCAATTATTTCTTCCCTATACATGTCCGGCTGAACGTTGTTTGGGTTCTATTCCCCGTAGAGGCGGAAGTCTTCCATGAAGACACTCCTCCATGAGGCCAACTTCTTTCCTTTCTTAAACCTGTCCAGCAGGCCTAAGGCAACACCCCAGTCGGAGTTGGTCTTAGGGCTCGAGGCAGGTTCCTTCAAAACAATCCCCTTAGTAGGGACCGAAACATTCTCTTCTTTCTTCAGACTTTTGAAAACCTTCGGGGCATCTGCTTCGGTCGCCCTCTTCCCTTTACCCAAAGAGATCGGCGGCAGGGAGACGTTCGCCTTAAGGTCGGGAACGGCTCCCTGTAGCAACAAAGTAATTGTGTCAACGCTAATGAATGAACTATTTCCGATTTGGTAGAGGCTAGATAAGCTCAAAGAACGAATTCTAGTCGTTATCACTTCCTCTACCACTCCAAATACCCGAGGTGCAGGCCCCTTGCCCGTTGAGGGCTGTCCTGTGCAACGCAGGGTTAATGTACCTGCGCTAGTGGTTTGAATCGGGGGGTTCCCTCCAATGGACAACCCCGATGGAACCAGCATACCCCCGTCGCTGATTCAGTTTGCTCCGCACTTTCCGTTGCTTCATGTAGTCCTTCAGAAGGACGGACCGAAGCAGCAGCCAAATGCTTGAACCTTGAACTTGGCATTGTTTCAGTTGAATCTGCAAAATAAATATATAAGGATCAGGAAAGGACGGAATGAAAATATCACTTCATACCCGATCCTTTAGACGGATTTGAACAAGAAAACACCCCCTTCGAGGCTGGGGCTCCAGTCCTACCCGCGACCCCTATTTCTACCAATCTCTCCTCCCGAAGCAACTCTGTTCGTTTAAGACGTGCTTCGGGGGGAGGAAACATCGCAAGTGTGTTTGCGATATCCGGACAGGAGGGGTTGAACCTGATTCGATCCAACTGGCCTATGCGTAGGTGGGTTATAAGTAGCCACACCTTTAACATGTCCTCTTTAGGGACTGTTACCCACACATAACAAGACTTTCAGGCATGGAGAGACTATTCCTTATCAACTATAGCGCACTCCTTGGTGCGCACCGCTATGTAATATAACTTACGACATTCTAATAGACCCTTACCCTTTCGGGACCCGACCAAGAACAAGTTGAAAAAGTGTTCCAAGGTCGGAGCCATGCTCTCTTGGTGGCAATAAAAATAAACGCCACTATATACACATAGCTATCCGGAAATAACGCAAAAGTCGGGCAATGGATTTCCTTAAGTACGGCCGCTACGAATGGGTGTAACGGAAAACGTAGCCAACACTTCAGGGAAGCGTAACTAACAGGAATAACAGTGGCCGGCACATTCATTTCCACTGGAAGGAAACACGGAACATCTTCCCGTCCCTTCCAGATGGAATAATGAGCCGGAATCGAAAACCTAGACCTAAATTCTTCAATATCCAGCTCAGACATGGTTGGGTATCTCATTCTACTAGGAGTCATGGTTTATACCTTGATGAAAATCGGTAGGAAAAGGTTTAAACGCAAAACAGAACGAGGACGCAAAGAGCTCGATTCGGGCGATTTCTTCCTTCGCGAAATGACAATGAGGAGGAACAGTATCCGAAATCCCGATTTAAATAGTAATCTCCCAACCAATTGTAAGTTGTCACGTAGTACTATCATAGGCGGTTGCAATCTGTACGCATTCATCACGCCTATTGAATAGCCGAATGTGGAGAGGCGCAAGTCTGGATATTAATATTTAAAAGTGACACAAAAACATACGTTATGGAATTTTAAATACAAATCCACTTCTTTAATTCACTAAGTGAAGGATCGATCCCCTGGACGCTCACCACGAGCAGGCTCGGTCCTATATTCTTCCGAATGTATATAAACATTGTGTGGTCGGCCTTACGTCACCTCTGCGATGGCAACCAAGCCCGAGGGGCTAGTGATGAGAATCCTAGGACCAGGTACCATGCAATGGGTGAGACCCAATAACGATTGGGTCGATTCATGTAATAGAAGCGAACTTGCGCAGCCCAGCTTAGTATATTTAAGATGAATTGGCCCAATGTTCCGCGATGGGACCGAAGATAGACTTAGCGAAATAAAACGGTTTCTGATAGATGGCCCCATGGTTCGTTCCAAACGGTTACAAACCCATGCGTTCCACGCTTCGGGCCTCCACACGTTTACCACGCCTCGGGCCAGATCACGCAGACCACGTTTCGGTCCCAGCCACGTTTTACATCGTGCGACAACAACCTCTAACAAACTTGTCAAAGGCAGTTATAGGACGTGGATTACACACGCCTTCAACTTTATAAATGCATAGCATGACGACGGAACAAACAGGACCTTTTGGACACGTAAGAACAGGTTGTTACTCTGCCGGAATTCTTATCGCTTTCTTATCCCTCGTTATTTTCATAAACATCTGCTACTCTTGTAATGAACTCTGATATGATTATTGAATCGACTAAGAGCTTTTCCTGCTCTTAGTCAAGTGGTTTTTTCCCAACTTCCCGGGGTTTTCCACTCTATATTGCCCTGCCTCGTTCATTGTTTACATTTTTTAATCGTTTTCCCACCGTAAATAAATCATAACCGAGTTTGTTTCTTAACGAACCGGACGACTGTTGGTACCCCCTAAAAAGGGACCATAACAGATATAGATAAATCTTGATCGTGAATTCATTATCATTAGAAAAATAAGTAATAATATGTTATGTCCATAATTGTGCATGTGATACCATCAGTATTTATACTATGATCTAACTAGTAAACATATAATAAAATATTTTACAACATTTGTACGATATATTCAAAATAAATTCGTTTATCATGTATTTCATGTATGTAGACAGTAAGATATTTCTCCTTCATGAATTTTGAATTTCGTTCGAAATCTAATCTTACCACTATCAATTTGGCTCATCAAAATTACTCGATCGGTTATCATTGTTCAGTTAACGGGATCAATCAACCGATCGACATCACAACTTTATATTAAGTTTTCTTCTTGTTCAGTCTTTCACGCATTAGCTCCTTAGTACCCATAGTCGGTTATGCCGATCTACCAAATTAAATATTCCAGACTAAGTGTATATGATTTACCTTATCGATCATACATGTTGACAAGTTCATTCGGCTATCACCCGACCTCATTTCTAACATTTCAGATTATGAAGTTTCTTGAGTGTAAGGATCCAAATCCGACATCGTCAATCATGGGAAATATATTTGTTGCTCAAATCATCGTGATTCAGATTCTATATTCCTAGAAAAACATACAAAACTGTTGTATAATCGTTCATTTTTTAACTCTGGTATGTTAATATATATGAAATGTTGGGTTTGACGGGTTGTGCAGGAAAGAAACCATAGGCCTAACCCATTATTACCGTCTCTTATTTTGTCTACACAAAAAATGTTCATACTTAATGTATTTCATTTACATTCAGTAGAAAAATCATGATAAACCTATCCAATCATTTATAACAAATAGAAATTAAAATATTAAATAAAAATATATATTATAATAAATATATGGATGTCAAATAAATTGATTTTCTTAATTTATTTGATACAAAATTGTTTATATAAGAGTAAGTATCCCTGATTGGAATAATAGCCGAAAGAGAACAAATCAATTGACATTTTTATTTTTATGTTTCCTTATAATACATTAATTTATTATAAATTTTATAAATCGATTAGGTATACATTTGGATGAACAAATACTTAGTCTCATTGAACCATTCAATGAAATAATAAAACTAGTCAAATTGAAGAATGAATGAATTCAATTTACACGCTAAAGACTTATTTGAAATTGAATTTACTTTACTACCCTTTACAATCTGCTCTCAAGTTGGACGGATAATAACATCCGTGACTGGTCACCCTCGTCTAGTCTAGACATTCGTCACCCACCCCTACAATTTACCTTGTTTTATGTTATTAATTACCTATTGTCTTTATATCATTAAATTTAATTAGCCTAAAATGTGCGACTTATGATACCAAAAATTTCGCGTATCTATTCCTATTCCTTTTTGGCTAAATTTAATTAGCCTAAATTTTTTATAAGCTAAATTTATAAATTATTGATCTATCCCTATCTTATAATATTTTTTACATAAGAAATTATGTGTTCTTTCATTTATGTCAATTTTCATCTATATATGGTTTAACCATCCGTATATTATTGTTTTTCATGGATTATTAATCATAGCTTATTTTGATATTATTTAATTTTATATGATAACAATTATGTGTATTTTAATTGCGAAGTTCTTAAATTGATTATTTTTATATTAGAAAAGAAATATTTTTTACATTACAGTACAACTTGATAAATTTATATAGTTATTTGACATTCGTTAGATTATTTTAATATAAGTAATTGCGATGTAGTTTGGTTTATCCTTTTTGGCTAAGTTTCAATTCCAATCCGCCATCGCCGTTTGAAAAAGCTCCAGTCCGCTGAATAGATCTCTCACTGGCCCACGCGAGAATTACCGCTGTAGACTTGCGGAAAGGAAACCTATCGCTTAAACTTCTACACCGCGTGCTTCTTCTTCCGTTCTAGAGAAGTGTGAATCGTTGGATATCCTTAATGCACGGATGGATCTGCGCCGCCCAGCGCCTCCGCAACTTCATGATGACAACGATGTATTTAACATTATACCTATCCATAACCTTGTGGCGGACCACCCATCTCTCCGGTTTCCGGAGGTAAGGGCCGCCGCTGCCGCGCTCCGTTCTGTTGGCGATCTACGGCGGCCACCATTTTCGCCGTGGCAGTCTCAGTATGATCTGCTTGACTGGCTGGCTTTGTTTTTTGGGTTCCAGGCTTCCAGCGTTAGTAACCAGAGAGAGCATCTTGTGCTCCATCTGGCCAATGCTCAGATGCGGCTTTCTCCGCCGCCTGATAACATCGATACCCTTGACCCTTCAGTTCTGCGCCGCTTTCGTCGGAAGCTTTTGAAGAATTACTCAAACTGGTGCTCTTACTTGAACGTTAGGTCGAATATTTGGCTTTCTGATTCTCAATCACGGCAGTCACCGTCTGATTACCGTCGGGAGCTCTTGTACGTGTCACTGTATTTGCTCATCTGGGGCGAGTCGGCTAATTTACGGTTTGTTCCTGAATGCATTTGCTATATTTTTCATAATATGGCAATGGAAATGAACAAGATTTTGGAGGATTATATGGACGAGAACACAGGAAGACCGTTTTTGCCTTCTTTCTCTGGGGAGAATGCTTTCTTGAACCAAATTGTGAAGCCAATTTACGATACTATTAAAGCTGAGGTTGATAACAGTAAAAATGGGACAGCTCCGCATTCTGCCTGGCGGAATTATGATGACATAAATGAGTATTTTTGGAGTAAGAGGTGTTTTGAGAAGCTGAAATGGCCTATTGATACTGGGAGCAACTTCTTCGTCACTGGGCATAAAGGGAAGAAGGTAGGCAAGACGGGTTTTGTTGAGCAAAGGTCATTCTGGAATGTGTTCCGGAGTTTTGATAAGCTGTGGGTTATGTTGATTTTGTTTCTTCAATTGGCATTTATTGTGGCTTGGGAGGGTACAGCGTATCCCTGGCAGGCTTTGGGCAATAGGGATGTTCAAGTGAGATGCTTGACAGTGTTTTTCACATGGAGTGCACTGAGATTTTTGCAGTCATTGTTAGATATTGGAACACAATACAGTTTGGTTTCAAGAGAAACCAAGTCATTGGGATTCAGAATGGTGTTAAAGTCTGCGGTTGCTTCAGGGTGGATTTTGGTGTTTAGCGTGTTTTACACTAGAGTTTGGAACCAGAGAAATAATGACAGACGATGGTCACCTGCTGCTAATGCGAGACTAGTGAATTTTCTTGAAGTTGTGTTGGTGTTTATAGCTCCTGAGCTATTAGCTTTGGCCTTATTTATTGTTCCATGGATTCGAAATTTTTTGGAGAATACGAACTGGAAGATTTTCTACTTATTGTCATGGTGGTTCCAAAGCAGGACTTTCGTGGGTAGGGGGCTTAGAGAAGGTCTCGTTGACAATGTGAAGTATTTCTTTTTCTGGTTTTTGGTTCTTGCAACAAAATTTGTTTTTAGTTACTTCATGCAGATAAGGCCTCTGATCGGCCCTACAAGGGCTTTGCTTGATCTCCGAAATGTGAATTATGAGTGGCATCAGTTTTTTAATAACAGTAACCGGTTTGCAGTTGGTCTTCTGTGGCTCCCTGTAGTGTTGATATACCTAATGGATATCCAGATTTGGTATTCTATTTACTCCTCATGTTTTGGTGCTGCGATCGGCTTGTTTCAGCACTTGGGTGAAATCCGAAACATGCAGCATTTGAGATTGAGATTTCAATTTTTCGCAAGTGCTATTCAGTTTAATCTGATGCCTGAGGAGCAGTCACTTAATGCAAGGGGAAGCATTAAGAGCAAGATCAAAGATGCTATTAATAGACTGAAGATCAGATATGGACTCGGACGACCATTTAAAAAACTTGAATCCAACCAAGTGGAGGCTTACAAATTTGCTTTGATTTGGAATGAAGTAATCTATATTTTTAGAGAGGAAGACATCATCTCTGACCGAGAAGTTGAGCTTTTGGAGCTTCCTCAAAGTGATAGAAAAGATCCTAAAAGTTACTGGGAGATGAGGGTAATTCAGTGGCCATGTTTGCTTCTCTGTAATGAGCTTCTGATTGCTCTCAGCCAAGCCAAAGAGTTCGTTGATGCTCCTGACAAGGGGCTCTGGAATAAGATTTCAAAGTCAGAGTACAGGCGATGTGCCGTCATAGAAGCATACGACACCTTCAAGCAATTTTTGCTTGCAATTGTCAAATATGATTCCGAAGAACGCTCCATAATCAGGACATTTTTCCAAGAAATTGATCAATGGATTCAGATGGAAAAATTCACCCGAAACTACAACATGAATGCTCTCCCTAAGATCTATGATAAGTTGGTTCATCTTCTTAATGTTGTTCTCAAGCCTGAAAAAGATGTTGACAAGGTGGTGAATGCTCTTCAGGCACTGTATGAGTCTGCTATTAGAGATTTTTTTAAAGATAAAAGAGACAACGACCAGTTGAAAGCCGATGGTTTGGCGCCTCAGCATACAGTTTCAGGTGAGATTTTACTATTTCTGAATGCTGTTGACTTGCCTGAGGCAAGTAATGATGTTTTCTATCGTCGTGTGAGGCGTTTGCATACAATTCTTACTTCCCGAGATTCGATGCAGAAAGTTCCTGAAAATCTTGAGGCAAGACGTAGAATTGCATTCTTTAGTAACTCTTTGTTTATGAATATGCCTCATGCTCCGCAAGTTGAGAGGATGCTGGCCTTCAGTGTCTTAACTCCTTACTACAGTGAAGATGTTATGTACAGTAAGGAACAACTTAGAACTGAGAATGAAGACGGAATTTCGATCCTGTATTATCTGCAAACCATCTATGCTAGTGACTGGAGAAACTTTTTAGAAAGGATGTGCCGAGAAGGGATGAGCAGTGAACGAGAACTTTGGTCGACTAAACTGAAAGATCTACGGCTATGGGCTTCATACCGAGGTCAAACACTTGGCCGCACTGTTAGAGGAATGATGTACTATTATCGTGCTCTTGAGATGTTGGCATTTCTAGATTCTGCTTCGGAAATGGACATGAGAGAGGAATCTCAACAACTATCTTCCATTAGACATGGGGAAACCACTGGCTCAAGCTCTGAAAGGTCACCTTCGAGAGCATTGAGCAGAGCAAGTAGTTCAAGTGTTTTTTTCAAAGGTCATGAACGTGGGACAGCTTTGATGAAGTTTACTTATGTGGTTGCCTGCCAGATCTATGGTTCACAAAAGGCCAAAAAGGATCCTCGTGCTGATGAGATTCTCCAATTGATGAGAAACAGTGAAGCACTTCGTGTAGCGTATGTTGATGAGATTTCTTCGGGGAGAGATGAGAAAGAGTATTACTCTGTCCTTGTGAAATTTGATCAGAAGTTGCAAAGAGAAGTTGAGATATACCGAGTCAAATTGCCCGGTCCTTTAAAGCTTGGAGAGGGGAAACCAGAGAATCAGAATCATGCCATTATTTTCACCAGGGGAGATGCTGTACAGACCATAGATATGAACCAAGATAATTATTTTGAGGAAGCTCTGAAGATGCGGAATCTTTTAGAGGAATTTAAGCATTCTTATGGTATCAGAAAACCTACTATTCTGGGAGTTAGGGAGAACATTTTTACAGGTTCTGTATCATCACTTGCTTGGTTCATGTCTGCACAAGAAACAAGCTTTGTGACTTTGGGCCAACGTGTTTTAGCTAATCCATTGAAAATTCGAATGCACTATGGGCATCCGGATGTGTTTGATAGGTTTTGGTTTATGACTCGAGGAGGCTTGAGCAAAGCTTCAAGAGTGATTAATATTAGCGAAGATATATTTGCTGGATTTAATTGCACATTAAGAGGGGGGAACATCACACATCACGAGTACATTCAAGTTGGGAAGGGAAGAGATGTTGGGCTGAACCAAATATCTATGTTTGAAGCTAAAGTTGCGAGTGGTAATGGAGAGCAAGTGCTGAGCCGGGATGTTTATAGGTTGGGTCACAGGCTCGACTTTTTTCGAATGCTATCATTTTTTTACACTACTGTTGGATTTTTCTTCAATACAATGATGATCGTAATCACCGTTTATGTGTTTCTCTGGGGACGACTTTATCTGGCATTGAGTGGTGTTGAAGGCTCTGCCATGGCAAATGCCAATAATAACAGAGCACTTGGTGCCATCTTGAATCAACAGTTCATCATCCAGCTTGGTCTCTTTACTGCTTTGCCTATGGTTGTTGAAAGCTCACTTGAGCATGGATTCCTGAATGCTATCTGGGACTTCATTACAATGCAACTCCAGCTCTCGTCTGTATTTTATACATTCTCCATGGGAACTCGTGGTCATTATTTTGGAAGAACTATTCTGCATGGTGGTGCAAAGTATCGTGCAACAGGCCGTGGCTTTGTGGTGCAACATAAAAGTTTTGCCGAAAATTATAGACTTTATGCTCGTAGCCATTTTGTGAAGGCAATTGAACTTGGATTGATACTCACTGTTTATGCTTCCTACAGTCCAGTAGCAAGAGGAACATTCGTTTACATTGCATTGACAATTTCTAGTTGGTTTTTGGTGATCTCGTGGATTTTGGCACCATTTGTCTTCAATCCTTTGGGGTTTGATTGGCTGAAAACAGTTTACGACTTCGATGAGTTCATGAACTGGATATGGTATAGAGGTGGTGTATTTGCTAGAGCTGAGCAAAGCTGGGAAAAGTGGTGGTATGAGGAACAGGACCATCTAAGGACCACTGGCCTTTGGGGGAAGCTTTTAGAGATCATTTTGGTCCTTCGTTTCTTCTTTTTTCAATACGGGGTTGTGTATCAACTGGGAATCGCATCGGGAAGTAGAAGCATTGCTGTTTACTTGCTTTCATGGATCTATGTGATTTTAGCCCTTGCTCTTTTTTCTATAATAGCTTATGCTCGTGAAAAATATGCAGCAAAGGAGCACATCTACTATCGATTGGTTCAGTTCCTTATTATAATTCTTTCGGTTATTGTCATCGTTTCCCTCCTTGAGTTCACAAGCTTTGTGTTTCTTGATATCTTTACGAGTTTATTGGCTTTTATTCCCACTGGATGGGGACTATTATCGGTAGCGCAAGTTCTTCGACCATTTCTGCAAAGAACAAGGCTTTGGGATACTGTTGTTTCTGTTTCTCGGCTTTACGAGATTATTTTTGGGGTTATTGTAATGGCTCCTGTGGCCCTTCTATCATGGCTTCCTGGCTTTCAAAATATGCAGACTAGGATTCTGTTTAATCAAGCATTTAGTAGAGGCTTACACATTTCACAGATTGTTGCTGGGAAAAAACCAAAGGTGGATTTATAAGGTAACACAAATTGAATTGTTATATTTCTAACAATTCTGTGGTTGTTACAGACATGGGATTAAAGGTTAATTACAGCTTCTATATTTTTGTACTGCAGTTATGAAGCCGTACAGATAAGGGAGGTTTGTTAAAACACTGAGGATATTTATGTCATGTAAGAATCTTTTCAAGCATGTTCTAAATTTGTGTTGTGTAGGAGTAGTTGTTATACTGCAAGAAGATGTTGAGAATATATAATTTACAGGTTGATGATGTACGGTTGCAGAGATTGGGATTGTGTCCGTTTTGTTAGTTGATTATTGGGATGATATATATGTTCACATTTCTTGCTACCAATTGATTTGTTAGTGACCTTATTGCCACTCTTTGTGTGTATATTAATTATTCTGTGTGATTGGTGACCAGATTCCATTAAAATTTCTTATTATTCAATCCCCCTTTCCACTACAAATACTTATGGAATCCCTTGAATGGGTATCAATGTTTTCATACTATTCGATACATCAAATACCGGATATTATCAGTATTTTTTGATGTCATTCGATATTGACTATTAGGATCAATTTCTGTGTTTTTTGGGTCTAACCTTAAAAATTAATTATCTATTATTTATTAAAAAATTAAATTAAATTTGTTATCGTCCGTACATGTATGAAAACATTGCCAGATACTATTGAATGGATTCAATCCAATTGAGATAGAATTGTATACACAATTTGGCAAGTCGTGGAGCTTATGTGGTTAATCGATCATGGATATTGTTTAGAAAAGATTGGACTTGGCGATATTGGAGCGCCTCGATGTGTTCATGGTGCCTATGAATTTTAAGAAAACTAATTAATGTTATGGCAAGAGGATTGTCATTATACTAATTGGCGGTAGATAAATACAATCTAGCCGATGCAATATTCTAGGATTGTCAGCTTTTGGACCTGACTTGAGTTTCCAATTTCTTCACTTTCAATACGAGATTTCAGGCTACGTTCTCCCTCTTTTTGTGATTTTTTCCCCTACTTTGTAATATGACTTATCATAATAGTACAATGATTGTAAGAATTCTCTCTTCGGACAAGGTAAGTAACCTTCTATACATTTTCCATTTACAAAATAACATATTTTTATAAAGTATTTATACAATAATCTTTTTTTTGTTTTCTTTGTCAAATAACTTATGTGAAGAAAGAGAAAATTTTGTATATATATGTATTTTCGTAAATTAATTAAAAAAATGTATTATTTTTATTTTTTATTATAAATAAATGTATAAATCAATATTTTTTATAAATTAATTAAAAAATATATATTATTTATCATTTTTATTAAAAATAAATGTATAAATCAAATTATAAAAATATTATTTTTTATTACAAATAAATGTATAAATCAACATTTTTCCATAAATTAATTATAGAATATGCATTATTTATTATTTTTGATTAAAAATAAATATATAAATCAAATTATCAAAATATTATTTATATATTTTAATTAAAAATAAATTAAATACATTAACATATAATATATTAACATCTAATCTCTCAAATTTAATTATTTACTAATAAATTTCGATGTAAAACAAATTAAATTCGGTTAATAAAATTTTATTTCAAAAAAATTGAATAACATATAATAATCTATTATAAGCAATGGATTGTACGAATGAAATAATATAAACTAAATATATCGACGTGATAATTTCATTTATTGTCGAAAAATCAAATATGTATAAATAACAAGCAATAAATTAATATGTAATTTTGTTTTTTTGGCAGAATTTCAAAATTCCGTGCTATCATATATAATAAGTAACAAAACATGATATTAATATATTTACCCGTTTATCAAATACTAATACTAATACTAATCATCAACTTGCACAAGCATGTCATCATTTTATAACTCATAGAAATATCATTGGTACTCTTTATTCAGTTAAAACTTTATGAGCTAGTTACTCCGTTAAATTTTACACTCTTCGAGATTAGAGTCAGTGGGATGATTCATCTTTTTTATTGGAACCAAACCCTAGTAGATAACGTGAACACCGTCATGCTGATCGTGATAGAACAGCTTTAATGCCCAGACAATTGGATTGGAGTTTGAGATCATCAAGACGTAGATTTTGACATGAAAATCACCCTGGTGTTACATGATCAACAAGAATAGAAGATGAGAGTATGATTAATCTAAGCGCACGTCATTCCTCTTACAATTCAAAAAATATCATTCAATACAAGAATATATAGTGTATTTAGTTAAATATATTACCAGTCATTCCACTTTACAATTCATATGCCCGAGTTTTCTTTGCAATGTATCCCTACAATAGAAAATCCAGAACTTCACCGTCAATCTAAATCAACAATAGAAAATATACTAAAAATATCATTCCATTTTGACACTCCAATATTTAAATACACTAATTTTCGCCGTGTTTAATTTTCATATTGTTGAATGCATGAAAAATAATTTAGGGAAAATAAGTTCTCTTAACTAATTCCATGTAATTTTTTTTTTAATTATAACATTAAATCTATTTTATTTTATGTTGTTTAATTAATATAATCATAGGTGTATTTCATTTAATATTATTATAATTATTTCGTTGGATTTAAATATAATTAAATTAAATGTTTTATAAATTATTTTACAATAATTTATTATATATAATTTATATTCACTAATTCCAAGTAATTTTAAATATATGATTATCATGATTTATTTAGTTATTTTTTCGTTTGTACTTGTATTTATATATTATTATATATAATTCGATTTTCTTGAAATTCTATTTTATTAATAGAATTTAATTGGTTTTACATTGAAATTTATTAGCTTATTAAATAATTAACTTAATTAGATGTTAATATATTATATGTTGATGTATTTAATTTATTTTAAATTAAAATATATTAAAATATTTTGATAATTGGATTTATATATTTTTATTTTTTACTCAAAAAATGATAAATAATAATTTTTTAAACAAAATATATATAATGTGTTTAACTTTAAAATATTATTTTTATGCATATTTTATTAATTTATTGTTTGTTATGTATACAATCCAATGCTTGTACTCAATATTATTTACCGAATTGAGTTTTTTTGATAAAAATTTATTAGTAAATACTTAAACTTAGGATTAGATGTTAACATATTATATGTGAATCTAAATGGATGGATCTTATCAACGTTCATGAATGAGAAATCATAGATCGAACCGTCGAATCGGAAAAATGATTCTATCATACATATAGCTTTGTATCGATTACGTTCATTCTTAATTAAAATATATAAATAATATTTTGATTTTTACATTTATTTTTAATAAAAAATGTTAAATAATATATATTCTTTAATTAATTTATAGAAAAATATTGATTTATACATTTATTTGTAATAAAAAATAAAAAAATAATATATTTTTTAATTTATATACAAAAATATATATAGAAACAAGATTTTCTCTTTCCTAATCTAGGTTATTTGACAAAGAAAACAAAAAAAATAGCTATTGTACAAATACTTTTTAAAGAAAGGTTATTTTGCAAATGAAAAATGTAGAGAAGGTTAGTTAGCTAATTTTGCCGAATTTTCTTTAGTAATGTGTGTAGTTTGTTTTCTCAAGCTATGTTATCTCCACAATAATTTAATTAGAATCCAATGAGCAATAAGAAATAATAGAAAAAGAGCTCCAACACAACGATCTTTCATTAGTCCATAAACCAATTGTATACCACCATTGATAAACACCCGGATAAGCGATATTCACTGGCCCATGACAAATGCATTGGTTACACCACTATTTTCGGTACCAAAAATAACACATTTAAACTTGTATTACTATTATTTTCGCTGGTTTTAATCGAAATCCCACCCCAAATAAGGACTGCACTTAGATAAATAATGTCCACTCACACTTCGTTCACATTTCCATAGCTAACTGAGACCAAAAGAATGATTTAATGCAACGAGTTTTAAAGCAGAAAATTTTACCAGAAAGAAAGAGATTGCAGCGCAGTTATTTGGCAACATCAATTTCCCATGAAGACGCAAGCTGAAGAAATAGCTGATCTGGTACTGGTCCTTCCCATTCCTCACCAATTTCAATCGAAGAAGATAAATCATGCAAATTCACAACAATCTCTCTTTTAACTTCATTTGGAATCCCAACAACATCACTTCCATTTTCCATCACAATATCTGCTAACTGATAACACACTCACAAATAATCAAACACACATAAAAAAAACAAATTAATTTAAATATATTTACCTGTTGGATCCAGTACAAACACACATCAAAGTAATTCTGATCCATAAGTAGCTGTGAAATAGCATTAACTACTTCACATGCTATTTCATTCGAGAGCTGATCGATAACAGGGCCTGATCTGTCCATCAACTTCACTAACAATTCATCGTCACCGATCGATAAAACTTCAGCAAAAGCAGTATCGAGATCACCAGCAATAAGGGCATCCATTGCATTGCTCCAAGAATTCCATACTGGATTACGATCCTGAATACATTCGTCTTCCACTAATGCTTCACTTGTCATTTCAGGGATCGGAACACGTGCACCTCGACTTACTCCGTTTTCTTCCCCAGCAACACGGATCGCTTCTAAAGTTGCTTCATCTTTTGATGCTTGCCATACACTTCTTGCAGAAGGTCCTTCACCAAATCTAATTGCTCCTCCTCCTCCCTTTTCCCATCCTCTTCTACTACCATTATTATCAGCGTCGGTCTCTTGTTCCCCGGACATTATATCTACATGACTACCTCTCCTCGAGCCTGTATTTCCATTTCTATTATAGGCATGGAAGTTCCAAGAATTTGATGCATCGGGCCTAAAACAAGGTCCTCTTGAAAACCTCTCACCGAAGTTGATGCGAATATCGCTGCCTCTTCCAAATTTGGCGCCAGAATAATCGGAGAAGCAATTATGCCTGTTCAGATATCTACTAGAAGATCCATCTACACCAACCAAAGAAGTGTTGCTACCTCTCTTGCCTGATGAAATAGATAAATCATGTACCATGTCTTCAACGACTCTCTCGAGCCCACGTACTCGGTTTTCCAAGGTCACCATGCTATCATGAGATCCGCCCATAAAATCCTTAAGAGCAAAAACAATTTATAAGTAAAATGATTCAGAGGAATTAGCTTGAGAATATAAAGATCACCTGCAGCATGTTCATGAGATGAGCCTGTTGTCTCTCAAGAAGAGATAATTGTCTCTGGATAGCTAATAAATTTCCCTTATTATTCACAAATCCTTCAGACTGACCACTGTTTCTAGAAAATTCTTGATAAACAGTTGTGAGATCCTTATGATTATAATCAGTAGGGTCACTAGAACCTCTCGTATCGACATTATCATATACAATATTGAGACTAGTCTTCTCGTTTTGAGCTGCACTTGCTCGTGAACCTTCCGTAATTTCAGAATTCGATGCATTTGCACCTCGACGGGGAAGAATTACTTCAACAGACAAATCCCCTGAAACTCTAGTTTCTAATTTTTGGAAGAACTCCGGATTTAGTTCTTTGTCACTTAAAGCAGGAGCTTTCTTCTTTAGCATCCCAACAGCCTTGTCCAGAATGTTACTACCTTTACCACTAAAGTTAGGATCCGAAGGTGAGAATGCACCCGATGAATCTTTAGCAGATTTATCATTTTCTCCTTCACAAAAATTTGGAACATCTTTTCTACACGCAGATTCAGCAGTATTCCCATCTTCAAAAGGAGGGACGATCATCGTGAGATGACAAAATAGAGTACGTAATCGAAATGATAGATATTTAGACGAACTCACCATGAGAAGAAACTTTGTGCTCATCTGAAGAACCGTCTCCTTTTCCAGCAATTTTCTTCCAGAGGTGCAAGGCTTCATTCATACTGTCTCTAACTGGTTTTATCTAGAAAATAAATGTTGGTAAGAAAATTCAACTCATTATTTAGTTCAACAATCACATATAAATCTTGCTTCTGAATGATACCTTGTCAAAGCGACATGTCTCAAGCACCTTCAAAGTAGAAACAGCTACTTCTTCTGTTATTGAACTTGTTTTTATTCCTAAAACAATTAATGTATCTGCAGCTGCCTTTCGAGTTACCCAATCTGAACTGCAAATACAGGCATGGACACTTTGCTGTAAGGATTCAAAACTTTGAGGCGTCACTGCTCCAACCTGCATCAATTTATAGCTCATATTGATTCATTGAAAAACACCAACAAGAAAGTTAGCTGAACTTAAAAGAAGAAGAAAATAGTTATCCAAAGAAATGTAATGCACCTGAGATAAGCTTGAGACGACCTGTAAAAGGGAAGCTTTGGCCATAAAATTGGGGCTATTCAAGTACTTAAAAAGCCTTGCAAGAAGCTTTTGAAAAGTACTCAAAGGAGGGTCTGAAGCACAGTCCACAACCTTAGCTAAACCCAAAGCCGCTCCACCTTGAGCGGCTTTGTTATTCTCGTTCATAGCCTCTAATAAAGGCTTGACAAACAGAGAAACCACACAATCACCTCCAGAGCCGCTTTTCAAGTATAGCCCTGCCAGCGAGCCAACAGCCTCAAGGCACGCATCGCGGACCTGGGAATCAGTATCCTTAAGCCTCTTCACAATTTGGGCAATGATTTTAGTGAGATGGGTGGAGGCAATATCAGTATGAGCGGTACACAGCAATGCGAAAAGACGAACGCCCTCTTTCTTGACGGAGGGCTTAGGATCGTTGACGGCGTCATAAAGGCAGTTCAGAAACATGGAAATGCCGTCGCTTGTAAGGGACTGCACGATCTTCTCCATGTCCTCAACGGCAATCTGATGGGTGTCCCGGTCGGCGAGCTTTGAGAGAGTATTGAGGATTTTCTGTTTCAGTTCGACCGTAGCCAAATGGGATGATAGTGAAGATGACGAAGAAATGGTGGAAGACCTCGATGAGGAACCCTGAATTGGTGGTTTTGCAGGCTTCCCTGATTTCGAAGAGCTCATTCCGAATTCTACCACGAAACTTGTGGGTGTATCTTGAATCTAAACAAAAATGGAGAACGATGTGATAATCTGAAGTGGAGTCCGAGATTCCTCGACGACGGCAGGAAAATTTGAACAAAATCCAAATGCCCGAGAAATAGAGATCAACAAGACGCGGTCAAGAAGGAAAGAAATGGGTATTCGATCAAATTTGGAGAAAAATCGAAAACAAAGTTTTGAACTTGAAACAAAAGAAAGGCATAACGGCTTCAACTTGAAGAGAAAAACTGAGATCTGGGATGTGTACTGTATTTCTAGCCTCCCTCTAGACATCATAATTTGACATTATAGTATTAAATTTGGTACTCAAATTCTATATTTTCATAATTTTTATTTACAAAAATTCATAATGGTGTAAATTGTAACATCTAAACTAAAAAATGTCATACTATCATTGATGAGAACTTCGGTGCTCCGTGTCCAGAACGGTTGGAAGCCCAAGACATATTGGATTGATTCATGATATAAGAAACGAACATACGTAGACTAGAACCCATAACTTATCGATAATACATTATCGGATAGAATCAACTAGGTCCGATAGACAGCTGATCTCGTCTAAAAATATTTTAGAACGTTTTTTTATGATCAGTCAATTTCTTATATAGTTTGAGTTCAATTATTATGGGGACACGAGCGATATACGAGGTTGGACCCACAATATGTGAGCTTACGTTCTCGGGAGAGCGTAGCTCTACCTTGGTTTTCACTATAATAATCAAAGGTTACAAGTACAATCAAGAGATATTGACAATCCGAACGAAAACGGCATGAAAAACGATCGGAACCGCTACGTCACGCGCCATGATGAGGGGACTCGCGACTTTGTGTCATAATGTCACGAGTCCATGCAAAATCTTGCGACTCTCATATACAAAATCTAGCTAAAGGACAAAATGTCGTGATTAGGGTCATAATCTCGCGACCAGGCTCATAAACTCGCGACTAGCAACATAATCTCGTGACTAGCAACATAATCTCGTGACTAGCCACACAACCTCGCGACTCGGCTCACAATGTCGTGACTACTTGCACAATGTCGCGATAGCCACACAACCTCGCGACTCGGCTCACAATGTCGTGACTACTTGCACAATGTCGCGAGTAAGGAGGCTTGAAAAAGGGCTCTCGCGACTTTTTGACAAAAAGTCGCGACTAGGTCACAATCTCGCGAATACGGGAACTTTGGGAAGCATGCCAAGAATCTGAAACCTTTTTTTGGGCCTTGGATCTTGTATTTATAGAAAAACTCGGCTCAATAAGTCAACTTAGGGTCCAAAAGCCCAGCCCTAATCAAATTAGCCAATTTATATTTAGAAAATACCCAATAAAATCGGAATAAGTTTCACAGTATCCCGGAACTTCAAAAATGCACCCGATCGAACATGAATACACGTAATGCCGAGAAAATACCCGGGAATACTCTTTTACCAATTGATCGTCTCCAAATGTTTAGGAGGTAGCCAAAAATATCGCGTAAGGTCGCCAACGAGCTCTCCGAGTGCCAAATTACAAAAATACCTCTGACATCATTTCAGACCGAAATCATCCAGAACAGCTCAAAACACCATCAGAATCCTCATATGTGGGCCCGGGATGCCCAAATTACGAGATTACCCCCAAAATCACATCGTTCAATAAATATAATAGAAAATCAAAAATACCCTTTAGTCACGTCAGACGAGCCCTTGGATTATCATAATTACATAAATAACCCTGGACAATATCAGCAGCATAACCAACATGACTGAAGGAAAAGTGCAAGAATCGATCCCGTGAGAGTCGGGGACAGATGATCCGACCGGTTTGGATAGAAAAGCAGTTATGAGCGTGCAGAAACTGACGAAGCGTGCAACAGTTAATTTGTTGGAGTAGTTTCATGGCGGTTCTCTCTCCACATCTATATCAGAGAGGTGAATCCACAAGCTCATGAGGACATTTTCGACGCATGCTAAGCTATGTTTGTTGCATCGCGTATTTTATTCGCTTTGTTACATTTCCTTAGTCATTTTCTAGCATTGCCGATTTGTAATCTTACTGTTTCATAATAAACCGACTAAGAATATTTCTACTATTAGTCATGTGGTTGTTTCCCGTTCTTAGGGGCTTTTCAATGTTAAATCGTTGTGTTCTTGCTCAATTAGACCATCTACATCTGTGGTAAAGGTTATATCTGTCAACATCAAACTTCTTTCCTGACACATAATCATTCTCACTCCTACATATCATTTTATCTTTCATCAAAATCATCTTTTTACACTCTCTTTTCTCCACATATGTCTAAATATATTTAATTACATGTATTTTAATCGAATTTCCCTATATAAATACAATATATAACTATTTCACCTATATTCTAATTATATATACACAAAAAATATGATAATTTATATTAAATATGTGATAATAAAATATTATTGATTTATAAAAAATTGAACATGAATTATTCACGAAATTTTGCCCAAATATGATCGACGAGATCACTCTTCAAGCGTTGACAAATAATTTTGTCACGAGAAGCCATCATCCGATCGTAGTATCATTGAGCAGTAGAATCTAATCGGTGTTTTACATTTTCAGTGGTCAGTGGAGGAGTAACATGATCATAGTCGGCGTTCATATTAAAATTTGCAGTGTAAGTATCTCTCTCGTCTTCAACAATCATATTGTGAAGAATAATGCAACCATACATAATATCAACTAGAGTTTGACGATCCCAAGCACGTGCAGGCGCTGCTAATATTGCAAAACGAGCTTGGAGAATTTCGAATGTTCTTTCTATATCTTTCCTAGCTGCCTCTTGGTGAGCCGCAAACGTTCTAGCTTTGCGATCTTGTGGAAGTGGAATTGATTTAACGAAAATAGGCCAATCCGGATATATGCCATCAGCTAAATAATACCCCATTGTGTATTGATGATTCTTCAATGTGAATTCAACTCGAGAAGTACGACCTTCTTGTATTTCCTGTAAAAGAGGTGATCTGTTAAGCACATTTAAGTTATTGTTTGAACCCGGTATCCCAAAGAATGCATGTCATATCCAAGTGTCCCAAGATGCAACTGCTTCAAGCATTATAGTCGGTTTTGCATGATCTCCTCTTTGAAATTGACCCTTCCAAGCATTTGGACAATTTTTCCACTCACAATGCATGCAATCCATACTTCCAAGCATGCCGGGAAAGCCACGCATGTCAGCCCATTGCAACAATCGTTGCAAATCATGCGACGTAAGTCGGCACAAATACTCTTCGCCAAACACTTCACGTAAACCCTTAATAAAAGCGCGCAAGCAAAGTATTGATGTATTTTCACCGATTCGAACATACTCATCGACTTGGTCTGCTGAACCACCATAAGCTAACATTCTAATGGCTGCTGTACATTTTTTATGAGTCGTCAATGATGTGTGGCCAACGGCGTCTTAAGACAATTGAAAGTAAGGATCATGTGAGGCAATAGATGTCATGATCCGCTCGAATACATGTCTTCTCATTCGAAATCGTCGACGAAAAAGCTGTGATATGTAAGTTGGGTGATCACAGAAATAATCGGCAATAAGCCGCATATTTCCAGTTTCTCGACCACGTTCAATGTAACGACGTTGTCGACGCCGCTGACGGGGTTGTATCTCTTCTTCAGTTTCAGTTGATGAGTCAGTATCCTCTAAGCACTCTAACAATGCATTAAGTACATCTCCGGAAACACGTAAAATTTCGGTTACAATAGGGATTATTTTGTCCCCAATAGAACCAGGGCCAAACGATATAAAAGGATGAAGATTGTCTGTCATTTTTCTTTGCAAGAAAATGTATGAAGGAATTGTAGAGAAGTGTTGTAAATTACTTTGTAACTAATAGCTTTTATAAACATAAATGACTCTTAGACAAAGTGGAAAGTGAAAGATAATGTCTTAATCTTCTTGGTATTTGTGAGATTCGAAAATAATTGCAATACAACAAAGAAACACACATATATATGGCATGACTAGTCACAATTCTAATAAATCAAAGACATACATCTTCAGCTTTGGATAAAGGGGAAAGTGAAAGATAATGTCTTGATCTTCTTGGTATTTGGGAGATTGAAAAATAATTGCAACACAACAAAGAAACACACATATCTATGACATGATTAGTTACAATTCTAATAAATCAAAGACACACCTATTCAGCTTTGGATAAAGGAGAAAGTGAAAGATAATGTCTTGATCTTCTTGGTATTTGGGAGATTCAAAAATAATTACAACACAACAAAGAAACACACATATCTATGGCATTACTAGTAACAATTTTAATAAATCAAAGACACACCTATTCAACTTTGGACAAATGGGAAAGTGAAAGATAATGTCTTGATCTTCTTGGTATTTGGGAGATTCGAAAATAATTGCAACACAACAAAGAAACACACATATCTATAGCATGACTAGTCACAATTCTAATAAATCAAAAACACACCTATTCAGCTTTGGACAAAGAGGAAAGTGAAAGATAATGTCTTGATCTTTTTTGTATTTGAGAGATTCGAAATTAATTGCTACACAACAAATTTTGGCCATGCTTTGATCTTTCTAAATTGTATATAAATATTAGAGTTGTATTCATTTTTGTACACAAATTACATCATCATCTTCAACGTTCATGGATTCCACTCCTCCATTCTCGCACGAATTTACTAGTCACGACGGACTTGAAAACATTCAACTTGATTCAAGAGTGAGAAGTTCCGAACGAGGTAGACAACGGTGGACATCTAAAGAAGAACTCTTAGTCGTTTCAGCATGGCTAAATGTGTTTGTGGATCCTATCGTCGGTAATTCTCAAACATCCACGGGATTTTGGGCAAGAATTACAGATTATTACAACTCCAATATTGTTCGCGGCAAGCCCCGTGAATCAGAATCAATTCGAAAGAAGTGGACAGATATTAACAAACGTGTTGGGTTATTTTGTGGATTTTATGATGCGGTTTATGCAAGAAAAAGAAGCGGTTTTACCGAAAACGACTATGTGCAAGAAGCCCATAAATCTTATCAAGAAGCACACAAAATAGATTCAAGAATTTCAGCTAAACACTTGCATATGAGCATTGTTAGAGAGTAATGAGAAACGAGGCAAAGTGGAGACGTCCTATCGATCTAGGGCAACTAGTACGTCTACCGGAGGAGCAAGCAGTGAGGGAACACAACCTTTAGATACTGAACAACGACCGATTGGGAGGAATGCTGCAAAGCGACGTGAAAGGAAAAAAACATCGACTCGAGGTGAGTCCTCAACTCGTGCTGAACGACGAGCCCGAAATGATGTAATTGTAAGTCAATTAACTAATTATGAGTCTTCCATACGTGATTTAGAAGAACAACTACGAACTACAACAAGCAAATATCGATATTTAACGGAATACAACTTCTCAATATCAATCCGGCTACACTCACTCCCGAACAACAAACACTATATAGAGCACACTGAGTGCTCTAATTCAAGGTTCCGCAAATCAATCTACTCCTCATTCGGCCGATTCCGATAGTAATGCAAATCAATCACATAACGATAGTGTTAGACGAGATTCAAACTTAGATGATTGATAGTGATAATATTAATTTTATTTTCGAAATGTTTAGTTATCGTTATTGTATCAATTTAATTTATTTTCAAAATATTTATATTAATATTATTATAATTATTACTAAATTTTTAATTTAAAATATATTTATTTTAATATAGATATAATAACATAAACATTAATTTTTTTTAAAAACTATAATAAAAAATAAAAAAGTTGACAGAGGAGAGTAAAAAGTTGACGTGGCGACGTTATATGGGCATAAATCTATCATTACACAAAATGATTAAAATATGTTTAATATTTATATTATTAAAAATGAATATTTGGAAAGTAATTGAAATTAAAAAAAAGAAATACATGAATTATTTCCAAAAAGAGCAGGTCTAAGGAAATACATGAATATTTTGGGATAATTTTCAAATGGAAATGAGACGGAATACGAATGTTTGCAATAGTGAGACGCTGTTTATTTGCACAGAAACATAAAGTCTAAGAGTCTTTCAAAGCACAACAAATTAAGAGAAACGAACCATTTAGTAACCACCACGGAGGCGCAGGACAAGGTGAAGTGTTGACTCCTTCTGAATATTGTAGTCAGCAAGAGTTCTTCCATCTTCAAGTTGCTTCCCAGCGAAGATAAGCCTCTGCTGGTCTGGAGGGATCCCCTCTTTATCTTGAATCTTTGCCTTCACATTATCAATTGTATCAGAGCTTTCCACTTCCAATGTAATTGTTTTTCCAGTAAGTGTCTTCACGAATATTTGCATCCCACCTCTCAGCCTGAGGACCAAATGGAGAGTGCTTTCCTTTTGAATGTTGTAGTCAGCAAGTGTTCTTCCATCTTCAAGCTGCTTCCCTGCGAATATCAGCCTCTGTTGGTCCGGGGGAATGCCCTCTTTGTCCTGTATCTTGGCTTTTACATTGTCAATAGTATCAGAGCTTTCTACCTCAAGAGTGATGGTTTTTCCGGTGAGGGTTTTCACGAATATCTGCATACCACCACGGAGACGAAGGACCAAGTGAAGAGTTGACTCCTTTTGGATGTTATAGTCCGCAAGAGTTCGGCCGTCCTCAAGCTGTTTACCTGCAAAAATAAGCCTCTGCTGATCTGGAGGGATGCCCTCTTTGTCCTGGATCTTGGCTTTGACATTGTCGATAGTATCAGAGCTTTCGACTTCAAGGGTGATGGTTTTGCCAGTTAGAGTCTTGACGAAGATCTGCATACCACCACGGAGACGGAGGACGAGATGGAGGGTAGATTCCTTCTGGATGTTATAATCAGCGAGGGTACGGCCATCCTCGAGTTGCTTTCCAGCGAAGATGAGTCTCTGCTGATCAGGGGGGATGCCTTCTTTGTCCTGGATCTTGGCTTTTACATTGTCAATGGTATCAGAGCTTTCTACCTCAAGGGTGATGGTTTTGCCAGTTAGGGTTTTGACGAAGATTTGCATACCACCACGGAGGCGAAGGACCAAGTGGAGAGTTGACTCCTTTTGGATATTGTAGTCAGCAAGGGTACGTCCATCTTCAAGCTGCTTACCGGCAAATATCAGCCTTTGCTGATCAGGGGGTATTCCTTCTTTGTCCTGAATCTTTAATTTAACGTTGTCAATTGTATCGGAGCTTTCCACCTCAAGGGTGATAGTCTTGCCGGTGAGAGTTTTCACGAAGATCTGCATCTGTTTGAAAAAAAGGAGAAAATACCCAATACTTAAAAACCAACTCAAAATTAGCTTAAAAAGATCGTTAAGCGAACACGAAGAGGGGCTGGATAAAAAGTAGGAAATTAAAGAGGAGAAAGTTAAGGTTAAAGAAACAAAATGAAACCAAACTCAACAAAATAAGAAACTTTGAACCAAACCAAAAAGAATTAGATGTCCTAATCCAAATCTACATCAAACAATAAGAACCGAAATCGGAAATCAACCACCACGATCTACCAGATCTAGATCAAAAAATACGAAGCGATATCGGAAATCAACAACCACAATCCACCAGATCCAGATCTGAACCCAAATCATAAAAACCAAATCAAGAAAATTAAAATAACAAAAGGCCAGAAATCAAGATCAGTTACAGATATCCATAGGAATTCAAGATCAACCAAACAGAGACCTTGACAAAAATTATCCAGACTCCGAGTATGAATCAAGAACTACGTGCGTAAGCGAAAATTAAATAAAGAAACGCATACCTTTCAGCGTAATCAGGAAGAAGAGAGAAGAGATTTATTTTGGGCGAGTTTTGTGCCATTGAGAAACCCTCATTTTATAGGCGTTGATACCGACTCCCATGGCCCAAATGAAGGAAATCATTTACCAAAAATATTACTCAAATAAAATAAATATTAAATAGTATTGACTATTGATTGAATAGAATGCATTCCTTTTTTAAAAATATCGAAATCCAATATGTATTAAATGCATTAATATTTAGTAATGTAAATTTCAAACATGAAATTCGGCTTTTTTATGTTCTTTGCAATATTTTCATAATATCGTTCTCATCCAACTATTATGTTCGATATACAAATTGATATCATTTTTATATATTTAAAATATTTATTTATTATAATTTCTGGAAAATGGAAGATCAAACTTACAACTTGGTATCAAACAAAATACATATGTTACCCGATATATCATGCATCGGCCATTATGAAACATTAGTTCTATGTGATTACTAATTATATTAGTTCTTGGGGATTTGACTATCGAATGGAAACTTAAGTTTACCGAATAAACCAATTAAAGCATTTTAGTGGTTTTATTGAGAATTTCTACACTGTTGACAACGGATCTTAACAAGTATGGTCATTTGACAAAGATTAATGAAGTATCAATTTTATCCTTCATATAAAAAATGATAATTTTTCACAATTCCTTTGGAATAAATTCAAACTTTATCCTAATTTGTTCTCTTCCCAAACACAAAATCTGTAAAATTCAAACTCTATCTATGTTCTTTAATTTTCGGAAATTGATTTATGAGAATGTTCTTCAGAATGTTTTTTTATAAATAGGTTCTTATTTTAATAATGACATATACATAAAAGTTAAATAGTTATTTAGGCAAAATAAAGATCATGTCATCACAGCCAAATTCTTTTATAGGACTTTACTATGTGTTATTGTCTCTTTTTAGGGGGTACCAACAGTCGTCCGGTTCGTTCCACAAACGAACTCGGTTCTGATTTATTTTAGATGTGGAAGACGATCGAAAGCTGGAAATAAAATAAGTGCACGGCGATATATAGTGGAAACCCCAGGAATTGGGGTGAAAACCATTCGACTAAGAGAATATTATGCTCTTAGCCTGTTCACTAAAGAAATAACTCATAGTTAATACAAGATAGGCTAATGAAAATGATAAGGTAGAGAAAGCGGTAAGAATTCCGGCAGGGTAACAGCCTGTTCTTCCGCATCCAAAGGATCCTCCTATTTCCGTCGTCTTGCCCTGTATTTATAGAGTTCATAGCGTGTGTAAATCACGCCCCGTAACGGCCTCTGACAGGTTTGTTAGAGGTTGTTATCGCGGGATGTAAAACGAGGTTGGGACCGAGGCGTGGTCTGCGTGATCGGGCCCGAAGCGTGGTAAACGTGGGAAGGCCTGAAGCGTGGAAAACGTGAGTTGTAACCGTTCTGTAACCGCTCGGACCGAACCCAGGTGTCAGCTGGCAGAAAACGCTTTATTTCGTCAAGGCCAGCTTCGGTCCTCTAGTTGAACATCGGGCCGTTCTTCCTTAGAGGTGTGAGTGGTCTGTAAGGATTCATTTTCGCCATTTGAATTGACCCAATCATTGCTGGGCCTTACCCATCACAAGGTACCCGGTCCTAGAGTTCTCATCACTAGCCCCTCGGGCTTGATTGCCAATCGCAGAGGTGATACAAGGCCGATCACATGATGTTTGCACATTCATGAGAACAAGGGACCGTACCTGTAGGTAGTGAGAGTCCAGGGGACCGAAGTTTGCCTTAGTGTATGGATTGACCATGCTTAAGACCTAATAACGTACATTTAAATTATACTTTTATTTTCGTTATTCTTTAAATATTAATTCCCAACCCGCGCCTTTTCACCTTTGGTAGTTCAAGAGGTGTGATGAGTGCGCTCCGTACTGTCACAGTCTTGGGCGGTATTACGTGGCGGCACGTCATTGGTTGGGGGATTAATATTTAAATCGGGATTTAGGACACTGTTTCTCCTCACCTTCATTATCGCGAAGGAGAAATCGCAGCGAGTTCTTGTGCCCTCAATCGATCTTTCGTCCAACCCTCTTCCAATCCGTTTTTTCTAAGGTATATTTTCATGGCTCCTCACAAAATGCGTTATCCTTCTATGTCTGAGTTGGACATTGAGGAGTTTAGGTCTAGGTTTTCAATCCCGGCACATTACTCTATTTGGAAGGGACGGGAAGATATTCCCTGTTTCCTTCCGGCGGAGATGAATGTGCCGGCGTCTGCTATTCCGGTTAGTTACGCCTCTTTAAAGTGCGGGCTTCGTTTTCCGCTACATCCTTTTGTAGCGACCGTGTTTAAAGAAATCCAATGCCCCACTTTTGCGTTATTCCCGGGCAGTTACGTATATATTGTAGCGTTTATTTTTTATTGTCACTGTTATAGTCCCTTTTTAGGGGGTACCAACAGTCATCCGGTTCATTCAACGAATAAACTCAGTTCTGATTTCTTTAAAATGTGGAAGACGATCAAAAGCTAAAAACCAAAATAAATGCACGGCAGTATATAGTGGAAACCCCGTGAACTGGGGTGAAAACCACTCGACCAAGAGCTGATTATGCTCTTGGCCTGCTCACTAATGAAATAAATCAAAGTTCATACAAGATAGGCTAATGAAAATGACGAGACAAAGAAGGCGGCAAGAATCCGGCATGACAACAGCCTGTTCTTCCGCGTCCAAAGGGTCCTGTTATTTCCTTCGTCTTGCCCTGTATTTATAGAGTCGCCGGCGAGTGTAATCTACGTCCTGTAACCGCCTCTGACAAGTTTGTTAGAGGTTGTTATCGCAGGATGTAAAACGAGGCTGGGACCGAGGCGTGGTCTGCGTGATCGGGCCCGAAGCATGATAAACGTGATAGGGCCCGAAGCGTGGAACGCGTGAGCCTGTAACCGTTTTGTAACCGTTCGGACCGAACCCCGGAGCCAGCTGGCAGATAACGCTTTTATTTACTAAGGTTATCTTCGGTCCTCTGTGTTGAACATCGGGCCGCTCTTCCTAAAGGTGTAAGTGGGCTGTAAGAGTTCGTTTTGATTATTTAAGTCGGCCCAACTGTTATCGGGCCTCACCCATTACAGGGTACCCGGTCCTAGAGTTCTCATCACTAGCCCCTCGGGCTTGATTGCCAATCGCAGAGGTGATACAAGGCCGATCACATGATGTTTATACATTCATGAGAACTGGGGACCGTACCTGTAGATAGTGAGAGTCCAGGGGACCGATCTTTGCCTTAGAGCAGGGGCCGGTTATGCTTAAAATTTGCTAACATAGGTTTAAATTATCTTTTTACCCTTGATATCCTTTAAATATTAATATCTTGGCCCGCGCCTCTTCATATTCGAAAGTTCAAGAGGCGTGATGAGTGCAGTTCGTACTGTCACAGTTTTGGACAGTATTACGTGGCAGCACACCATTGGTTGGGAGATTAATATTTAAATCGGGGTTCTGGGCACTGTTTATTCTCATCGTCATTCTCGTGAGAAAAAACTTGCAGTCAAGCTCTGTGCCTTCAACCGCTGTTTCGCCAAATCGCCTCTCAATCCTTTTGTTTTCTAAGGTAACCGCTTATGGCTCCTCATAAAACGCGTTATCCCTCTATGTCTGAGTTAGACATTGAGGAATTTAGGTCTAGGTTTTCAATCCCGGCACATTACTCTATCTGGAAGGGACGGGAAGATGTTCCCTGTTTCCTTCCGGCGGAGATGAATGTGCCGGCGTCCGCTATTCCAGTAAGCTACGCCTCTTTAAGGTGCGGGCTTCGTTTTCCGCTACACCCTTTTGTAGCGGCCGTGCTTAGGGAGATCCACTGCCCCACTTTTGCGTTATTCCCGGGCAGTTATGTCTATATTATAGCGTTTATCTTTTATTGTCACCAACAGCGTCGGGCCCCAACCCTAGAACATTTCTTTAACCTGTTCTTGGTTGGGTCCCGAAAGGGGAAAGGTCTGTTGGGGTGTCGTAAGTTATACTATATAGCGGTGCGCACCAAGGAGTGCGCCATTGTAGATAAGGAGGAGTCCCTCCATGCGTGGGAGGTTTGTTATGTGTGGATGACAGTTCCACAAGAGGATCTGTTGAAAGTATGGCCACGCTTAACACACCCACGCATAGGGCAATTGGACCGAAGCAGGTTCAACCCCTCTCGCACGGACACCGCAAACACTCTTGCGTTGTTCCCCCCTCCCGAAGCACGCCTTAAGCGAATAGATCTGCTTCGGGAGAGAAGATTAATAGATATAGGTGTTGCGGGTAGGACCGGAGCCCCAGCCCCGAAGGGGGTTCTATCTTCTAGCTCAGATTCAGATCCATCAGAAGGATCGGGTATGAGATAATACTTGTGTTTTACTTAATCCTGATCCTTATGTATCCGTTTTGCAGATTCAACTGAGACGATGCCGAGCGCCCGTTTTAAACGCATGGCAGCTACTTCGGTCCGTCCCTCTGAGGGACAAAGGGAAGCATCGGGCAGCGCCGAGGCAAGTGAATCGGCAACGGGGGGCACGGTGGTCCCTTCGGGGTCAGGGAACCCCCCAGTCCAAACAACCAGCAAGGGCACATTGACCCTTCGCTGCACCGGGCAGTCCTCAAGCGGAGAGGGGCCTGCCTTTCGGGTATTTGGAGTTGTAGAGGAGGTGATAAAGGCTCGGATTCGTTCTTTGAGCTTATCCAGCCTTTATCAAATCGGTAATAGTTCCTTTATTAACGCTAAAACTATTACTTTGTTGCTGCAGGGAGCCGTTCCCGTGGAGAAGGTTCTCCCCGGTCCTCCGCTTAAGCCGAACGTCTCCCTGCCGCCGGTCCCCTTGGGAAAAGGAAAGAGGGTGGCCGAAGCAGAGCCTCCGCAGGAGCTGAAGAGGCTGAAGAAGGGAGGTCACGCTCCGGTCCCCAACAAGGGGATCGTTTTGAAGGAACCTGGGCAGGGCCCGAAGACGAACTCCGATTGGGGAGTTGCTTTGGATCTGCTGAGCAGGTTCAGCAAGAAGAGGAAGCTGTCCTCCTGGCGGAGTGCCTTTGTGAAGGACTTCCGCCTTTTTGGGGAGCAGAACCCAGATAACGTCCAAGCGGACGTATCTGGGGAAGATATTATGGAAAGCTTCATCGACCTCACATCTAAGGTAACTTTGGCTTAACATGGAGGCCCGAAGCTTCATTTTTAACAATGTGTGGTCTTTTGCAGATGTTGAGGAAAGCTTTTACAACTGCTATTACCATGGAGAAATATCAAGGTGATAGCGTTGTTTCCCAGAAAGTCCAAGACCAACTTGACCTTGCGAAAAGACAAGTTGAGATCAAGCATGGGAAATTGGTCACGGTACAGGAGGACCGTGACCGATTGGATAATGAGTTGCTAAGAGCAGCGACGGAGGTCTCCCTCTTAGCAGATAAAGTCGCTGAGTTGGAGAAGGTGGGGGAAGCAGCTCAGGGGCGGATAGATGACTTGGGGGGCAAGCTGCGGGCCAAAGACAATGAAATCAACGAAGTCCAAGGTCGGGCCTAGGAGAAGAGGAACAAGCTGAACGAGCTTCTCCTTCGGGCCCAAGAAGAAACGACGACCTTGGAGGAAGAATTGACGAGGGCCCGCACTTCGACCGAAGGTTCGGTCCGAGAAGCAGTTCTGGGGTTTGCCCAGTCCCCTTTGTTATTCGCTTTGGCCGATAACATACACGGGGTTTATACTGCGAAGTATTTGGATAACATGCGCGAGCAAGTTATTCAGCAGTTCGGGCTTTCCCCTTCGGACGAGCGGTGGAAGGCGATCGAGCCACTAGAGAAGGATGGCAAGTTTCAGGTCATTCCAACTTTGGAAGAGCATGTGCTGGAAGAGGACCCTTTCTTCTATCTCTTTGAAAAGATGGAGAAAGCGGTCAACCAGAAGGTGGCCGATCAAGAGGAAGAGTTGAAGCGGCTCGCCAACCGAACCGAACCCCAGGAGCCCGAAACAGAAGACAAAGAAGAAGGGCAGATTAATTAGATCTTAGATATTACTTTGTATCTGCCGTTCTTTTTTGTTTAATATAAGATTTTCCTCCCTTTTTCTTCAGCTTTAGTTGTTTTGATTACCAGAGTGAACTGATATAACTAACTTCAGATTAAACTAATAAGTTTTATCTTAACGAAGTAGTTTATCTTAACTTCAGAATAAACTAACAAGTATAAGATCGGGGACACTTATAGGGTGTCAACCATCGGTCCCAGACGTTATATTTAGTTTATTTATGTCAATTTTGATTGGATCAGTCGTTTTAAATGGTGTATGGGTCACTCTTATTCCGTCCTTGGAATCATTACTCAATTGAATAGGCGTAGTCTGCTTTAATTATGAGTTTTTACGGGCTTTCGCTGAACCTTGGTTCTATTAAAGTCCCTTAGGTTTCGCTGGCTAAGTTTGCTCATAATATGTCTTATGTTAGGACCGATCTTATGTTTTGATATGCTGACTATCATTCCTTTCGTTGTAGCAGATTTCATAGGTACATAAGGCCATCCCTAAAGACTGAATGCCGTTGAAGGGAATGTCTTAGTTCGTAATGAGTTCTGAGAGAATCACGACTCATCCATGGGGCTAGGCAAGTGCATGAGCATCTAACTCGTCAGAGCGGTCACTACAACTTGGGAACCTTGCGGACAAGAAGCTTGGATCACCAGTCCAGATTCGTCCTAAGCTTATCCAACTCCAAGATCGGTCCATCATTCTATTAGAAATAGTTAACTCTTGTACTTACTTGTTTGCTACTTTCGTTTAATAGAATGTTTTTTATTGAGTCAAACACATTAATCGAAAATTCATAAGAAGTATCGCCTTAAATTCATGACATTCCAAGTTCGGGGGACCTCTATACCATCCAATGTTTCAAGTTTATACGCACCTGACTCCAATTTTGCCGATATGCGATACGGTCCCTCCCAATTTCTGTCCAGCTTTCCAACATTCCTCTGCACCTTAATGCTTCTGAGGACGAGATCGCCATCAAATAATTCCCTTGGGAGGACTCATTTGTTATGGGCCCGTTCCATATTCCGCTGATAAGCACGCATCCGTGCATAAACTGCATCTCTTTTTTCTTCGATCATCTCGAGGTCCAATAATCTCCTTTCACCGTTCATATGCTCATCATATTGAGATATCCGAGGTGATCGGATGGCAACCTCTACCAGGCTAACAGCTTCGGTCCCATACACCAATGAGAAAGGTGATTCCTGGGTCGTTGAGCGAGGTGTAGTTCGGTATGCCCATAGGACCTCATAGATGTGTTTAGGCCATTTACCCCCGAAATCTTCCAACTTGGTTTTCAATCCTTTCAGGATAACCTTGTTAGATACCTCCGTAAGTCCATTGCTCTGGGGGTGAGCTACTGATGAGAAATGCTGGATGATGCCCAACTTGATGCATAAGTCTCGTATGCTATTTCCGCGGAACTGAGTCCCATTGTCAAATACGAGCGCTCGGAGAACCCCGAAGCGGCTCACAATATTTCGCCAGATAAAGTGCTTGACCACTTTTTCCGAGATGATGGCTACGGCTTCTGCTTCAATCCACTTTGAATAGTATTCCACCGCTACGATACAAAATTTCCTTTGCCCTATGGACCGGGGAAAAGGTCCGAGGATGTCGATCCCCCACCTGTCGAACATACAAGGTAGTGGGGTGATCGATAGCGGAGCCCCGGTCAATTGCGGGAGCGGAGCATGGTACTGGCATATGGCACAACGTTTGGTATACTGCTTAGCATCAGCAAGAAATGTTGGCCAAAAGTACCCGGCTCGAATGATACGATGGTATAGAGATCGAGCTCCTGAATGAATGCCGCATATCCCTTCATGAACATAAATCATGACAGTTTCAGCCTCAATAGGAGATAAACAGCGCAGAAGCGGGCCCTCAAAACTCTTTTTAAATAAACGTCCATCGACTAAGGTGAATCTCTTAGCCCGGACTTCTATTTTCCTGGCTTCGGACTTATCTTCAGGGAGATATCCATTTGAGAGATATTTGATAAAGGAGTCCATCCAATTGGGTTCTCCCGGAGATTGAGTAGCGTCAATATTCAAGCCCTGGAGTTCATGACATAGAGCCCCGATCTCTTCAATAGACTATTCGGTCACTGGAATCTCGACCGAAGGTCGGTCCTGAACGTGGACCGAAATAGTGTTCGGCTCTATGTCGGGTATGCCCGAAGCCAATCTGGCGAGTGCATCATCAACCTTGTTTTGTTCTCGTGGCACATGGTCCAGGGAGAACTCATTGAACTTCTTGGATAACTCCAGAACTTTGGCGCAATACAACCTCATCATCGGATCGTGAGTGTCAAATCTCCCTGCGAATTGTTCCACTACTTACTTCGAGTCTGAGAACATTCGCACTCTGCTGACTCCCATTTTTCGAGCCAAGGTCATTCCTGACAATACTGCCTCATATTTTACCACATAATTTGTTCCAGCAAAGGAAAACTTGACTGCGGAATGAATAAGATCACCTTGTACCGTTGTCAGAGTAATGCCCGCTCCTCTTCCCCCGACGGTTGATCCATCTACGTGGATCATCCATCGATCATCCTCCTGGTTGAGATAAATGGCCGACCGGGTCATTTCAACAACAAAGTCGGCTAGAACCTGAGCTTTGATCGCCCTTCGGGGTAGGAATTCCAGATACATACCGCTGAATTTGATAGCTCATTTTGCCAATCTTTCATTCAAGTCCTTCTGTTTAAGGAGTATCTTCAGAGGCTGATCCGTATAAACATAGACCGTTCGGCCTTCGAAATAATGCTTCAACTTGGATACAGCTTTCTTCAAAGCTAGCATGAATTTCTCCAAGGTGGAATATCTGGTCTCAGGAGATACTAGAGAATGACTGACATAATAAACAGGTCTATGAATGTTATCTCGTATGGTCACCAGAGCTGCGCGGACGGCAACTTCGGACACCGCAAGATATAACCCCAAAGGTTCATCACAAGTTGGACTTACCATCACCGGGGGAGTGCTTAAATAAGTCTTGAGCTCGGAGAAGGCCCGATCGGATTCTTTGGTCCAATCCATATGGCTTGCTATTCTTTGCACTCTGAAAAAAGGTAAGGCCCGGTCTGTGGATTTGGAAATAAACCTGCTCAGCGCGGCTAGTCGGCCAGTAAGCCTTTGAAATTCTCTCTTGTTTCTCGGAGGTTGCATATCAATGATAGCTTGCACCTTCTCAGGGTTAACTTCTATGCCTTTCTCTGAAACATAATATCCTAAGAATTTTCCGCTTCGGATCCCGAAGCAGCACTTGTTTGGATTTAGTTTGAGCTTATATTTTCGGCATACTTCGAAACAACGAGACAAATAAGAAAGATGGTCTTCATCATTCATAGATTTTACAATCATATCGTCAACATACACTTCCATCATATGGCCAATCAACTCTCTAAAGATTCTGTTGACCAACCTTTGGTATGTTGCTCCAGCATTTTTGAGACCGAAGGGCATAACCACATAACAGAAAACCCCATCTTCGGTCATAAATGATGATTTCTTCTGATCTTCTTCAACCAAGAAGATCTGATGATACCCAGAGTAAGCATCCATTGTACTCATCATGGTGCTACCAGAAACAGCATCTACCAGTCGGTCGATGTGCGGCAGCGGGAAAGGATCTGACTCACAGCTTTTGTTCACATCGGTAAAATCGATGCACATTCGCCATTTCCCGTCCGGTTTGGAAACCACCACTGGGTTTGCAACCCATTCAGTATAGTGGATTTCTCTGATAAATCCCGACCGTAGCAGCTTATTCACTTCAGCCCGGATGATCTCGATCTTCTCAGGAGAATAGCGTCTCNACGACCAAAGAGTTATGTTAGCGATCGGGAGATTGTGAGCAGCAGCTCCCAACATTTCGGCAACCTCGCGCTTCATTAGATTGCACGAAGCCCTAATGTCCACTAAGATTCTGTGGACACGGCGATTCCCGATGACCCCAGTGATGGTAAGGGGGTCGTCGCATGGATCGATGATCCCTTCCCGATCAGCCAGGGTGAACGTAATGTCCTCTCTGAAGAAGGAGGACCATTCCACTGGATCATATTTCACTAGTGCCACAGACTCGGAGCTCTCAGCGGAGTCTCCGCGCGCAATTCTCTTTCGGTCCCGGACCGATTCATTTATTCTCAAACCACCGGAGATAACATAAATATCTCCGGCTACTTCTCTGGGTGCCGCCTCATTTTGAGGAGGTTGGGCACCAGTTTCCGTAGGTGGAGGAGCGGCCTGCTCCTGTCTTCCACCCTCGTTCTGCGGGGCTCTGCCGCCACGGCCCCACCATCTTCTTCTTCGGCCCTGACCACGGTTCTCACGACCGTGTTGTCCCCTTTCTTGTTCTGGCGGAGGAGACCTTAGGTCCTCCTTCCGATCGTTATAGTTTCGGGTTTGCCCCCAATTATCTCTTCCCCGTGGCCTGTGACGATCGTCACCTTGGTGGCCCTTTCGAGGGGACTCTACTCACTTGCCCTTCTGACCATTCCGGTCGGGCTTTTCTTTATTCATTTCCGCTACTGTCTCTTTCAACATAGGGCACTTCAGGGTCAGGTGATCGCGATTATGATGGAGCTCGCAATACACCCGACTGTCCTCCTGCTTCGGGGGGACGTCTTTTTCGCTTACAGACGCTACTACTCACGACTGCTTCTTAGGGTAGGAAACCCTATGATCACCTGCGGGCTCAAAATTCCCGCTAGGTTTCCGATAGCCAAGCCCCAACGCTTCATCCACCTTAATATACTTGTTGATTTTCTGAAGAAGTTTTCCCAAAGTAAATGGTGGGCTCTTTACTAAGCTGGCCGAAAGGCCGCACGGTCCTAGGACCTGATGTAGAATATCAATTTTATCCCGGAGCTCGAGTTTAATGCCCCGGGCGGTCCTGTTGAATTTCTCCATGAATGACCGAAGACTCATTTTTGCCGGGATATATTTCAGCTGATATAGTTCCTGCCTGCTTCGTGGCGGTCCTACATTTGGAGCAAATTTCTCTGAGAAAGCCAAAATAAACCCGCCATACGAATGTATGGATCGGGCCGGCAAATTTTTGAACCACGTTCGGGCGTCGCCTTGTAATCTTGCCGCGAAGATGCGGCACTTTAGTGAATCTGAGGCCCGGACCGTTCCCATGTGTAATTAGAAATCGGCAACGTCATCAATCGGATCACCGTCACCACGAAATGTCGGCAACCCCTAGGGGTTGCAATAATGCCGATCTGGGACTGCTACCTAAATTTCTTCAGAAAAGGGGAGCATCAAATCTCCCAAGGCGGCTGATACGCCTTCCGATTGCTGGGATGATGTCTGAACCGCATGCAGATTATGCCACTAGTCATCATCCTTATTTCGCCTGATTAGGGCCTCCATGGCCCTATTGAATAAGCCAGGATTGCGTCCCAGATTAGGTTCGCAATCCTTCAACGCGCGCATGCTTTCCAACTCCCTCGTGAGCTCATCAATTCGTCGATGCATCTACTCCTGATCATTTCCAGGAGCGGGAGTTAGAGCTCTGGCCGGAGGGGGAGGAGTAGATCGATATCTAGGCCTCCTCGTTGTTACGCCACGCCTGACGATTTCTTCATCATCAGTACTGCGCTCGTCAGGATCACTCTCATATCCTCTGCTTTTGGGAATAGGGCTTGAAACAGCCGGTTCTGTTCCACTTCTCTCCGACATAATTTCCAGTACCACCTTCCTAACGACAGCTTCCAGATCCTGTAAAGTGAATGTTGGTGCTGGGAGACTGTCCGGTTCGATCGGATCACCGTCACCACGAAATGTCGGCAACCCCTTGGGGTTGCGATAATGCCGATCTGGGACTGCTGCCCAGATTTCTTCAGAAAAGAGGAGCATCAAATCTCCCAAGGCGGCTGATACGCCTTCCGATTTCTGGGATGATGTCTGAACCGCATGTAGATTATGCCACCAGTCATCATCCTTAATTCGCCTGATTGGGGCCTCCATGGCCCTATTGAATAAGCCAGGATTGCGTCTCAGATTAGGTTCGCAATCCTTCAACGCGCGCATGCTCTCCAACTCCCTGGTGAGCTCATCAATTCGTCGCTACATCTGCTCCTGATCATTTCCAGGAGCGGGAGTTAGAGCTCTGGCCGGAGGGGGAGGAGTAGATCGATATCTAGGCCTCCTCGTTGTTACGCCACGCCTGACGATTTCTTCATCATCAGTACTGCGCTCGTCAGGATCACACTCATATCCTCTGCTTTTGGGAACAGGGCTTGAAACAGCCGGTTGTTTTGTTCCACCACTCTCCGACGTAATTTCCAGTACCACCTTCCTGACGACAGCTTCCAGATCCTGTAAAGTGAATGTTGGTGCTGGGAGACTGTCGGGAAGCACGTCACTATCATTTTGTCGGAGTTCCAGTCGCCATGCCTTTGATTATCCTATCCCTGGTAGAAAACTCAAATGGGATTAGAGAATCGTCCCCACGGACGGCGCCAAACTGTTATGGTCCCTTTTTAGAGGGTACCAACAGTCGTCCAGTTCGTTTAGCAAACGAACTCGGTTCTGATTTGTTTTTGTTGTGGAAGACGATTAAAAACTGGAAATAAATGATGGCACGGCGATGTATAGTGGAAACCCCAAAAATTGGGGTGAAAACCACTTGACTAAGAGCAGATTATACTGTTATCTTGTTCACTAATCAAATAATTCATAATGAATACAACAGAGGCTTAATGAAAATGACAAGCAAAAGAAAGCAGTAAGAATTCCGGCAGGGTAACGGCCTGTTCTTACGCGTCCAAAAGGTCCTGCTATTTCCGTCGTCGCGCCCTGTATTTATAGAGTTAGCGGCGTGTGTAAATCACGCTCTGTAACCGCCTCTGACAGGTTTGTTAGAGGTTTTTATCGCGGGATGTAAAACGAGGTTGGGACCGAGGCGTGGTCTGCATGATCGGGCCCGAGGCGTGGTAAACGTGTGGAGGCCCGAAGCATGGAAAACGTGAGTCTGTAACCGTTCGGACCGAACCAAGGAGCCAGTTACCAGAAAACGCTTTATTTTGCCTAAGGTTATCTTCGGCCCTCTCGTTAAACATCGGGCCGCTTTTCCTTAAGTGTACAAATGGGCTGCAAGAATTCGTTTCCACCATTTGAATTAGCCCAATAGTTAATGGCTATTACCCATCACAATGTACCCGATCCTAAAGTTCTCATCAATCTTATTTAAATTTCAGTCAAATTAGTTTCAAAAGGCTTATAACATGTGTATATTAATAATAACTTGATTAAAGAATTTAATTCTTAAAGATTACACCCATGTTTGATTTTTTGTAAATTATTAATTATTGTTTTTCCTTAAATAATTGGTTGGTGGTGTCTAATTTAAGTTAAATTTTTAAATTTATTTGTCACTTAAATGACCAAATTTTTTATGTTTTTTAATATTCGCATAATTGAACCTAAAAGTTAATTTTGTGGTCACTATTATTAAGGTTATTTTAAGATAAAATTATTGAATATGTTTTAATTTTAAAGTTAAATAGCATGATCATTTATTTTTATTATGATGTATTTTTAAATTTTAGTATGAACCAAAAGGGAACTTTAAATATATTAATAGTTTAGTTTATTCCACTCAAGAGTGGTGCAGAGTAACATTAGGCATGTGCCTGTACCAATAAAGTGTTGTTTGAAGAAGAGTAAGGGAGAAGAAGGAAACATATATTATAGAGTGGATGTAAAGGAATGTGATCGTTGCGATACTATATTGGATTTGTAAGCTGTTAGCATAAATGAATCTTGTTTGAATCTTTTGTAAATGTAAATTAGAGACATGGTTTTTCTTATCAAAGCATGTGTAACATATATACACATTGCCTCAAATGTCTACTTTACATAAGAATGAAAATCATTAATGGCTTGACATTTGTTCTCTCTGGATTATTTCAAAGAGCTGAAAATAACTAATGTTCTTTTTCAACATCTGGATGCTATAGACCATTGTAATAATACCTCTAAAGCTCAAAAATTTCAAAATGAGGTGCATCATGGAATACACTGCCTCGAACTTGTTCAACCCGATCTGTCCCATGATTTCGTTTTATGCCAAGACCACATCCACCACAATGAACTCTAAGGTTTTCGTACGGCTCTGTAAACCCTCCCCAAAGTCACATGGAATAGCACTTTCTTGATCAGAATGAAATTTCACTGGTCAAAGGCATAGGGTTGTTTTCACTCATTGCAAGTTAGGACCCGTAGCACCTAACTTCTTGGTGACCTCAGTAAAGGTGAAAAATATGTGGAAGCGGTTATTGGATATGAAGAGAATCTATTATTGAATGAATAACTAAGGGATGTATTTATACAAATAAAATAATGCATCTAAACTGTTGTTAATCTACAGTATAATTACTAAATACAATCTTAACATGCCCCCCTCAAGTTGGAGTGTCCGTGGGGAAGTCTAGAATACCCAACTTGTAACATAGGTCGTGAAAGTGATGACTCCAAGACGTTTAGTGAACACAACAGCAAGCTGAGATCGTGTTGGAATGTAACGAAGATCGATAAAACCATACTTGCAATTTTCACAAACTAGATGGCAATCAATCTCTAAATGCTTTTTCCTCTAGTGAAAGACCAGATTAGATGCGATTTGGATGGAAGACTTATCATCACAATATAAGGGGATGGTCGTGTCAACCGAAACCTGCATGTCTGTCATGAGAAAGGAAAGCCATTTAAGTTCACATACTATAGAGGCGAGGCTCCTATACTCAGCTTCCTTAGATGATCGTGCCACAGTGGTTTGTTTCTTCGTTTTCCACTATACAAGTGATCTCCCAATAAAAACGCAAAAACCTGTGACTGATCGTCATGTGTTCTTGCATGTAACCTAGTCTGTGTCACTGAATCCACTTAAAGCAATGAGCTTATTAGCAGAATAAGATAACCCTTTAGAAGGGTTGCCTTGAGATAACGAACAGTGTGTAGAGTGGCTTGCCAATGATCATCCAATGGTGACTGCATGAATTGACTTAACACATGGGTGGCATGAGCTAAATCAGGTCTAGTGAAGTTCAAATATAGAGCCGTCCAACAAGCCTTCTATATTGGCTTGGGTTAGATAAAGGAATACCAAATTTGTCATTAGCCATTGGAAAGTCTGGTGGGAGAGGCTTGGAAGTGGATTTAGCATCGTGAAGACCAGCATCCAAGATGATATCTTATATATATTTCGATGGTTGAAGAATGGCCATCTTCGGAGTACGCAATTTCCAACCCGAGAAAGAACTTAGCTTGTCCAAGATCCTTTATGGTGAAAAGCTTGTCCAAATATAGCTTGAAAACATCAATCTTTGATAGAGAATTACCAATGATCAAGATTTCATCAACATAAACCGTAAGAGCCATGAAATCGTCATCCTGATTCTTCAAGAGAAATAGACAATGATCGTGTCCGGATTGATGAAAGCCAAATAGTAGCAATTTTTTGGTGAGCTATTGATTCCATTGTCTTGATGTTTGTTTGAGATCATATAAAGATATTTGATGAAGACATACCTCACCGGGTTTGTGTTTGTTATAGCCATCGGGTATGTCCATGTATACGTCTTCATCAAGATAGCCATGGAGGAATGCGTTGTTGATATCAATATGATGAATGAATAATTTGTGAGATGCTACAATGGCAAGAAGGAGTCGCACTGTACTTGCCTTTGCAACGGAGGAGAAATTGTTCTTGAAATCAATTCCATCAGTCTGATGAAATTCTTTTGCGACCATTCGGGCCTTATATCTTGCAATTGTGTCATCGAAATTGAGCTTGGTTTTGAATACCCATTTGCAACCAATTGTGTGTCTGTGAGCTGGCAATGGGACCAAACGCTATGTGTGATTTTTCTCCAATGCATCAAGTTCATCAAGCATCGCCGACTTCAATTCCTCTCTACCCGAGGCCTCAAAAAAATTTCTGGGTTCTTGAACTACGTCTACATTGGCCAAGAAAGCGAGATAGTTAGTTGAATATTGAGGGGGTTGTGAGGGTAAAGAACGGTCAGGGAGATCAAAAATTTCGAAATTGTGGATGGTGAAGTGGGGGTCATAAGAGTGGTAAAATCGTTGAGCCAAACGGGTGGATGAGTATGGCGTGAGCTGCTGCATAGAGAAGGTGGTTCGATGGAGATATCAAGGACCCGAGGAGGAAACATAGTCTGGGAAGCAAAAGGTTCTGTTGGGGAATTGGGAGAAGGCGGTTCATTTGGGGAATGAGGTGGTTCAGGTGTGGATGACTCGATAGATTGTATAGGATCATAAAAGGAATTGTTGTCCGGGGCTGATCCTGGTGGAAAAATGGGGCTAGCTGAATTGTCTAAAGAGGAATAAGATGAAGAAAATGGAAAGTTGTTCTCATAGAATACAACATCACGGGATACAAACATTTGATTGGTATGTATGTCGAGGACCTTATATCCCTTGTGATTGTGACATTACCCGAGGAACACACACTTGTGTGCCTTGGGGGCAAATTTATCATGAGAGGAGATGTTATCTTTGGCATAACAAAGAGAGCCAAAAGTTTTGATTACGGAATAGTCTGATTCATGACCAAAAAGTTTTGAATGAGAAGTTTTCCATTTAAGAATGGGAGTAGGTAGGCGATTGATGATGAAGGTACCGCTAATGATTGATTCCCCCAAAAATGAATGAGTAATTTGACTTGAAAAAGGATAGCTCTAGCGGTTTCAAGATGATGTTTGTGTTTATGCTCGACTACTCCATTTTGTTGTGGAGTGCAAGGACAAGAACGGTGGTGTATGATTCCACGGTTTGAGAATAAAGTGACGCAATTAGTGCTTAAAAATTCAGCTCCATTATCGGAGCGGATAAATTTGACAAGGGAATTGAAATGAGTGAAGGCCATGTTTAGGAACTATTCAAGCAGGGGAAATGCTTTAGATTTGACCCGCATAAGATAGGTCCAGGTTGCACGACTAAAGTCATCTACTAGAGTAAGGATGTAGCGTACCCCTTGAAATGAGGGAGTTTTATATGGACCCCAAATGTCTAGATGTACAAGTTCAAAAGGTGATTTGGAATGTATAGTGCTTGAATGAAATGGTAAACGTTGTTGTCTAGCAAAATGACATACGTCACATGGTTGAGGAGTAAAGTTTGAATGACGTATGTCCTAAACGTAAATGTCACAACATAGAGTCTTGATGTATAGTATTCAATGTAATAGAAATGGAAAGTTTAGTTGGAAAGTTTACAATAGGGATAGTACCAATAGAGTGAAATGGATCAAACTTGAAGGACATATAGGTTCCCAACAACTAGTGCTATAGCCATTGTTTCTTTAGTCCTCGGGTCCTGAAAAATACAATGAGATGAGGTGAAAGTAAATTTTATATGAGCATCAGAAGCTAAACGGTTAACAGAGAGTAGGTTGAATTTGAAGGTTGGAAGGTAGAGAACATTAGTTAATGTAACATATTCCGTTAAGGGATTGGTTCCAAATTGGTATAGAGTTTTGGATTTTCCATCAGGGAGTTGTACGGGTATTGGGGTGGGCAAAGTGGATAGTCTTTCGAATGATCTAATGGCATGACATATATGGGTAGAGGCCCATGTATCCACAATCCAAGAAGATCCAGAATTTAAAGAGACAAAGGGCTTTGCAAAATCCGCATTTGCAAAGTTCACTTGGTGATCATTGGATGTAGAAATGTTTCGCTGAAGTAATTGTTGAATGCTCTGCAATATTGCCACCAAAGAACTATCCTGAGTTAGATTTATTGATGTAGAGGAATTACTGGTTTGTGGACTAGAGATGGTATCATTTGTAGTTGTTGCTGCCAAGTTTGTAAAATGACTTGGCATATTCCTCCCTTGGCTCGTTCATAGAGATTTGTACCAATCAGGAACTTCGGTGAGTAGAAAACACTCTTCCTTAAGATGACCAGACTTTTTGCAATGAACATAGAAACGATCAGCCTTATTTATGATATCCTTTTGACCAGAATTGTAAAATATGTTGGATTCATGTTTGTTCGTGCCAACATGACAGATACCTCCAAGGGATGTTATGTTCCCATAACTGCTATTGTAGTTCCCACAATCGATTTCTCCATTTCTGCTTGAATAGCCATGGCATATGCCTTGTTGATACCTGACAATGAATCCATCATTAAGATCTGACTTCGAATGGCAGCAAGGTCCTCACGTAACCCCATCAAAAATTGCATTAACCTGGTACTTGTCTGATATGCAATTACACCGTCTAAAGCAGTACATGTACATTTCGGAAAAGGTGAAATGCTGTTGTTCTCTTCCCAACATCCTAATAGCTTGTTGTAGTAGTCAATAACAGATAAAGATCCTTGACTCAATTTGCGAACATCACGTTCCATTTGATACAATAAGATTCCATTAGATTCACCAAATCGTTCTTCTAAATCGAGCCACAATTAACGAGCAGTGGGAACATGAATGAAGGATTCAACGATTGAAGAGTTAATCGCATTCAGAATCCATGATTTTACAATGCAATCAGCACGATAACAATGTGGAAAATCAATTGAATTACCTCCAGGTACAATTACCTCTCCGTTTACATAACCTAACTTGAAACGTCCGATGAGTGCGAGTTTCATAGACTCGCTCCAGGATGCATAATTACTGCCGATCAATGGATTAGCGACGATTATTAGGCTAGAATATCAGCGGGATGAAGATAATAAGATGAATCGATGGCATATCCAGGTGTGCGATGAGGAATCGGTTCGTTTCCAGCCTTGGATTCAGACTTAACTGTGATATTCCAGCCATGAAGATGAACAATCAATCGGTACTTTTACTGAAAATGAAGATGAGAATGAAATTCTGATCAGATTCTCCGTTCAATCTGCTCCGATTCCATGTAATGGTGAAGAATATGTGGAAGCGGTTATTGGATATGAAGAGAATCTATTATTGAATTAATAACCAAGGGGTGTATTTATACAAATAAAATAATGCATCTAAATTGTTGCTAATCTATGGTATAATTACTAAATACAATCTTAACAACCTTCAGCCACATCAGAATTTAAAAGGTCCCTATGTCGACCAATATGAAGTGGATCTTGTGATTGGCTATATATCCTTTGATGGTTAAGGGGCCCTCATGGGACTCGAGATCCCTTGTCTATCTGAAGCCGAGAAGATGATCGGATGTGGTCCTCATGGGACCGATGATCCCTTCCCAATGGTAGCCAAGAAGATAATCGGTCCCCCAATCCTTGGTTTGTTAGGGTGTCGCCATGGTTCGCACAGCTCCCGCGCGAACCTCTTCTTGTATGAACATGTCTTATGTATTTCATATGTATAAGTTCTATCTATCTATTGAGAACTTGTTTCACTATTATTAATATGCACTATTAGTGTACATATCAACTGTTCATACATACATACATCAATAAATAATTTGTATTAAAATCTATGATCATTAGCTTTCCATTACTAAATGGAAAAATAAGTCATGAATTATGCTACTCTTGGTTCATTTCAAGTCTATATAAATAGAAAATATTTGTGTTCGAATAAAAAAATTATTGTCATTTTTAAGTTTTCTCAAGATTGAATTTTAGGAAAAGAAGATTCATTCGAAATTCTACGGAATATCTCAAGTAAATAACAAGTTATGGAGATCATGTAATTCTAACATCATTCACTTTAAGGTTTGATAAATTTTATTACACATAACCCTAAAACAAGTTTAAATATTGGATAGAAATTCGTTGGCCCAGGGCAATCCCTTGTATTTTGGGTGAGATTTATTTGACACAACCCATAACCTAATTTTCAATAGCTTGGATGACCATAAAACTATAGATTACCTCGTTGAATTTGTATATTCCAATTTATGAACTAAAATTTTTGCATACCCACATATATACATCTTGAAAATTTGTTTCGACATAAATATGTTGTGAATAGTT